>OX465314.1:59251700-59271700 GCA_949987585.1 Pipistrellus pygmaeus
CTCTATCCACTGAGCCACACCGGTTTTGGCTACAGTGTCATTCCTTGAGGTCTGAGCGTCGGGTGGTCTCATGGGCATTTAACTCCATTAGAACACGGCCCCCGTCCTGCTCTCCTGTGCGTGGGCTCCCCTCGGAGCGCTGTGTGCTCCGTGCTCCCTGTGACCGCGCTGCTTTCCTGTCACTGTGACTCACGCTCTCCCGCCGTGAGCCGGACTCTCCGGTGAGAGCAGGCAGTGAACCTGCCGGGCCGGCTCGGGGTGGTTTGCCTTTTTACTCGGGAAACACCCGGCGATCAGGGTGGCTGGGTGGCTGTGAGGCGGCGGGCGCGGGGATTGTGAAAAGCAGGAGCGGAGGTGGGCCTCGCATGGCTCCACGCGCTCCCGTACATCTCACCAGGGGCGCGTGGGGGCCACGGAGCCGGTGCCGCCGGAGCCGGTGGGCGGGTGCCTGGGCGCGGCCTGTGTGGGCGGCGAGCTCCGAGCCGCCTCTGAGCTGCGCACACCCTGGCTCGCAGCACGGGCGCGGTCACACGGCGAGACACGCGTCGTTTTATTCTGTTCCTTCTCATCGCCTTCAACGAGGAAATGGGTACCATCGTGTGTGAATGACGGATGGAAAGTAATGGAGGGAAAATCAGTGAATCCGGAGGAGGCTGGAAGACGAAGTTGAGAAAGTCTCACATGAGAAAAGACAGCCAGAACACAGAGGAAAAAAAATTAAATTAGATCTCTTCCGGGGACGGTGACTTCAGGCATTCACCATGGTCCAGCGTTTGACATACCGCCGAAGGCTGTCCTACAATACAGCCTCTAACAAAACTAGACTGTCCCGAACCCCTGGTAATAGAATTGTTTACCTTTACACCAAGAAGGTTGGGAAAGCACCCAAATCTGCATGTGGTGTGTACCCAGGCCGACTTCGAGGGGTTCGTGCTGTGAGGCCTAAAGTTCTAATGAGGTTGTCTAAAACGAAAAAACACGTCAGCAGGGCCTATGGTGGATCCATGTGTGCTAAATGTGTCCGTGACAGGATCAAGCGTGCTTTCCTTATTGAGGAGCAGAAAATCGTTGTGAAAGTGTTGAAGGCACAAGCACAGAGTCAGAAAGCTAAATAAATTTAAAAATGAAGCTTTTTTGAGTAATAAAAAAAAAATTAAATTAGAGGCTCCATCCAGGAAGCCAGCACCTCACAAATGAGAATTCCGTCAAGAGAGAGCAGAGGTGGCGAAGGCGGGAACATTATCGAGGAAATGAGACCGTTTCCCTGGTTGGGAGGCCTGTGCTTCAGAGCGAAGGGGCCGCAGGATGGCGGCGGTGTGAGAGAGGCGACTCGCCGTTAGCATCTCAGAGCATCGGCGATGAAAAGAACGCCCCAGCCACTTTGAGAGAAGGAAGGAAAACCCCCCAACGGATCCACACAAAGAATCAGGAATTAGAGTGGCCTTTCTAACAGCATCATGGGAACTTACAGTAAACCAGAGGCCCGGTGCAGGACAATCGAGCACTGTGTGGGGCGTGTCTCTCAGCCCAGCCTGTGCCCTCTCGGTCCGGGACCCCTCGAGGATGCCTGACTGCCGGCTGAGGTTTGTCCCCTGCCGGCAGGCGGACATCCCCTGCGGGGTCCTTAGCGCTGTCATTGGACAGTCTGTTCGCTGCGTCACTGCCTCCCTATCTTTTTATTCATCGGGCGATAATGTTCTTTAAAACAATGTTCTTAACGAAGCGAGAGCCTGGAGTATCGGCTCCCGAGCTTCCGTGTGTCCCCAGGAACGTGGGCAAAATGCAGATTCCCGGGCCAGCCTAGAAATAACCCTTCTCCTCCTCTTCCTTCTTCCTCTTTCTTCATTTGTTTATGTATTTATTTTTTAGGATTTTGAGGAGTTTGAGCAGGGATGAGAAAAATAACCGAAGACAATGCCCAAGTACCTCCTTCTTATTCAAATTCTGATTATTTTTTAAAAATATATTTTTACTGATTTCAGAGAGGAGGGGGGGGGGAGAGAGAGAGAGAGAGAGAGAGAGAGAGAGAGAGAGAGAGACATCAATGATGAGAATCATGGGTCAGCTGCCTCCTGCACCGCCATCCTGGGGATCAAGCCTGCAACCCAGGCCTGTGCTCTGTGCTCTGACCGGGAATTGACCCGTGACTCTGGGTTCATAGGTTGACGCTCACCACTGGGCCGCACTGGCCGGGCTAACTTCTCTGTGTGTTTGGTGTTGCTGGAATCGGGGTTTTAAGCAGCTGTGCTGGGCGAGACGTGCCGGCCAGGGGCTCCGGGGGTGGCCACGGAGGCAGGGACCGGCTGGCTCGTGTCGGACAGACCTGAGCTCGGTCTCCTCTCCCTTCGGCGTATTTCTCAGCGGCTCGCCGGCAGCTCCGCGCGCTCCGAGGAGCAGCGGGGTCAGCGTCTGATGGGTCTGACCCGGAGGCGGGCGGCGGTGCTTTGTGCAATGAGATCCCGTTCCTGGCTCCGGGCCTGGAATAACATGAACTCGATTCACTGTCCACCAGCTGGACACGGGCCAGAAATTAAGAGAGAAAGACAAATACATGTGGATTCGGAGATGGCATTTAAAGAAACACCACACCGAAGGAGGAATTTCCAAAATCACCCATCAGAGGGATAATTCTTTTAAAAAAAATATATATATATATGTTATTGATTTTTTTACAGAGAGAAAGGGAGAGTGAAAGGGACAGAGAGTTAGAAACATCGATGAGAGAGAAACATCGACCAGCCGCCTCCTGCACACCCCCTACTGGGGATGTGCCCGCAACCAAGGTGCACGCCCTTGACCGGAATCGAACCCGGGACCTTTCAGTCCGCAGGCCGATGCTCTATCCACTGAGCCACACCGGTTTCGGCGATAATTCTTTAACGTGTCACAAAGTCACGCTCCAGACGATGAATCAGGCATCCCTCCGCTGGGTGCTTCCCCATCGCAGCCTTGTATAAACGACCGTCTGTCTTTCCGTCCTGTGTCCGTCCTCTGAGCAGGCGGTGAGGGCTCACAACGAGGCGGACAGTTACGAACACACGGGACGCGCCCGGCCAGGAGGAGTGTGAGGCAGCTGCCGCCCGCCCCGTGGCAGACGCCGGTCAATGCCGTGGGTGCCGGTCAATGCCGGGTGCGCTGGGCCCGGCGGACTGCGTCCTCCCCGCGTCTGCCTCCGCCCAGGCCTCCGCTGCCTCTCCCCCTCCATGGGGGCCCCTCCTCCTGCCGTCCCGGCACGGCTGCCCGGTGGGCGGTGCCGTGGGAAGTGTGCCCGCGGACTCCGAGTTCTGCCATTTCTCTAGAAACAACGGTGAGCAGGAGGGGCGGGGCGGCTCACATTCACCGGGCGCTCGCCATTCGCCGTGGACGGCACGTCGCAGGAGTGGCACAGGCCATCATTAGCCCCTTTATCATTCCCATTTTACAGGCGAGAAGACTGAGGCCCAAAGAGTTAAGTGCCGTGTCCAAGCGCCAATCAATAACAGCTGGCTTCAGGCTCAGGCAATCTGGTCCCAGGGCCCACTCTTTACATGGTGCTTTAAAAAAAATTGTTTTTATTGATTTCAGAGAGGAAGGGAGCGGGGGAAAGAAATAAAAGAAAAAATCAGTGATGAGCCAGAATGCCTCCTGCACACCCCACACGGGATGGAGCCCGCACCTGGGCCCGGGCCCGGACTGACCGTCAGACCCTGACCTCCTGCTGCCTAGGCTGATGCTCAGCCACTTGGTGTTACCTGGTTCATTTGATGACCACCCCCTTCCCCCTACCCAACCCCAGCCCCAACCCCGAAGCCTCAGCAAAGTCAGGGTGGTGGTTCACAGGAAGAATCTGAGAAAGGGCTCCTCTGGGTATTTCTGCCTCTTTTGGAAGCAGCAGCCATTGTTTACGGATCCAATGACGCGGACACACACACACACACACACACACTCACACACTCACACGGGGACCGTGGCTGTCCCACCACAGCGGTCCCTGTGCCGCGGTTCCATCCACGCCGGGCTGTGCGAGGCAGCGCTGAAGCCGGGTCAGGACTGACACACGGAAACCCGCCTCCGGGAGGGCAGCTGTCTGCTCCCAATGGGATGGAATTAAGAGGTAATTTGATGAAATCGAAACCCAGCCATTATCTGATGAGGACACTTCTGGGGAGGCCGCTCAGGTGCAGCCAGAAGTCACCTGTCCGGGACGGCAGGTCTTGGCGGGGACCTGGGTGAGATGTGGCCGCCCCGGGCCTGACACGTGAGGGAGGAGGGTCCCCCGCCCAGTCCGGCCGCCTCGGGCTCAGGCACAAGCCCCGCCTCGGAGCCCGGAGCCCGGAGCCGGAGCGGACGGCCGGAGGGCTGGCTGGGCAGCAGACACCTGCCCCACGCGTGCTTTCTGACACGTTTACCCACAGATGGGAGACCCGCCGACGGCGACCGGCTCCGGGGACCCCACGGGGCTCCGGGGGCCGGAACCCCCAGTCCTCCCTGTCACAGAGCCGGCTCCGGGAGGGGGTGACTCCCAACTTGCCAGACCGGACGGTCAGCAGCGCGTGGCAGGCGGCCTGTGGACGGGAGGGGGCCGCTCTGCAATCACAGGGAACAGACGGGCGGAGCGTGGAGGCAGGACCGGGAGCCGAGGCTGCGGAGGGCCGAGGCCGGGGGGAGCCGGGGCCGGGGGGGAGCCGGGGCCGCGGGCGGCCGAGGCAGGCGGACCCAGCGCCCCAGGTGCGGGCGGCGGCTTACATTCCAGATGCTTCATAACGTGACACAAATGCCTTCATGCGATCGCGTGGACGCACAGGAGTTGGTGCTTTCTTTTTAAATACATTTTTATTGGTGTCAGAGAGGAAGGGAGAGGCAGAGAGAGAGAGAGAAACATCCATGGTGAGAGAGAATCATGGATCGGCTGCCTCCTGCACGCCCCATCCTGTGGATGATCGAGCCTGCAATCCAGGCAAGTGCTCTGACCTGGGAATCGAACTGTGACCTCCTGGTTCATAGGTCAACGCTCACCCACTGAGCCACCCCAGCCAGGCTGCACTTTGTTTTCCTATACCTAGAGGCCAGAGGGGAACCGCCTGGCTCCCTTAGACTCCGTAAGCACTAAGGGGGTGGGTGTCCTTCTCCCTGAGGCTGGCCCTGGCCCTATAAAGGGGGGAAAAGCTCAGTGCGCCCCCGAGCCAGAACCCTGGCCTCTGCCATGACAGGCCTTCTCAAGAGGCATCACGTTAGAGGCCCCGAAGCTGGCGGAGCAATCGGAAGACCAGGCAGTTCTCCAATCGATGAGTCCGCATCCGTTCTGTTTGCATCTCTCTGACAAATGAACCTAGACCGAAGGTGGGTTCGGGAAGAGAGGAAAGGTCTAGACATTTTGGAGAATAGAAATTTTCGGAAGACCAAATCGCTGCTGCCCGTCGCCTCCCTCTTGGGGGGCAGACGCTCAATGGTTGGGGGCAGCTCCTGCGTTAAGCGTCTGCCCCCTGGAGGCCAGTGTGCGTCATAGCGACAGGTGATTCGGCTGATGGTTCCACCGTTCGGTCTATGTGCATATTAGGGTTTTATTACACAGGATGGTTCAATGCCCTTCATCACCAAAGTCATTCCAGGACACAAGCGCATACAGTAGGCAAAATCATTGCCGGAGAACACTGATTTCACAACACACACCACTTTGTGAGATAAAAGCAACGTGGCAGAGTGTCCATTCCTTCTGAGCGGTTGACTCGAAGTTACAAATAAGTTGGGAGGGTGTTGTAGTGTACCCCGAATCTCCCAGAGGACGCCTCAGAAAGTCCAAGTACGGAGTCATTTACTCAAAGGCCGGCGGCTACGCGGGGAACAGCGCTCAGATCTCGCAGCCCCGAGGCTCACCACACCTGGCTTATGTGCAGAATACCTCAAAGGGATCGATTCCATCTCGGGGTTTGGAACGAGGAAGCTGGTTTGCACAGAGCAGTGACAGGAGCGAAACTGAGCAAGTTTCTACAAAGATTAAGTGTAGTGTTGGGTCTTGGGACCACTGAGTCAATTAAAACACATTACCTGGAGCCACTGGGGCGATCTAGAATAAGTGTGGTGTCCAGATTCCAGGACCACTGAGTCACCCTGTAGTCATTGAGGCAATTTAGGGAAATTGAGCTGACCTGGTCCCCAGGTGCAGAGGCTGTGCTCTGATAACCAGTGAGATCACCGTCAATGGGATATTCAAACCACCACCCATGGAGTATTCCATCGATGGGGCAGCATGTGTAAGTTCAGAAAATCAAACTAACTTTTCTATTGTTTTAGCAAGCACATGAGTACAGAACCCCAGACAGCAGGGTCACTGTGAAAACTGCCGTTTCTGTGAGATGAGGGCCGCCATCCTTCAGAGGGACATTTTCACGGCGGCGGCTCCAGTGACCACAGCCCCGCTAGGAGGGGAGAGCCGTGGGGACGAGAACGCGGGCAGACAGTCCTTTATACTCGCGAGCGTGGCTCAGTGCTCTTAGGATTTGGCCTACTTGAGTAACTCATTAGAACGTGGTTGTATGTCAGAATCCCTCTTCTACTGGCTATTTCTAACACTAATATTACTAACATACTTTAAAGCATCTTAGATATTATTAATGTCATGCTTGTAATCAGTTCTCCTGTGAGGCTGGGCAGTGACCTTGGGGAGTTAGTTTACTGGTTATTACAATAGAGACCCGGTGCACAGATTCGTGTGTGTGTGTGTGTGTATGTGTGTGTGTGTGTGTGTAATCCTTCAAGTTAAGCAGATTTCTCAAGCTCGCAGCTATCCAGTGGAAAAGTCAGGGCTTAAATGCAGGCCTTTTGACTTTCTCCTGGACTGTCCTTTCGATTTTAACATTTAACAAAAGACCTCATTCCGTGCCTTCCTTTGTTCAAACATTCATTTTCCAATTACAGGGGACATACGATGTCCTGTTAGTTCCGGGCGTACAACACACTGATTAAACATTTATATGCCTTCTGAAGTGATCACCCCGGTAGGTATATTTCTTTAAAAAACATTTTTATTGACTTAAGAGAGAGAAATATCCACGATGAGAGAGAATCATGGATTGGCTGGCTCCTGCACGCCCCACACTGGGAATCGAGCCCACAACCAGGGGACCTGACCGGACCAGGAATGGAACCGTGACCTCCTGGTTCATAGGTCGACGCTCAGCCCCCGAGCCACGCTGGACAGGCCTGCTACTGATCACCCTTTCCTTTCTCTGCCTTGTTTGTGTTTCTTCTTTGGATGAAAAACATCCTTCGCTCTTTATAGAACCCCATCCAGTTCCTTGAATGTACCAAGTGCTTACGTTTGCTTTTAAAGAACGCGGCCTGTGAGAGTCACTTTTGCGGGGCGGGTGCCTCTGAAGTGGCGAGGGAGGCCGTCTGTGTAATTAGCTCCATTCTTTCTCCCTCCTTCACAGCGTCACAGCGTGAGGCTTCTGATCTAATCAGCAGATACTAGACTGACGGCCTGCCTCGCGATTACGCCATCGCCCCTGAGCGATTACCCTAAAATATGGGCCTCCATTTCCTCACCGAAAACGCGACACGTGTTTTTAATGTGAGAAAAGCATTCCCGATTTCAGAATCACGTGATATTTCTTGGGTGGTGATTGATAGAGTTTAAGTCTCACCACGCTCGGTTCTGAGCTCTCTTTTGAGTTATAGTTTATGAAACATAATTTATGCCGTGATTATGCTCCAATGGTAACGCCAACCACAACTCCGACTGCCGGAGCACGGGGCTCTGGTTTGTGGATTTGCCTTCTGCCCTTCACCCAGCGAGGGCCCATCCGAGGCGATAAGTTAAACAACAGATCAGAGACGGAGAGGCAGGGGGAGGCTGAGCTGATCCATTCACGGCCTCCTCTGCAGAGGGGTGACCGGGCCCAGAGGTGCGGGGCTGGGACTCCCGTATGCCCCCCTGTGCGGGCCCCCCAGGCCTGGGGAGACGCCGGGGCCAGGCTGGGCTCCTGGTCCCCATGGGGGTTTCTGGCCGGGGTTCGGTTGGAGGGAGAAGAGGGGAATGGAAGGTGGGCTCCTCGGCTGTCATCCTCTCTCTCCTGTTCCTCAGCTGGGCTGTTCTGGGCGAGTTTCTAGCCCCGAGGACGGCAAACTCCTCCGCCCACAGAGCCAGACATCAACAGGACAACGACGGACATGTCTTCGGAGAGCCACATTTTTTAATCTTAAAACTTCTTCTCACACCACTTCCTCAACATAGACGCACCCAGGCCGTGGTGTTTTGTGGAAGAGCCACACTCAGGGGCCAGAGAGCCGCCTGTGGCTCTCCAGCTGCTGTTTGCTGACCACGGGCCTAGCCTCCATGGCTTTGTGGGGGGGTCAGGGTGGTGCCGGCCCTGTCTCCCGGGCGGTGGGGGGTGACCTGTTGGCACCTTGAACACAGCGTCCGAGCGTGGAGCTGTGGTTCCGCTCCCTCCGCTGTCTCTGCTCCTTCCCAAACCTCAGGCCGCTGGCCTGGAGTTTCCAGCCCTCAAACCCCAAACCCTCAGCCCCCCAAACCCCAGCCCCCCAAACCCCCAGCCCTCCAAACCCCCAGCCCCCCCAACCCCCAGCCCTCCAAACCCCCAAACCCCAGCCCCCCAAACCCCCAGCCCCCTAGCTGCCCCCTCCTCGGGGGACAGGACACGGCCTCTGCCAGGGGCTCAGGGTTTGGGTCTGGGCAGGTGGATTGGACCAGGGACCCCCTGCCCCACGCAGACAGGGTGCCGGGGCAGGTAGACAGGGTGCCCACGCAGGCAGACAGGGCGCCCCGCGGACAGACAGGGTGCGCACCACCCGCAGGACCTGGGTGGGCGTGGGGCGGCACGGGTCCCCCCGCGGGAGGGGCGGCCGGGTCCCCGGAGGCCTGGGCGCGGGGCGGGGAGGGAGGCACCGCAGCCGGGCTGCTCCCCGGACAAAGGGCCCTCCCGGCCCCGCGCCCGCGCCCCGCACGCCGGTCTTTGTGTGGCGCCCCCGCTCCTTTGTCTCCCCGACACCCCCGCCCCAGAGGCGGCGCGGACCCGCGGGGGAGACCCGGGGGGGAGACCCGGAGGGGGGGAGACCCGGGGGGACACACGGGGGGAGACACGGGGGAGACCCGGGGGGGAGACCCGGGGGGACACACGGGGGGAGACACGGGGGAGACCCGGGGGGGAGACCTGGGGGGGGGAGACCCCGGGGGGGGACACACGGGGGGGGAGACCCGGGGGGAGACCTGGGGGGGGGAGACCCCGGGGGGAGGACCCGGGGGGGGGGACCCGGGGGGAGACACGGGGGGAGACACGGGGGGAGACACGGGGGGGGGAGACCCGGGGGGAGACCCGGGGGGAGACACGGGGGGAGACCCGGGGGGACACACGGGGGGGGAGACCCGGGGGGACACACGGGGGGAGACACGGGGGGGGGAGACCCGGGGAGACACACGGGGGGAGACACGGGGGGGGACACGGGGGGGGGTAGCAGCGGGCACCCGCCCCCGCCCCGCCCCGCGGCCCCGGAGCCCCCGCCCCGCTGTGCGCCCCCCGCCCCGGCCCGTCCGCGGGAGCGAGCGGCGGGCGGCGCCTCTGATTGGCCGCCGCTGTCGGGGCGCCGCGCCCCCATTGGGCGGCGGGCGGGGGGCGGGGCGCGGGCGGGGGCGGGGCGCGGGGGCGGGGGCGGGGCGCGGGTCGGGAGCCGGATCGGAGCGCGGAGCCGGGAGGCCCGGCCGGTCCCGCCCCGCCCGCCCCGCCTCCCTCCGGGCCCCGCGGCCCCGGCGCATCCCCATCCTCCGCGGCGCCGGCAGCGGGCCGATCGGCCTCCCGGCATGGCCTCCAGCAGCGCCACGGGCTCCGCCCTGCTGCGGCCCCTCAGCGACGCCGTGCGGCTGCCGCTGGACCAGGTACCGCGGGCCCCCGCCCGCCGCCCCCGCCCGCCGCCCCCCGCGCCCGCCGCCCGCCGCCCCTCCGCGCCCCGGACCCAGCGCCCGGACCCGGCGGGGCGGGGGCTGCCGGCCGGGGGCGGCTCCGGGCTTTGTCCCCGGGCCCGCCGCCCCCCGCGCCCACCGCCGTGCCCGGGCCGGGGCGGCGGGGAGGGGCGCCGTGCGCGCTGCTGCTCGGCCCGCGCTGCCCCGGGCGCCCGGACCCGGACCCGGACCCGGGGAGGCGGACCCAGAGCCCCTGCCGGCGGGGGCGCGGCGTGGGGGGCGGACACGGGGCCCCCGGGGGGCGCGTGTGCCGGGAGGGCCGGGCCGGGGCGCGGGGCCGGCCTGGGGGACGGGCCCGTTAGGAGCGCGGCGGCGGGGGCGCAGGGGTCACGGCGAAAAGTCACGGCGAGTTCACCTCCCGGTTCTGGGCCGAAAGTTGCAACCTTGTAGCCACAGCGGCCGCCGCCCCCCTGCCTCCTGCCCCCGGGCCCGGGGGTCACGGCCACCCCGTGGGCACACAGGCCGGAGGGTCCGGGCAGACAGGCGCTGGGCTGGGCGGGCTCCCCGAAAGGCAGGCGGGGAGGCGGGGGCCGGGGTGACACCAGGGAAGCGGCTGGGAGTTGTGTCCAGGGGACCGGCTCCCCGGGTGCTGGCGGTTTCCGGGGCGCCTGGCCCCTGTCCTCCTGGGTGTGGGGTGTCAGGGATGGCATTGGGGATCTCACTCACAACCCAGGACCCGCTGTCCCCCGGCTCCGGCTCATGGCGGGGATGGGGCCCCTCCTGTGCCTGGCAGGGTGACACGGAGGCTTCGTGCGTGTGTGTGTGTGTGTGTGTGTGTGTGTGTGAGAGAGAGAGAGAGAGTGTGTGTGTGTAATGTGTGTGTAGTGTGTGAGTGTGTGTGCGTGACCCTCACCCGAAGGCATTTCCCCATTCATTTTCAGGGAGAGCGGGAGATAGAGGGAAAGAGAGAGAAACCTCAATCTGAGAGGAGCACGTCGATGGGCTGCCTCCTGCACGTGCCCAGGCCAGGGCCGGGGCCGGGGCCGGGGCTGGGGCCGGGGCCGGGGCCGGGGCCAGGGCCGGGGCCGGGGCCGGGGCCGGGGCCGGGGCCGGGGCCGGGGCCGGGGCCGGGGCCAGGGCTGGGGCCGGGGCCAGGGCCGGGGAGGAGCCTGCAGCCGAGGTGCGTGCCCTTGACCGGAATCTGACCCGGGGCCCTTTGGTCTGCAGGCGGGCGCTCTGTCCACTGAGCCGAACCGGCCGGGGCTGTGTGTGTGAGTGTGTGTGTGTGTGTGTCTCTATGTGTGCTTGCTTGTTTGCTTTTTAAACACACTCAGTGTGTCCGAGCACAAAAAAACTCTACCTCAGCTCCAAACCTGAATGCTCTACCTTATCCATGTCAGTCCTGTCTGAGTGCTCCATCGGGGCCCTAACTTTTGGTTCCCGGTAAGCCACCTGCCCCGCACGCCCTGAGCGGCTACACGGTGGCTGCTGCCAGCTGATCAACGTGCCAGAAGTGAAAGTGATCCCGTGCCCTGACAGCGTGGTCTGTGTGAGCACGCAGGGTTCCCGGAGGAGCCGCGCCCGAGCCCGGCCCGGCCGTGACCTCCCCGGGCACAGGCTGCGCCCGGCACGCCGTGCCCGGCTGAGCAGGCTGCTGCGGGTGTCGGCGGACGCAGGGCGGACACCAGGTCACGCTTTTTTTTGTTTTTTTTTGCTGACAGGGAGCAAGGTTTGTTCTGGGATAGAGGTGCGCTCACCTCCCGCCGCTTCCCTGTCCCCGTGACTGACAGGAGGGGATTTTTCCTTACTCCGCTAACACCTTTAAATTTATATGAAGCTTATCTTTGAAAGGCGGTTTAATATTGATGAGCGCCTTTGACCGTCTCAGCCACCCGGAGCGAGCGAGTCCTGACAGGCGGGGGAGCCGGGCAGGCGGGGGACTGAGATGCCGACTCTCCTTCATCGTCCACAGTCCCGATGGCACCCTGTGGACACATGGGGAGCCATTTGTGTAGGGTTTGGAGTGGTTTTTCCTAGGCAAGTCTCTCCCCCCCCAATAGTAGGTTGTATTGGTTTCCAGGGTGCAGCCTAGTGGTTAGGTAGACACTCATGTACTTTACAAAGTGACCCCCTGCTATTTGCAGCACCCACCTGGCTCCATCTATGGTTATTACAATAGAGGCCGGTGCACGAATTCGTGCACCTGTGGTACCTCAGCCTGGCAATCCAGGTCTCACAATCCAGGACCCCTCTGGGGATGTCAGACTGCTGGTTTTGGCCCGATCCCTGCAGGCCAGGCCGAGGGACCCCAACGGTGCACGCACCCATGTACCAGGCCTCTAGAGTATGCATATGAGATCTTTGGTTAATCTCTTCCCACCCTCCCCCTCCCCCTCTTCCCTCTGAGATTTACCAGTCTGTACCATGTTTCCATGCCTGTTCATCGAGCGTCTGCCCCCTGGTGGTCAGTGTGCGTCATAGCTACTGGCTGAACGGTCGAAGGGTCCCTTAGGCTTTTATATAGATAGATATTCCCTAGGCTGTACTTTGCATCCCCATCACTATTCCGTAGCTACCAAATGGCACCTCTAAACCCCTTCCCCCAGCCCCTCAAGTCCCCCCCTCTGGCAGCCTTCCCAGGCTGTTTTCTGTGTCCAGGAGTCTTGTTTCTGTTTGTTTGTTTGTTTTGTTTGTTCAGATTTCACATATAAGCGAAATCCTCAGGGGCGTGTGTCTTTCTCTGACTGACGCATCTCACTTAGCACCGTCCCCTCTGGTCCCCCTTGGTCCCCCCATCCTGTTGCCAATGGCAAGGTTCCGTTCCTTTTGTGGCCGAGCAGCATTCCGTGGGCACAGGCACCACCGCGCTCGCCCCTCACCTCCCGGTGGGCTCAGGGGCTGCTTCCACACCTGGATCACTGTGCGTCCGTGAACACAGGGCCGTGTGTTCCCTGTGGCTGAGTGGGATCGCGGGGTCATGAGGCCGTTCCATCGTGACGTTCTGAGGAGGTCACACTGCTTTCCGCAGGGGCTGCACCACCTGCACTCCCACCAGCGATGCCGAGGGCTCTCTTTCCCCGTCCTCCTCCTCGTCAGCACTTGCTGGTTGACTTGCCGGTGGCAGCCGTTCTGGGAGGTTTTTACCTTGCGTTTCTCTGGCGATGAGCGATGCTGAGTATCTTTTCCTACGTCTCTTGGCATCTGTATGTCCTCTTTGGAGAAGTGTGTATGTAGGTCCTCTGCCCATTTTTTAAATTGCTCTTTTATTTTATTTTTAAAAAAGCAAGTCTTAATAGTATTGAATTAATGCCAACAAAGGCCTTAACCTTTTATACAGCGATAAAAAATTGTTGCCGGCACTGAAGAGTTGACTTAAAAAAAAAAAAATAAAGCTCTAGGAATAACTAAAAGCCTTATTGTAACATTGCATGAATAAGTAGTCAGTTAGCCGTTATTTTAAAAAGGAGCAGAGCAGAAAGTAACTTTCTGTGACAGGTGAATAACCGGGTCCAGGTTAGAGAAAGCTTAAGAAGTGGTGGTAGTCAGGCCATGTGATTTAACAGGAAAAGGGGCTAAATCGGGAAATGCGAAGTGTGGAAATAGAACTTGTTAGCACGTTAATTTGGTCTGAACTAATTAACAGTGTTTTGGAAATGCGGGAGATGACGGAAGTGGTGGCTTGGTCTCAGAGAAGGAAAGGACCGGCGGGCCAGAAGAAGAGCTTAGCTTTTGCACTGGAGCGCCCGGTGTATGGAGTGGTGAGGTTACTGGTCCGCCTGGAATACAGGGCGGGGCAGAAGCAGGTTAACCCTGGTTCACGGTGAAGGAAAACAGCGATTAATTAGTAACAATACAGGCCTAAGCTCCGGGCTTCGCCTGCTCCCAGCCGTCACTCACCTCTGCCCCGCCCTGGGCGAGGACGGAGGGGCGGGAAGGAGGAAATAAGTGTTCGATAAAAAGGTCAGGCGAGGAGAAGGAGCGAGCGAGGATCGGCAGACCCTGGATGAGGAATGCTGGGTGTCCTTGGGCAGCCATCACGCGTGCTCCGCCGCCTGGCGTTTAAATAAAGAGCTGTGTCCAGGGAGGCCTCTGACGCTTTAAAATAGGGCATTTCTGCCCTGACCGGTTTGGCTCAGTGGATAGGGCGTCGGTCTGCGGACTGAAAGGTCCCGGGTTCGATTCCGGTCAAGGGCATGTACCTTGGATGTGGGCACATCCTCAGTGGGGGGTGTGCAAGAGGCAACTGATCCATGTTTCCAATTCCCTCTCCCTCTCCCTTCCTCCCTGTAAAAAATCAACAAAACATGTGTTTTTTAAATAAAATAAAATAGGACATTTCTGTCCTGAGGCCTTGCTGTCCCGAGGGCTTTATTTCTAGGGCGGTCAGCACTGGAGGGCGGTGGGTCAGAGTGGAGGGTGGTGGGTCAGAGTGGAGGCCGGTGGGTCGGAGTGAAGGGCGGTGGGTCGGAGTGGAGGGCGGTGGGTCGGAGTGAAGGGCGGTGGGTCGGAGTGGAGGGCGGTGGGTCGGAGTGGAGGGCGGTGGGTCGGAGTGGAGGGCGGTGGGTCGGACTGGAGGGTGGAGGGTCGGACTGGAGGGCGGTGGGTCGGAGTGGAGGGTGGAGGGTCGGACTGGAGGGCGGTGGGTCGGAGTGGAGGGCGGTGGGTCGGAGTGGAGGGTGGTGGGTCGGAGTGAAGGGCGGTGGGTCGGACTGGAGGGCCGTGGGTTGGACTGGAGGGCCGTGGGTCGGAGTGGAGGGTGGAGGGTTGGACTGGAGGGCGGTGGGTCGGACTGGAGGGTGGTGGGTCGGACTGGAGGGTGGAGGGTCGGACTGGAGGGCGGTGGGTCGGACTGGAGGGCCAGTGGAGGGTGCTTTGGGAAGGTTCGGGCTGAGGAGAGCGGTCTCAGAGGCAGAAGGTGCCGGAGGAGACATCTGATCCCAGCAGGCCTAACTGGCTCCTCTTTAGTTGCTGATGTGGCCAATTTTCAAAAGACCCCAGAGGGCGGGCACAGCGCAGGAGGATGCTGACCGCCCCGATCAGCCTAGTTTCCCCGTGTTTTCCTGACCTCAGCACATCGTCCTGTCGCATCCGATGGACCCACATCGCCGAGTTCCTGAGCCTCCAGCCCTCTCCTTCCTCCTCTCCCTCCCCCCCTCTCTCCATCCTTCCATCCCTGCCTCCCCCCTCTCTCCCTTTTCTGGGGGAGGGGCAGGGTTTGAAGGACGGATGTACCAGCTCTTCTCCCATTGCAAAGCCCACAGTGCAGACACCCCGTGAGGACCACGCAGGGCGTGGCAGGCTGCCTTCACGCAAGAACACGCGTTTGGAGCACCCGCTGACATACACCCCCGTGTGTGCGTGTGTGTGTGTGTGTGTGTGTGTGTGTGCGCGCCCGCGCGCGTGTGGTGACCCGGAACAATGGGGTGACCGAGGACCACGGAACAGGATACTGGTTTCAGACACTCAGCCCACTGACCTGTCTCTTGTACGATGTGTGCGATGGTGGCACACTCGTCCAGTTCACACCCTGTAGGGAACACCTGTCCACAGACATGGCTTCCTCCTCCTTTAACCGCGTGGCTCCCTCGCCTCCCGTGATGCAGTGGTCACGGTGACACGGGAGTCCATTTCCCCGGTGCCGGGGCATCGGCGTGACCACATGCTGGGGGGAGCAGCGGGGTGAGACGGCTCGCGGACAGCCTGTGTGGGGCAGGTCCCTGTGTCCGGGCCAAGGGCGAGCGGAGAGGCTGGGGGAGGGGACGGCGGGGACAGCTGTGTGCGGCCGGCCCCGCGGCTCAGGCAGCGATTCCCACGGCCACTCCTCCCGGCGGACACGTTCTCACCTGCACACGTCACCGCACGGAGCCTCCCAGCACCTTTGAAATCAGATAAGACTCAGGCTGGACATACTTAGCTTCAAGGGGAAAAAAAGTATACGTGTTTGACCTTGAGTGAAAGGCCAATTTTGTTTTTATTATTTTTTAAAAATATATTTTATTGGTTTTTTACAGAGAGGAAAGGAGAGGGATAGAGAGCTAGAAACATCGATGAGAGAGAAACATTGATCAGCTGTCTCCTGCACAGCCCCTACCAAGGTACATGCCCTTGACCGGAATCGAACTCGGACCCTTCAGTCTGAAGGCCGACGCTCTGTCCACTGAACCACACCCGCCAGGGAAATTTTAAATTTAATTTATGGTCTTAACGTGTGGCAAGTGGACTTTTGAAGGAGAAGGTGGGGGGTAGGACTTCGCGCACAAGGACCGGTCGCTGTGTTTGGGATGGAATGGCGTGTGCATGTTGGAGGCGAGTGCACGTCAGAGGCGTGTGCACGTCAGAGGCGTGTGCACATCAGAGGTGTGTGCGTGTCAGAGGCGTGTGCATGTCAGAGGTGTGTGTGTGTCAGAGGCGTGTGCGTGTCAGAGGCGTGTGTGTGTGTCAGAGGCGTATGTATGTCAGGGGCATGCAGAGGCCTCTGAAGAACCGCGTTTCCTGTCGGGTCCCGTTGCCGATGGGCTCCTCTGTGCGTGTTCCCTGCGTCCCGGGGGGACGGCCGTGAGGGACGGGGAGGAGCTGGTGTGAAGCACGGGCCTCGGGTCCTCCCCGGTCGGTGCTCGGGCACACGGGCTACGGCGGAGGACGGGCAGCGCTCCCAGCACGCCAGAGGGGACCCGGCCTGCGGGGCTGGAGGGAGGGAGACGGAGGGAGACGGATACCCCTCCCGGCCTCCTTCGGGCCCGCAGAGGCAGTGAGCTCCGGGCGCCGTGCAGGGGAGGGGGGTCTGGGGCGTTCACATCCTCCGAACGTGACCTGGATGTGTGCGGGGCTCCTCTCTGCCGCTGCTGCAGGGACCGCGTCCTGTGCGGCCTCCGCTTCCGCCTGCCCCCTCCATCCCCCCCTCTCCCCCGTCCCCCATGACAGAACCGCGATGCCGGGCCTGTCCCGATCCCTCCTCCCCCGGCGCGGCAGCCGGCCCGCTGACAGCCCGGCCGGGGGGCGGTGAGGGCCGTGCTGACAGTCCCCGCGTCTCCAAAGGCGTGTCTGCGCCCCCCCCCCCCGCCCCCAAACCACCGGGTTGTTGTTAAAATACCAGTTCTCGGCCTGACCGGCGTGGCTCAGTGGATAGAGCGTCAGCCTGTGGACTGAAGGGTCCCAGGTTCGATCCCGGTCAAGGGCATGTGCCTTGGTTGCGGGCACGTCCCCGGTGGGTGTGAGGAGGCGCTGGCCGCTGCGGGGATGTGGCTGACGATCCACAGGAAGCGGAGGCGCAGAGGCCGAGTTCTCTGGGTGGCTGTTACGGCGGCCGGCGAAGGGCACGGTTATCAGACCCTCACGAAGGAACCGCCTTTATCCGCAGAGACAGGCCTGTCCGCTCTGCCCTCCCCTCCGCGGGCCTCCAGAGGGCTCCTTGGGCTCTGCCCCCCACGCTGCCACGGCCCTCCCGCCACGGCCCTGCCTCCGCAGTCCGGGGCCTGGCCTCGCCCTCAGCGGGTGCCCTCAGCCGGTGCCCTCAGCAGGTCCTCTGTGGGCACAGTGTCCTAAGACGGACGGCACTTCACACAGGCCGGCTTGCCTGGCTCCTGTCTGGCTTCGCAGGACCATGAACACCCTGTTTAACTTGTTATCCCGTGGAGACCTTCTCCTGCTGGTGCGGGGTCAGAGCTGCCACTAACAGGCGTTAGGCGTGTTCAGGTCACTCGGTGCATGCGTGTTAACACAGGCGCCTGTTCGCCCGGCCCGCGGGGCTCGGTGATGGATTGAGTGTCGATCTATGGACCAGAAGGTCAGGGTTCGATTCCTTGCACAGGCCTGGGGTTCGGGCTCCATTCCCAGCGTGGGGCCTGCAGGAGGCAGCCGATCCATTTCTCTCTCTCATCATTGATGTTTCTGTCTCTCTCTCCCTCTCTGACATCAATAAAGTATATATTTTAAAAAAATAGCTCTCGCCAAAACCAATGTGGCCCAGTGGATAGAACGTTGGCCTGAGGACTGAAAGGTCCCAGGTTCGATTCCGGTCAAGGGCGTGCACCTTGGTTGCGGGCACATCCCCAATGGGGGTTGTGCAGGAGGCGGCTGATCGATGTTTCTCTCTCATCGACGTTTCTAGCTCTCTATCCCTCTCCCTTCCCCTCCATAAAAAATCAATAAGATGTATATTTTCAAAAACAGCCCTCTGCACAGACACACGAGCCACGAAGCCCGATCCTGCGTTTTCTCTGGGAAGCGCTGCAGGTCCGGTCACACTCGTGAGAGCCGCCGGGTGGGGGGGGGGCGGGCCCCGCCGTCCGCGAAGCCGCGGGTTTCCAGAGCGCCGTGGCCGGGTTGCCCCGGAGACAGGGGTTGCGTTGAATGCATCTCGGTGAACAATGGAGTGTTTCAAAGGTGCATGCCCGGCCCGCCGCGGAGTTCTGAAATGAACGGCCGGACGACAATGGCTGAATGAATAAACCCTGGGAGCTGTGTTTACGTAAGGTGTGTGGCTGAGCAGGTGACACCAGCTGCCCAACGCCGAGCCACGCCGGCCCGGCCGGCCCCTCCTTCCTCCCCGCGGCTGCTTTTGGACCTCGGCCCGTTAGTAAGCGGGGTCTCATACCCCTTCGTCTCCTGGGGTGGGATCCGAGGGCTGTGCGTGAGCGCTTGTGTCTAAGTGCGCCCTCTTCAGGGCACTGCGGGCGGGGCGTGCTGGCCTGCAGGCGGGCTGCCTTCGCCTCCATCGTGTCCTCCTCCTCGCACACAGAATACGGTCACCACAGGGATAGCAGCCACCGGGCAGGCCCCCGAGCCGTGTCTTCAGACTCCGGGACTGGCCGTCCCCCGCCGGCTGGTTGCGTGTCCGTGCGAGAGCGTGTCTGAGCACACGGGACGCTGGAGGGGTGTGAGCACACGGGGTCCCCGGGGTCTGAAGGGGGGTGACATCGGCATTGAGTTAGAGCTGAAGGTCACCCAGCAGATCTCAGCCGCGGCCCCCGGCGTCCCCGCTCCGTCCTCAGGCAGGTCTCCCTCCGGGGATTCGGAGCGAGAGAAGCTTCCTCTTACACCCATGGCGACGGAGGCTCCGGCTGCGGAGTGAGAGCCAGTGAGGCTGGGATGCCCGTTCTCTCCGTCCTCGGCGTCCTTCCTGCTGTTTCTTCTGCGTTTTTATCGTGAACCAGAGGCCCGACGCACGGAATCCGACAGCGGCTCGGCCCTCGAGGCCCGCCCGTTGGCCGTCCGCCGTCGGTGTAATTAGCACGTCAGCCCGTTATCCGATGGCCGTGTGCGTGGCGCTGCTATCACCATGGGGGAGGTGAGGGCGGCGTTCCCGTGGCTGGAGACGCGGCGCTCATTAGAGACGTGGGATCCCCGGGCGGAGCCTTCGTGGAAAAGGTCATTCCTCACGGCCGCCTGGCACGCAGTGAACATCGACCGCGGCCTGGAAGGGTACGCACTCTTAAAGGCCAGGTGAGGGCACTGAGCCGTTTTACGAGGAGCAGAATTACAGCAGGACCGGGCCTCTCTCTGACCTTCAGCAGCGGCTGAGCGTTGGGCTCGAAGGCCATCGGGCTCTCCCTGAAGTTGTCATGGGAACGGACCCCTTTCCCCGTACCCAGCTCAGCTCAGCGGCTCTCCTCCTCAGAGTTCTCGTGAGTTTTAGTCTCTTGCAGTAACAACCACATATGCATGTTTTTCCCGGTGATTATGGAAAGCATTTAGGCTGCTTCCACTCCGAGTTCTATGTAGGAGGCTTACCGATGCTGCTTGACAGCGAACAGCCACTTGTGGACGGTAACAGTGAAAGCATGGCTGTAGGCTGGGGTCCCTGTGCTCATCAGAAATGGGGATTGGCTGTCACGTGCTCCCCGGTCCCCACAAACCCAAGGCTGTTGGCGATGACTGGGACTAGGTGTCCGGCCTTTTGGCTTTTTACAGGCCAAGGCCTCAAACCCAGGGCGAGATGGCGGCGTAGGCCGAGCAACGGCGCTGAGGCACCGGGGAGGGGGTGGGACGAGGGATCCTGCGTGAGTCACTCGTATTTCACCCTCAGAGTGCGGGGTGCGGGGTGAGGCTGGAAGAGTGGAGACGGGGAAACGCAGCCGCCGAAATAAAACGCTCGCACGCAGGGCGGGCG
>OX465314.1:59274200-59573991 GCA_949987585.1 Pipistrellus pygmaeus
GTGCAGAATGAGACTGCTCTGCCCTCGGCAGGCCTTCCGGGGTATTGTGTGTCCCCAGGAGAGACAGGTGTGGAGGGACACACACACACACAGGCACACACGTGCGCAGCCTCACGCTCCAAACCCTCTGGGTAAGACGGGGCTCTGGCTCCTCTTTCCTGTTTATCCCGCTTTATCCTGTTTAGGGATGAGCTCGCTGCCAGTCACGTGTCGGAGTGAGTAAGCGGAGCGAGGCCTCAGGCAGCAGACCAGCCCCCCGCCCCCCGATCTGTGCCCGGGGCCAGTCAGAGCTTGGCTCCCTGCCCCCTCATGCTCGCCCTGCCGGAGCTCCTCACGTGGCCGCGTGGCAGGGTTAGCTGGGACCTCCCCGCCCTCCCCCCCCGCCACAGCTGGCCCTCCGAGCCCCCTCCTGGGCCCAGGACTCTCCCCGTGGGCGCGGGTGCGGTGGGAGGAGCTGGCGGCAGCGGGTACTGACCTCCATCCCTGCTTCTGCCTCCGTCCAGCTGTGCGCCGGCCACATGTGACAGCTCCTCTCTGGTAAGGCCTGGCCGGCCTGCAGGCCTCCGGGGATGCAGCCGCAGGGAGCTCAGGGTCCGGGGGCAGTTATTCTGTTCAGTCCTGGCGCTCAGGGGCTGGTCTGGCAGCTGGGAGGCCAGCAGCATCCTGCAGGGTAGATGCTAATGGCCCCCCGAGCAGGACGCAGAGGGAGAGAGCACGCAGCGAGGGCCCCTGTCCCCGTCCTCTGTCCTAAGGGGCCGCCGCTCCCAGGTGACTGGGGTGCGATGTCAGAGAGGAAGACAGAGAGAGGGAGAGAGAGAGAAACCTCAATGACGAGAGAGAAACTCGGAGGAGTCCAGTCTGCGTTGCTCACGGAGCCTTTCGCCTTCTCTTCACAGGTCAACTTCGTGGTGTGCCAGCTCTTTGCCTTGCTAGCGGCCGTGTGGTTTCGAACTTACCTTCACTCGAGCAAAACGAGCTCTTTTGTCAGACATGTCGTGGCCACGCTCTTGGGCCTGTATCTCGCCGTCTTCTGCTTTGGATGGTGAGTATGTGGGTCCTGTGGAGTGAGGATGGTGACGTTCTTGAATCGAGTGTGTAGAAAGGTACACTCTGAGGTTTTGTGCTCATACCTGCACCAACAAAAGAGCAAGATGCAAATCGATCGTACCTTCACCAATCAGGAGTGTGTATGCAAAGTAACCCAACAAAGATGGCGGGTTAATTTGCATACACAGGTGTCCTGCACCACCCCAGCCGCTCCGGGCCTCTGGGCAGCGTGGGAAGGGGAAAAGGCGGCTACATTTTTGCACAAATCTTCGTGCATCGGGCCTCTATAAGTTTACTTGTAACATTTCATAGTGCTTTTTTGGATGTTTTAAAAAATATATTTGTATTGATTTCAGAGAGGACGGGAGAGGAAGAGAGAGAGAAATACCAATGATGAGAACCATGGATCGGCTGCCTCCTGCGCACCCCCCACTGGGGATCCAGCCCGCATCCCGGGCCTGTGCCCTGACTGGGATTTGAACCTGCAACCTTTTGGTGCACAGCGTGATGCTGAGCCTGCTGAGCCACTGACTAATGCTTTGTGGTTTTTATGTCAATGAGTGGCCAGTGGGCCTGTCGCTCCAGTCTGGGCTGAGGGCATTGGCGATGAATAATGTATGAAAAAGGACAGAGGAGGCTAGAGACTCTTATCCCATCATGCATAGCTCTCTTCGCCTGTTTTACAAATCCCTTACACCAAGACAGACACGTCACTGAAGGCCGCGTGTGTGTGTGTGTGTGTGTGTGTTCTGCCGTGGAACCTACTTTAAAAAAAAAACACACAGATATATTTTATTGATTTTTTACAGAGAGGAAGGGAGAGGGATAGAGAGTTAGGGACATCGAAGAGAGAGAGTCATCAATCAGCTGCCTCCTGCACACCCCCTACTGCGGATGTGCCCACGACCAAGGTACATGCCCTTGACCAGAGTCGAACCTGGGACCTTTCAGTCCGCAGGCCGATGTTCTATCCACTGAGCCAAACTGGTTTCTGCGAACCTGCTCTTATTTATGATATTTCTACGGAAAAACTTGGTAAAGAGTGTAGGCATCCTGTCCACGTTGGAGGTGCCTGAGGCTGAAGGTAACTTTAACGGAGGGTAGGACCCGCATCGGTCCGTTAAAACCGTGTACAGTGACCTGACAGAGTTTCCGTGAGGGATCCATGCCGCCTGGGGACAGGGGCGTGAACGCCTGCGCACGAGTGCGTCACTGGGGGTGGGGTAGATTACAGCCAGGGCCCCCGGGAGCTTTGCCTGAGGCGGGAGGGCAGGGCTCAGGGCGTGCCCCTCAGCGCCTCGGGCTCCCGGGCCACCAGCCGAGGGTGTGTGGCTGGGTCCTGCACATGAGGCCCCCGGAAGCTCATTCCACCCCCCCATTCACACACACACACACCCCCCCCATTTCAGAATAAGCAGGTTGGGCATGCATGCTCTCTAGTGGTCGGCAAACTCCTCCGTCCACAGAGCCAAATACCAGCAGGACAACGACTGACATTTCTTTGGAGGGCCGCATTTTTTAATCTTAAACTTCTTCTAACGCCACTTGGTGTTTTGTGGAAGAGCCACACTCAGGGGCCAGAGAGCCGCCTGTGGCGTGTGAGCCGCCGTTTGCCGACCGCGGCTCCATCCATGCCGATAGCTCGTGCTTTTGCTGCGCTGTGAGCGGCCCCCGGAGGGAGAGCACAGGGCTGCCCGGGAGGAGCTGGTTCGGGAAAACAAACAGCCGATGTTCCTCCCAGACTTTTCTGGAACCTGCTCCCCGTCCTGGGCCCTGAGTCCGGCAGAGGCCGCGCCGGGAGCCGGGCGCCAGCGTGGCACTGGCTGGGAGACTGGGGCCTGAGGCACCGGTGCGGCCGGGTTGGCTCTTGTTTTCCCGGCTCGGCAGGGGCTGGCGGGCGGCCTCCCCTCGGGCGTCCGGGTTCTGGGCTTCGAGGTTTGAGTCTGCTTTTCATCTGGGGGTGCTCGGTGTTACGCTTAGCACTTTAAGTGTGCACTCGTATGTATATCTATACTGATAAAAGGGTAACATGCTAATTAGACCCGGAGACCGTCCTTCTGGACAACGCCATGGCGACGGGGCCGAGGCAGAGGCGGCTAGGGGCCATCAGGCCAGCGGGGGGGGCAGTTGGGAGCGAGCAGGCTGGCCAGGGGGGGCAGTTGGGGGTGATCAGGCCAGCAGGGGGGACGGTTGGGGCGAGCAGGCTGGTATTCAGAGTGGTTAGGGGCAATCAAGTAGGCAGGCGGGTGAGTGGTTAGGACCCAGCGGTCCTGGATTGTGAAAGGGAAGTCTGACTGCAGTTTAGGCTGATCCCTGAGCGGTCTCAGGTTGGAGAGAGTGCAGGCCGGGCTTGAGGGACAACCCCCACCCACTCCTGTGCACGAATTCCGTGCACTGGGCCACTACCGTGTTTCCCTGAAAATAAGACATCCTCCGAAAATAAGACCTAGCGTAACTTTGGGAGAAAAAATTAATGTAAGACACTGTCTTATTTTCGGGAAACAGGGTAGTATATATATATTTATTGATCTCCAAGAGGAAGGGAGAGGGAGAGAGAGAAGCATCCATGATGAGAAAGAATCATGGGCCGGCTGCCTCCCCTACGCCCCACACTGGGATGGAGCCCGCACCCGGGGCCTGTGCCCTGACCGGGATTTGAACCCTGGCCTCCTGGTTCCTAGGTGGACGCTCAGCCCCTGAGCCAGCCGGCCGGGCTAAGCGTGGCACTTTTCAGCCCAAGTTGTTCGAACCGGACGTTGTGAGTGGTGCCGCCGGGTCTCACCGCTCTCCTCTCCGCAGGTACGCCTTACACTTCCTGGTGCAGAGCGGGATCTCCTACTGCATCATGGTCCTCATCGGCATGGAGCACATGCACAGGTGAGTGTCTGCTTTGCTCGCACACGCACGTGAACACACACACACACGTGTGCACACGCACACACACGCACACTCACACACGTGCGCACACTCACATACACGCACACGTATACACACATGCACACGTACACATACGCACGCACACGTACACACACACGCACACGTACACACACACGCACATGTACACATACGCACACACGTGTTTCCCACGAATACCGCTGGTCAAGTAGAACCTCACTGTGTTAAAATGGCCCACACTGTGATCGCTGTGTCCAGACTTGTTGTGAGATCACCGCGTGTGCCCCCGTGTACCCGTGCCAGGCTCCCGGCCTCGCCCTGTCGGCGCTGCGGGCCGGTGGGGTCATCCGTCGGTGTGAGGCTCCCCGTCCCTGGGGGAGGTGCGACTGCAGCCCGGCCCCGCCCCTACACGCCAGGGGCCCCCCACGTGAACGTGTCAGTCTTCCACGGCCCCGGGGCGCAGGCTGCCTCGGGAGAGCCGGGCGTAGGCAGGGCCAGGGCCGCAGCCCCCTGAGCGGCGGGGAGGACGGACGGGCCTCCTCCTCCGGCTCCGACCCCTGCGGACCCGCCGCCCGTCCCCGGGGGAGGGTTTGTGTTAGACCGCCCGCGGGGATGGCGGTGACCTATCGTTCTCACTGAGATGCCCTCCCTGTGCCGGAGCCCACGGGTCTGGGAGCCACTGAGGAGCCCCTGGGGGGCGCTGTGGGGAGGGAGGGACCGTCTGCAGGGCTCTCTCTCTGGGGCTCCTCCAGGGACCGGAGCTCGCGGCTTCTGGCCTGAGGTTCGCCCACCCAGTGCCCTCGTGCCGGGCCTGCCTTCCCGGCCGTCTGTCCCGGGCACCTTTCCCCAGGGCGACGGCTCCCTGTCCTCGGCCTCGGTGCTGGGTGCTGGGTGCTGGGTGCCCGCTCGCAGGACACTGCCTCCAGGCGGAGGCCAGTCTGCTGCAGACGGGGGTGGGGTCCAGGGCACCGTGTCCAGCGGGAGGGACCCCGGCGAGGCACTCAGGGGGGCCTTCGTGGAGGACACGGAGCAGGGTGTGTCCGGAGGGCGGAGGGCGGGCATTGGGGGGGGAGCTGGGGGAGCGGCTAGGGGAGGGGCGGGCACTTGGGGGAGCTGGGGGAGTGGCTCGCTCGGCCCAGGCTGCTGGAGGTGGGGGTGCAGGCTGCTCGGCAGCCTCAGGGCCACGGGGGCTGAAGAAGGAGTTAGGGGTACAGCCTGCTTTCTCCCCCCCCCCCCCCCCCAACAGCCCTCCGCCTCGTTCTCCAAAGAGCTACAGACTCTGGGGTATTCTCCTCTTCCCGGAATATTGTTTCCTCCCTCCTCCTCCTCCCTCTTCCTCCCTCCTCCCTCCTCCCTCCTCCCTCCTCCCTCCTCCTCCCTCTTTCTTCCTCCTCTCTCCTTCTCCCTGTTCCTCCCTTCTCCCTGCCCCTCCCTCCTCCTCCCTTCTCCATCTTTCCTTCTCCTCCCTCCTCCTCCTCCTTCTTCCTGTTTTCTCTCCCTCCCTCCTCCCTCCTCCCTCCTCCCTCCTCCCTCTCCCTCCTCCCTCCTCCCTCTCCCTCCTCCCTCTCCCTCCTCCCTCCTCCCTCCTCCCCCCTCCCCTCTCCCTCCTCCCTCCTCCCCCCTCCCCTCTCCCTCCTCCCTCCTCCCTCCTCTCCCCTCCTCTTCCCCCCTCCCCCCTTCCCCTCCCCCTCCCTCCTCCCCCCTTCCCCCTCCGAATCCTGCGGCTTCCAGGCCACCGCACACGGGAGCTTGTCTCGGCCCCTGACTAGGACAGGTTCTTCGTCACGCGCTTGCAGAGTCTCCCTTTGGAGACTTTTCTCCATTTTAATTCTGAATGTGTGAGGTTATTAAGTAACCTGTCCTGCCTTCCCACTCCGCCGGCTCTGTGGCTGCCGCCTGGCCATGCCCGCTTTTGTTTCCTGAGTGGGCCCAGGTCCCAGGTCCCAGGAGACTATATTCTCAATGCGTGTGTATCGAACAAATGAATGAATGGATGGATGGATGGATGAACAAGTGAATGAATGAATGAGTGAATGAATGGATGAACGAGGGAATGAATGAATGAGTGAATGAGTGAACGAGTGAAAGAATAAATGGTTGAATGAGTGAACAAATGAATGAATGGATGGATGAATGAATGAACAAATGAATGAATGGATGGATGAACGAGTGAACAAATGAATGGATGGATGGATGAATGAGTGAACAAATGAATGAATGGATGGGTGAATGAGTGAACAAATGAATGGATGGATGGATGAATGAACAAATGAATGGATGGATGAATGAATGAACGAATGAATGAATGGATGGATGAATGAGTGAACAAGTGAATGAATGAATGAGTGAATGGATGAATGAGTGAATGAATGAACAAATGAATGAATGGATGGATGAATGAGTGAATGAATGAATGAATGAATGAATGAACAAATGAATGGATGGATGAATGAGTGAATGAATGAATGAATGATTGGATGGATGAATAAGAGAATGAATGAATGGATGGATGGATTGATGAACGAGGGAATGAATGAATGAGTGAGTGAATGAATGAATGGATGAACAAGTGAGTGAACAAATGAATGAATGAATGGACAAATGAGAGAATGGATGAATGAGTGAACAAATGAATGAACGGATGAAGGAATGGATGAATGATAGCACGGCTCCTGCAGAACAGCAGCCCTTCTCCTGGCCTCCGAGACCAGCCTCCAGGCGCCCCTGCTTCCTCCCTCAGGCCCCCGGCCTGGGCGGCTCCGGGGGAGCGGGGATGGGATGGGGTGGAGAGGGTGAAGGCGGGGAGGGTGGACGGAAGCGGGAAGGCTCGGCCGGAGCGGGCTTCGTGGTGCCGGAGGCCATGCGCTTCGTGGCGGCGTGGCACAGGCAGCCTCCGTGCGCTCCGTCTCTGGCTTTCCGTGGGGAAGCGTGTCCTGGTTCCGAGAGGCTCAGCCTGGAGGGCACGGAGCCGGTGCTGAGCCGTGAGCGGGGGAGCGGGTGACAGTGGAAGGGCCCTGTCGCCCAGGTCAGGCGGTCAGGCCGCGGGCTTAGATGTTTAACCACGGCCCGGCGGTGGTGATGGCGACGGTGGGCTTGCTTCTAAAGGAACCGGAAATGGAACGAGGCGTCCTCGGGCGGAGGGTGGGAACCGATCTCACGGTGGCAGCGAGAGCCGCCGCCCCCGGAGCTGGGCGGAAGGGGAGAAGCCACGGCCGTCTGTGCGAGTGACAGGCAGGCCCGTGTCTGAGCCCCGGTGCCTCCGGACACGGGTGTGCGCGGCCGTGCGCGAGGGTCGCTCGCCTGCCCGGCTCCGCTTTTCACTTTTATTTCTTTTAATTAAAAAGACACAGCGTTTTTATTGATTTCAGGGAAGAAAGAAGGAGAGAGAGATAAACACCAATGATGAGAGAGAATCACGGATCGGCTGCCTCCCGCACGCCCCCCCCCCCGGGGACTGAGCCCACAGCCCGGCCTGTGTCCTGACCCCCCGGTCCCCAGGTGGACGCTCACCCGAGCCCCCCGGCCGGGACCTAACGACCACCCCCGCCGCGCTGCGGACGGGCCACCACGGCGGACGGGCCACCACGGCGGACGGGGGCGTGGGTTCTGGGAGGCGAGGCCGGGACGAGGCCCGGACCCCGGTTCCGGCCGCGGGGGTCTGTGAAGAGGGACTGTCCGTCTGCTCTGGGGTCACGGGGGGTCGCGTGTGGTCAGGTCACTCCTCGGCCAAGGTTCTCCCCGCGGCCTCTGTTTGCTCAAGTCGGAGGAACAAAGAGATTGTCATCTGCTTCCGCCGCCGTAAACATCCTGGCTCAGGTTCTGAAGGAATAAGGAGCACCGCGGAGACCTGGGGGGGGGGGGGGGGGGCGGCCTTTCCTTCTCTCTTTCCATCCTCCTCTGAGGATATTACCTCACCCCCCTCCCCCACTGATTGCTAGAGAGAGCGGGGAGAGGGGAGGGGAGACACACCCACATTGATGGTCACCTCCTGCCGGGGCCCGGGCCTCTGACCAGGAATCCGACCTGAGGCCCTTTGGTCCGTGGCCGATGCCCGATCACGGAGCAAACCGGCCGGAGCCGGGCTGGCGTGCCCTGAGTTTCCGAGAACATAGCAGCGGGCGCTTGGGGCTCAGCCTCGGGCGCCTGGGCCCCCGTCCTGCCCAGTCTGAGCGGCAGCTCTCATGCCTCCACCGAGACGGTCCCAGCGGAAGGAGCCACTGTGCTTCACATGTACTCGCACACACATGCACACACACACATGCACACGCACATGCACACGCACACACACGCACACACACGCACATGCATGCGCGCGCGCACACACACACACAAGCTGTCCACACCCAGCCCCTCTGTGCTGGCATGGGCGCTGGGCCCTGGGCCCTGGCTCTGCTGGCCTCTGGCTGACGCCCCCCCCCCCCCCCCCGTCGGAATGAGTGACCTTCACCTTGGCGGCCGGCTCCTGTGCCTCTCGGGTTACGCTGCCCATGGGGACCGGCCCAGGAGGAGGGCGCGCTGCATGCAGATCCTGGCTCCCGGGAGCCGGCCGGAGCCGGCGCGCTGTCTGAGCGGCTGTCAGTCAGGAGCCTGGCAGTGCCCGCCCCGCGGGGTGGCTGGAGGGTGCGGTGCCATCAGCTGGGTTTCATGACGTGTCAGATCCACGGCTGCTCACGTGCTCCCTCCGCAGGGCTGCATGCCATTCACCGCGAGAGGACTCTGTTTTTTGTTTTTTATAATATATTTTATTGATTTTTTTTTTTAGAGAGAGGAAAGGAGAGGGATAGCGAGTTAGAAACATCAATGGGGAGAAACATGGATCAGCTGCCTCCTGCACACCCCTACTGGGGATATGCCCGCCACCAAGGTACGTGCTCTGAACCGGAATCAAACCCGGGACCCTTCAGTCCGCAGGCCGGCGCTCTATCCACTGAGCCGCACCGGTTTTGACAGGAGAAGGACTCTTGGTCTAAAGATGTTCAATGTCCCCGGCCGGCGTGGCTCGGGGGTTGAGCATCGACTTAGGAACCAGGAGGTCAGGGTTCCATTCCCGGTCAGGGCACGTGCCCAGGTTGTGGGCTCGATCCCCAGTGTGGGGCGTGCGGGAGGCAGCCGGCTGGTGATGCTCTCACCATCCGTGTTTCTCTCTTTCCCTTCCCCTCTGACGTCAATAGAAACGTATTATAAGCAGAACAAACAGGCCTGCTCCGTGGGCCTCACGGAGTGTCAGAGTCCACGGGGCCGGCGGGCGGCGAGCCGAGCACGGGCTGTGAGCTCAGCTCCTTTGCCTCCCGGGACTTTGACCCCGAGGCCGGCCGGGGCCTCATCAGTTCTGTGCCTCAGCTCCGCCCGGACGGAGTAAGGATCGAATGTGCACTTGACCCCGCTGAGCCGGTCTGCTCCCGAGCTGACCACTTTCTGTAACCCACGGCCCCTTCCCTGGGGCCAACTGCAGAGGCGCCTCTGCCCCCGGGTCCCAGCCCCGAGGGACCGGGGCTCAGCTCAGCTCAGCGGCCGGGCCTTCCTCCCCGCCTGTGTTATCAGCCAAAGCGTGGGGCCGTCACATCGTCTGCCTTTCTGTTTTTATTGATGTCAGAGAGGCAGGGAGAGGGAGAGTGATAGAAACGTCAGTGATGAGAGAGAATCGTGGATCGGCTGCCTCCTGCACGCCCCCTATTGAGGATGGATCCCACAACCTGGGCCTGTGTCTTGACCTGAAATCGAACCCTGACCTCCGGGGTCCTCTGTCGACACTCCACCGCTGAGCCACACCCGCCCGGCCACATTGTCTTTCTTGCTGCCCTTGCTTCCAAGACCTTCACAGATGAATGCCTCACTGTTTCCCTTTCCTCCGTCCCACCTAGAACCCCAGATTCCCCTCCCACTGTGATGGGGGACATTCCGCCGTCTTGTGAGCTGGGGATCTGCGCGGAGGCGGCCTCTGCAGGTTCTCGCCTCCTGCCTGTGTGGCCCACACCTCGGAGCTGGGGCTTAGGGGGTGCGGACCTCGTTCCCAGGAGTCCGGGTTCCAGAGCAGCACGAGGGGCTGAGGCCTCCTGGATGCCTGCAGTGTGTGTTTCTGTGCCCTGAGCGCCGGCGGGGCCGTGAGCCAGAGTCAGAACCACAGGCCTTAGCTCTGTTCCACCCGCAGGGAAACCTGCCCGGCCCGGGGCGGCGGGCTCAGCGGCGGCTGCCTGCGGGCTGGGAGGGGGGGTGCCTGTGGGACCTCGGGGTGCAGGTGTGTGTGTGGCTGCACCCCGGCCGGTCACAGCAGCCACGGCCGCTCCTCTGCGTGCGTGTGTATCGATGGGAACGGTCCTGGCGAGGGACAGGGAAGTGAGTCCGGCACGCATGGAGCCCGCGGCGGGCGGACAGTGGGTTTGGCCGAAAGGAGGCACCGGAGCCGGGCTCCGCCCAGCACGGGGACAGAGCGGCCGGGCGGCCGGGCGGCTGGGGTCCCAGGTCGGGGTCAGCGTCCCCGTGATGTCCGCTCTGGTGACCGCAGCGAAGCTCCCCCTCTCCCCCTGACTGAGGCTCCGGGAGAGCAGGTAACCCTCAGGGGTCACCGTGTGTACGTGACCTCACGGGGGTCCCTGTGTGCCGGCCAGGGGCCTGGGCAGAGGCCTCACCAGCAGCGCAGGGTGTGACGGACACGGTCACCGGCAGGTCCCGGGGAAGAGCCGAGGGGTTCGGTCACCAGACGCCCGGCTCCGTGTCTGTGTCCGGGAGGAGCCGGCGCGGGACCCGGAGCCGGGCTCCTCCCCCGCAGAGGGCTGCCTTCCGAAGGCACTGGAGCCGGCGCGGGGAGGGTTGTGGGGAAGCAGCCGAGAGGAACTGCCTCTCATGGACCCCGAAGCTGCCAAGCAGCTCTGGTACACATATTCACAGAACTGGAACAAGATCTGATGCCCATGACTCAGCGAACAGGGAACGTCGGGAGGGCACAGAAGCTGCTGGAGAGAACCACGCGGGAGCCCTGGTGTTGCAGAGGAAGTGACCGGAATGGACAGTGGGCCGAGGGGCTGTGCGGAGCGGTTTGTGATGGCCGAGGAGGGAACCAATGAGCCCATTGGTCAGTAGATATTAGCCAGCCTACAGGACAGCTGTGAAAAATACCGAAGACGCCCGGCCGGGTGGCTCAGTGGCTGAGCGTCACCCTAGGAACCAGGAGGTCACGGTTCGACCCCCGGTCCGGGGCACGTGCCTTGGTTACAGGCTTGAGCCCAGTGTGGGGCGTGCGGGAGGCAGCAGATACATGATTCTCTCTCCTCGTGGATGTTTCTCTCTCCCTCTCCTTCCCCCTTTCTCTCTCTGAAATAAATACAAATATATTTTAAAAAGGAAGAGGGACTGGTCCACCAGCAGGCGGTGGCCTGAAGCAGACGGGCCCATCATTTTGCTTAGGGTTCTGTGGTCTGGGGTTCAGGGAGAGTTGAACTGGACAGATCCCTCTTTTCATGTGGCGTCAGCTTCTTCACTCGCACATCTTAGGGCGTGGCCCTGCTCGACGCCTCTCTCACACTCCTTCCTCCTTCCTCCTTCCTTGTTTTTTTTTAGAAAAATATTTTTTATTGTCGATAGTATTACAGATGTCTTTCATTTACCCCCCCTCCCCCAGTCTCCTCCTTTCAGTCCCTATCCGGTCCCCACCAGATCTTCACTCCCCCATAGCCCTGTCCATGGGCTGTGCATATCTCTATCTTTATCTATTATCTATCTATCTATCTATCTATCTATCTACCTATCTATCTATCTATCATCTATCATCTATCTATCTATCATCTACCTATCTATTTATCTATCTATCTATCTATCTATCTATCTATCATCTATCTATCTATCTAGCAAGCTATAATAATATGCTAAGTGTCTGACTGTCCAACCAGTCACCATGATGCGCACTGACCACCAGGGGGCAGACACTCAACTCAGGAGCTGCCATGACACACCAGAGATACCGCACCACAGACCTGGCACCCACAAAGCAACACTCAGCTTTCCCCAATGGGACACAGAGCGACAGCCACCAGAGCGACAGCCACCAAATCGCAGCCGAGACCCCGGGTGTGAAAGCAGCCCACAGCCCAGCCCGGAAATGGCGGCTGTGGGCTCCAGGTGATGGCGTCACGTGGCAGTGCCTGCCTCCTCTCCCCAGCGACGAGCCTCCTTGTTTCTTCAGCCCGAAACCCGCCTTGCTTCACAGCCAGGTGCAGACATGCACACTGTGACCAGGTGTCTCCTCTCATTCGGTCCTGGAGTGGGCAGAGAGGAGGCTCGGTGGAATCCCATTTTCTTTTCATTAGCCAGAAAACAGAGATTTAGAAGCTTAGAAACTTGACCCGACTGAAAAGAAGAAATGGTGGGCCTTGAAAATGACCTCAGGTTTTCTCACTTCGCAGAATATAGTCAAACACGGCTGCAGTTAAACATTTCACCCTTTGTTCTCCCTGCATGATCTACAATGATAATCTGCTTCGTGTTGGTATTTCCTGCTGTGCTGCTGACAATTACCTGGAAGAGAGGTTGGGGTGCTTCACCGGGCTGGAAAGAGTTTAGCTACATCAGAAAGCAGGTCTAATGAAGCAAATTCATCTATAAAAGGCTAAGTTGACTCACACATGGGAGAGACATATAAAGCTCTCGCTGGCGTGTTTCCATCTGTCGTTGCTGATCGTGAACTTGGCTGACACTTCTATTATAGAGAAAGGGCGCATAGCGATATGAGGATATTTCTTCTATTTAATTTCCTTCCAGTGTGCACCAATCCGTGCGCCGGCCGCTAGTGAGTATATAAGTTCTTCGGTTTATCTCTCCTCGGCCCCAGCCCCACACGGAGGCCGGGCAGCTGCCCCAGGCCTCCCTGCCTCCGGTCCTGTTTGGCTGGCCCATTCGTTTTGCTCCTTCGCTTCCACGGCGAAGGGAGACCCTGTGCTCTTTGTCCACGTAGCACGGCATCCCCCGTCCGCCCCGGCTGTCCCTTCCTCTCAGCTGCCCAGGCCTCCGCGGTGTAAGGCCCCCAGCTTCTTACCCTCTCGTCCCAGGACCCTCCCTCCGCTGCGTCCCGTCCTCCAGGGCCTCCGGACGGTCCTGCTCTCCGGCGGCCCCTTCTGCACGGCGGGAAGGGGGGACTGCCCTGCTCATGTGGGCTCCCCGGGGAGCAGGGGCCGCACAGCTCTGGCCGGCGCAGCTTCTCCAGGGGGGCGCTGGCCGGGCTGCCCCCGAGCGCCGGGCGTTGTTTTGTGTTGGATGTGTCTACGCCGTGTGCGTGTGTGTGTGCATGTGTGAGTGTGTGTGTGTGTACACGTGCGCGCGCGTGCGGCTGCCCCATCAGGTGGCTGCTGGGAGCGTGCTCTCTGGGTAAAGCTGTCCCCTTTTCCCGGCCCAGGGATTGGGGTTGCCTCTTTGTCTAGAGTTTGAAACAATCTTTCATAAATCACCCGAATTGCCTCCGTGAAAAATGTAAGAGTTTAACCTAGCCAAACGTGTTTATTTTCCGTTGATTTCTTCTATAACATGTGTGTACATTTAATGTTAGAAATGATGAGGCAGCCCTTCCCCGCTTGAGCACATTGAATATTTACCCACAGCTCAGTGTGCGTGGCTTTGTCCTGTGCACCTGCCTTCACCCGGTGAGAATTGTGTGGCCGCAGGGACCACCTGCCTTTTGCCCCCGGACGTTCACTCCCGGGAGGTACCGTCCCCTCGGCCACTTCCCGCAGCCTTCCCGCCAGGCCGTGCCCTGCAGCCGGGATCTGCTTCCGGTCTGTGTCCTCGACGTGTAAATCCACCCCCACCCCCTTAGTTATCGCAGCTCGCTTCCAGGCGTTTTAAGGCGAAAACCCACACGGCTGCATGCCTAACGGTGTGAGGACCTGCACGTCTGACGCCCACGGAGGATGCATGCTCAGAGACCGCGGAGGACACGTGTGCAAAAATCCCATGAAGCGTTCACTGACTGTGCATTTCAGCCAGACAGTGTGGTGCTGAGCACCGTTTTCTAGGAGGAAGGAGGGACAGGTAGAGTGAGGCACAGCTTGGTGCTTGCGAGCACGACGGTCAGGCCCATGATGGAGTGCGAAGGCGCATCGCCTGCGTCTGCCGCCGAGGGTCCCCGCTCGGGCGCCCGGAGCGGGGCTAACTGAGTTTTCAGAATTCCTTGGAGAACGCCCCTGGGAGAGGATCTGGCGATGCTGAAGCCCTGAACCCTGCCCCAGAGCTCACGGGTTGCTGAAATGTGTTCTTGAACAGAGTGCACCTTTTATTTTCACTAATCCAGCCTGTTTTTGTTTTCCAGATGTTGTTTTGTGTTTGCTTTGGGATACCTCATAGTGTGCCAAATTACTAGAGTCTATATCTTTGATTATGGACAATATTCCGCTGATTTTTCAGGGTAAGACGAACATTTTGATTTAGTAGCCTTTTTTTCTTTTCCTTTCTGCTCTAACGTGTGGGTTAAAGGGCGATACGTAGTCCCCCTTGTAGCTCCCGTGAAAGGCGGTTACGAACATGCCAGTCGAAAAGCCTGTTGTGAGTGTAGAAATGTCCTGGTCACGTGGTCTCCTGTCGTGTTACAAAAGCCACCACGCAGCCTCTCCTCTCCCACGGGCGTGAGCGAGGCCGGTGGTCGGCAAACCGTGGCCCTCCAGCCACCTGCGGCTCTTGGGCCCCTGGAGTGTTCTAACGTCTGTTCTTCAAAACAGACTCTCGCCCAGGCCGAAAACCGACGTCTGCATGAGGGCCACGAAGGTCCCATCACACTGTACTTGTGCGCCCGCGTGTGGTGTTTTGTGGGAGAGCCACACTCAAGGGGCCAACCAGCCGCATGTGGCTCGCGAGCCGGGGTTTGCCGACCACTGAGCGAGTCTAACAGGCAGCCATCACGCTTGCCCCTTGGCGCCTGGCATTGAACACTGCTCCCGATTCCGGGAGAAATGTCTGGGTCCTCACCAGTCCTTGCCCACCAGCCCCCCCAGCCCACCCCGCACCCCCTCTCTCTCCCTCGCCCCCTCTCCCTTTCTGTGCTCTCTGGCCCCTTCCTCCAGCCTCAGCAGCTTCTGCATGTGCTCTGGCGGCTGCCCTGCCTCTCGGCGTCCTCGGGCGCCCTTCCTTCGGGCCAGGGCGCTGGTCTCCCGAGACCCCCCTGGGCACGGCTCCCGCGTCCCGCCTCCCTCTGCAGGAAAGTTCTCTCTGCTTCCTCCTGGCCCCTCGGAAGGGCGGGCGGACTCGGCTCTTTCCTGCCGAGGGGGCCTCGTCCTCTGCGGTCCTCTCTGCCTGTCACAGGCCCACCCCATGTCTGCGGGGAGACCAGCCCGGGCCACGTCCCCAGGACTGGCCTCTGGAGGGGCGGGAGCTGCGGGAGCCTCCGGCGTCTCTGAGCCCGGGGCACGCTCTGGAACGGGACGCGAAGGCCCGCCTGGACGTCCGACCCAACCACCGGACAGGACACACGGCGGCCTGACCTCCGACCGGAGGGCGGCCACGTGCAGACACTGGAGCGGAACCGGCTGTGGAAGAAACCGTCCAGAAAGAAACCGTCCAGCAGCCGGGCGGAGCTGGGTGTGCGCAGCGGGCAGCCTGCGGGCCGGAGTGTGAGCGGGGAACTGAGATGAAGGTGGATCTCCCCGCCATTGGACAGCTTCACACACAGGCCGGGCGCGAGGGGATCGCGTCCAAAGGACAGGCCGCTGGGCCAGGCACGCGGACCTCACCCCGAGACTTCGGCCGGCCGTGAGCAGCGCCCACGGAGACTGAGACCCCGGGGGTCAGGCCGGCGCCCACGGGGACTGAGACCCCGGGGGTCAGTCCGGCACCCACGGGGACTGAGACCCTGGGGGTCAGGCCGGCTCCCACGGGGACTGAGACCCCGGGGGTCAGGCCGGTGCCCACGGGGACTGAGACCCCGGGGTCAGGCGGCGGCCGGTGCGGCCCGGCTCTCGTCCGTCCGGGGAGATGAGCGTGTGAGCAAACCCGGTAGATCGGGCCTCACGAGCGTCCTCGGGGACCTCAGAGAGACGCCCGTGTGCTCACACGTCGGGAGGAGGACCAGTGTGTCTGTTTGGGGGGACCAGCTCCGTGCGGGAACCAGCTTCCCGGAAAGGGAGGCGCCCTGGACGCCCGAGCATCCTGACCAGAGACCCCAGCGAGGAGCGCCCCTCGGGGAGCGGGCAGAGGAGCCTGGCCGGGCGCGGGCCCACGGCGGAGTCACCGCTCTGACCGGCACGTGTGTTACCAGAAACAAGCGCTGGGTCAGCATTTGTAACAATCCTCACCGGAGACACGTTCCCCACCGCCTTCAGAGAGCGGGGTCACACCTCGCGCTGTAAACTCGCAGCTGGTGTGTAACTGTCCGTCAGGAACGACACCGCCCAGTGTCAGGGGCTGGTCTGTATCAGACGGACAGATTGGCTGCAGGGACCATCCTGGCCGGACTCAGCTGAAGGGCCCTCCCCCTCCTCTCTCTCTCTCTCCTCTCTCTCTCTCTCTCTCTCTCTCTCTCTCTCTCTCTCTCTCTCTCTCTCTCTCTCTCTCTCTCTCTCTCTCTCTCTAGCAGAGGAGAGAAAAGCCCCTGGAGGCAGGCTCCCCTAGTGGAACCTCTGGGCAGGAGGAGCGCTGAGCGCTGTAGCAGAGAGGATCCTGATTCATCCTAATGCGGGTCAACGGAACAGCCTCCAAGTGGGCTGCAGCGGCCGGTGGTGCGGAGAGAGCGCCCCCTTGTGGAGGGGCTGTCGCCGGGAACAGGAGCCCGGGAGCAAGGCCAGCTCTGCTGAGGGGCCACCGGCAGCTCTTTTGCCAGCCGTGTCACGTGCACGCGGCAAGGGAGACTTACTCTGTGTGCGTGGTGTGTGTGCACCGTGTGTGTATGTGCGTGTGTGTGTGTGTGTGTGCGCTGCGCATGGTGTGTGTATGTGTGCGCGTGTGTGCACGTGTGGTGTGTGCACGTGTGGTGTGTGTGTGCGTGTGGTGTGTGTATATGTGTGTGTGTGTGGTGTGTGTGTGGTGTGTGCGTGTGTGTGTCAGTGGAGTCGTAGGGCAATGACTGTGCAGTCACTCTGTTGCAGAAACATGTTCATGACCAGGTGGCGTTAGGAGAAGCCAATCCACGTCCCGGCGCTTAGAAGCGCCCTCTGCATGCGGGTCCTGGGCACGGGGTGGGTCTGTCCGCGGCCCCCTGTGCGGTCCCTGGCCGTGCGGGCGGGGCGGCCTCTCTGTCTGGTCCGTGGGCACCTCCTGGCTCTCCCTCGCTGCGCTCCCCTCGCTGCCTCCTCTTCCGCGCTTCTCCCTGTCTCCGCCGCCTGCTCCTCCAGCCTCTCCCCAGCGGTCCGCAGTTCTGTCCTCACGTCCCGCCCGACGGCTGGACCGGAGGCCCCTCGTGCACAGCCGCAGGGAGAGCTTAGGGCTGCAGGGCACAGAGGAGAAAAGGGTGAGGTGGCTTTACCCCTGCTAGCCCCTCGAGCCCGGCCCGCTGTGAGAGGCGCACAGTGTGGCCACGAGAGCCCGGCCCGCTGTGGTTACAGACGGGACGTGAACAGACGGTTCCAGAGCGGAGGGGAGCGCGCTCAGGCCGGAGAGCCGCAGGAGGGAGTGTGGCCGGTGCAGGGGGAGGGGTAGGGCCTGCCGAGGCGTCCTGGGGGCCCGGTGTGGGAAGGTGTTATTTAGGGGCCCTGGTGCCGGCACGTGCTGGGCGCCAGCGATTCTGGGCGGGAAGGGCTGTTCGCTCCGTCCCTCAGAGACGTCCTCACAGGAACAGCAGGTCTTAGAGCAGCAGTGTGTCTGGTGGAGGGGACAGCGGTGAGGGGCACGTCCTGGGAAGGAGATGCCTCGGCTGAGACGAGAGGAGATGAGATGAGATGAGGCTCAGGCTTGTGCCCTGAGTGGGAATCGAACCGGCAACCTCTTGGTTCCGGGGTAAACACCCAGCGGCTGAGCCACAGGGCGGGGTCTCCACGTGTTCCCGGGGTTAGTGGTCTTTGGTCCTGCCCACACGGCCTCACTGAGGAAGCGTTCTCGGGTTCAGACAGCGTCACGTTTATGTCTCCTCTTGGTCTGCACCAGCGGTCGGCAAACTCATCAGTCCACAGGGCCCAGAGCCAGATACCGACAGGACAACGACTGACATTTCTCTGGAGAGCCACATTTTTAAAACTTAAACGTCTCCTAACACCACTTCTTCAACATAGACTCGCCCGGGCCGTAGTGTTTTGTGGAAGAGCCTCACTCAAGGGGCCAAAGAGCCGCCTGTGGCTCCTGAGCTACAGTTTGCCGACCACAGGTGTACAGGATTGACACCTAACCTAATCCCAACATGTTATTGGCCCAGCAGTTGTGCTGTGGCTGCATTGCCATCATACCACCACCGCCCCCAGCCTGGCGGTCATGGCTCTGGTGTCAGGTGGCTGAGTCAGGTGGCTGGGTCAGGTGGTGGGTCAGGTGGTGGGTCAGGTGGCTGAGTCAGATGGTGGGTCAGGTGGTGGGTCAGGTGGCTGGGTCAGGTGGTGGGTCAGGTGGCTGGGTCAGGTGGCTCGGTCAGGTGGTGGGTCAGGTGGCTGGTCAGGTGGTGGGTCAGGTGGGTGGGTCAGCGAGGGCCACATCTTCATGGACACTGTGGGCAGAACCAAACATCAAGAGCCAAGTTTCCAGCACCTCCTGGTGGGGACCACACGTCTCGGTGGATGGGGGCCGCCGAGCAGTCCCGGTCTGAGCAGGGGTAGGAAGAGGAGGGAGGGCGGGTCCCACCGGGCTGGGGTCCGAGGCCTCCTGCGGCTCCGGGCTGCAGTCCTTCCCGGGACCTGCAGGGGGCGGCCCATGTCCTACCTGCAGCCCAGACAGGGCTTCCTGGTTTGACTGCACCAGCCGGGCGGCGGTCCTCGGGCTTCTGTCTGGTGCCGGGGACAGCTGAAGGGCAGACATGTGCCCTCCCGGCGTTCCCGCAGGATCTGGCTTTCCCTGTGACCAGCCGTGGGAGACGGGGAACGGAACCAGATGCTCACTCTCCCTTCCCCGCGGCAGCGCCGGGCTGTGTGCGTCTGGGGCGTCTCGGACAGCCACCCCGGCCTGGCTCCGGACGGGGGTGGGCAGCATCCTCTCTCTCCTGTCTCCTCTGCTCACTCTGCATTTCTGACCCAGACGCCTTCCCTGTGCTGCCCACACCCCTTCCCCCGCAGCTCCCTTCCCACCTGGGAGCCCAGCCCCGAGCAGCGGGCAGCGGTCAGTCTGAGAAAGCGCTGTCACAGGCAGGCAGGGGGGGCACAGGCAGGCGACGGGCGGTCTTCAGCCTGCCCTGCTCCTCGCGACCTCGTTTCATGGACGAGCACGCCCCGAGTGCTCTGTCCCAGGTCCCTTTCGCCTGCAACCCTCTCACCCCCCCCCCCCCAACACAGCAGCCCCAGTTCTCTCTCTGACACCCCCTGGAGGTCTTTACTTATGTTAAAAACAGACATTCACGGTTCTGTAGTCGTATAAGCAGAATAGACTCTTTCCTGTGTCATAGCTATTGTTTTGAAGGCGCCCTTGTAACGCGTTTGTTCTTTGTTTTGTCTCAGCCCCATGATGATAATCACGCAGAAGATCACCAGCCTGGCCTTCGAGGTTCGTGACGGTAAGAATTCAGAAGTCCGAGTCCTGGGGGGTGAGGAGCCGGCCCTCCCGCAGCCCTGCTGTCGGCCCCGCAGCCATCCGGCAGCAGAAACACGTCCACGCCCCTCTGACACGTCACAGCACTCAGGGCGACATACGTGAGCTGGGGGGTTCCCTAGCGCAGAAGGAATTCCCCTGAAGGAGCACGGTAGTCCCGGGGCGTGCGCTCCCCTCACACCGTCCCAGACGCGCTGGCCGCTGCCGAGGGCCGGGGACGGGACGGAGCTCGTGTTGTTGCGATGAGAAGGGAGCCAGTTGTGCTCCGCTGGGACGGCGTGTGAACTCCAGACCAGAAAAGGGATGGGCGTGGGAGCGGGAACGCACGGCTCTTCTCTCTGGGAAACGGCCGCTGACGGCAGTGCCTGTCTGTGTCCCAGGGATGTTCCGGAAGGACGAGGACCTGACTCCGTCGCAGAGGGACCTGGCTGTCAGGTGCGTGCCCCTTACTCGTGTCCCACCTGCTCCGCGCTGTCTCTGCCCGGCCCCGGCCGGCTCGTCCCGCGGGAGGTCCTTCCTTCGTGAAAACCCAGCGTCCTCCCCACGCACACCCGGCCCCGGGCCCCGCCCGCCTTGGCGAGCCAGCCCTCCTCCGGCTCCACGGGCCCGTGGCTGTGTCGCCGCACGGCACACGCCTCCTGGTACCGTGAGGCCGTCTGCCCGATCTCCCCGCCCCCCATGAGACCCCGAAGCCGGTGAGCGCGGGCCTCTGTGCCGCCCTGCGTGAGGATGAGTCTGGCTGAGCGGCCCTGTGCCGGCCGCCAGCGTGGTGCAGGACAGGAGGAGGCGCTGTGCCAGCACGGGGCGGGGGGTGGGGGGGGCGCCTGGAGGCCGTGCTTTCCAGGAACGAAGCCCCGGCCCCATAGTCCCGCCTCCTCTGGGGACCGGGGGATTGACTTCTGCATCGTTTGTGATGGCGCTCTGTTGGCGAGGTCAAGGCCGTGGTCGGCAAACCGCGGCTCGTGAGCCACATGCGGGTCTGCGGCCCCCCGAGTGCAGCTCTTCCACAAAACACCACGCGAGGGCGCACACGTGCAGTGCGATGGAAACTCCGCGGCCCACGCGCAGACGTCCGTGTTCGGCCTGGGCCAGTCTGTTCTGAACAAGTGGCGTGAGAACCCTCCAGGGGCCGAAGAGTCACATGTGGCTCGTGAGCTGCGGTTTGCCGACCGCTGGGCTAAGGAAGAGCTCACTGCTGGGAAGGCCGGGAGAACGCACATGGCCGCCGCCCTCCCCGCTCAGTGCAGTGCCTGTCCCTGCCCGGCCTCGCTCTCCCTCCGGAGCCGCCTCCCTGCCCGCACCCGGGCCCTGCGCCCCGCTTCTCCCCGACGTGGCAGGTCTGGGGGCAGATGTTTGTGGTGACTGCCCCCCTCCCGACCCAAGCGTGAGCCTGTGAGGAGGAGCCGGTGACGGGGAGCCGGTCATGTTCTCACTGGATCCTCGTCCCCTGCTGAGCAGCCGTCCCTGGGGCGGTGGTGGCCCAGGAGGCCCATGAGGACGTCTGAGACGTGTCTGTTGTCGCCGTGGAGGGCGTGCTGCTGGCACCGGGTGGGAGGAGGGAGAGGTGGAGCACCCTGCGGGCACAGGACCGCCCTGCGGGCACAGGACAGCCCTTCGGGCACAGGATTCCTGTCCGGCCCTCAGGAGCGCAGGGAGAGAGGCCCGGCTGGGTCGCACCGGTCACGTCCGGGAAGGACTCTCGGAGGAGGGCAGGACGCGTGTAGTGTCAGCCGCGGAGAGAACAGAGCCGCGCCTGGTTCTCATTTTAACGGCTGATGACGGGGACGCCCCGCGGTCCGGGAGGCGGCCAGTTTGGTAGGACGGCGGAGCCAGAGAATTTCAGCGAGTCCCGTGGCTCGGCGTGGCCGCCGTCCTGGCGCAGAGCGGGGCCGTGCGGGGAGGGGGGGTGATTGAGGCGGGGCTGTGCGTGGGCCGGCGTGGCTCTGGGCCCTGAAACAGCCGGGGCCACAATGGGCTGTTGTGGACGCACAGGCGCCCCTTTGTGCCGGCTGGGGCGGGCCAGCGGGCGGCGGCGGGGTTGGTGGCCGCGGGGAGAGTCTTAGAAACGCTTTGCAGTGTAGACGATGGTGAGAGGCCCTACAGGCACCCCGGTAAGTGGCGGCCCCGTGGGTGTCAGGTGGGCGGGGACCACTGTCTTCTCTCTGCCTGTTTTTTGTTGTTGTTTATTTAAAAACATTTTTTAATGATGTCAGAGAGGAAGGGAGAGGGTGAGAGAGAGAGAAACATCAGTGATGAGAGAGAATCGTGGATCAGCTGCCTCCTGCACGCCCCCAGTGGGGGATCCAGCCCACACCCTCGGCCTGGCCCTGACTGGGAATCGAACTGTGACCTCCTGGCTCGTAGGTCGAGGCTCACCTACTGAGCCACCCGGCCGGCCCACACACGTCTCCCAGGAGCAGATGACAGGCTGGTCGGGGGCGGTGCTCTCTGCCCGGTCCTGTCCGTTATTGGGAGGTTTGTGTTCCTGCGAAGAATCTGTAGAAATCCCGCACCATTGCCCGTAAAGATCCGCCTGCAGACTCTTGTGTTCAGATCCGCTGAGTGCGAGCACCGCGGCCTGCCCAGTCCTCCCCGCGTGGGCGTGTGGGGGGGAGCCGCTCTGTGCTGGAGGCGGCGGGCGGGCGGCCGGCCGGCGCGGCGGTTCCCGCAGAGTCTCGGTGCTCTGTATGTCCGTCTGTGTGTCTGTCCGTCTGTCTCACGGCCTCTCTGCCCGCAGGCGCATGCCCAGCCTCCTGGAGTACCTGAGCTACAACTGCAACTTCATGGGCATCCTGGCCGGCCCGCTCTGCTCCTACAAGGACTACATCTCCTTCATCGAGGGCCGCGCCCACCGGACGCTGCGGCCGGGCGAGGACGGCGGGGCGGGGCCTCCCGGCCCGGGCGCTGAGCCATCCCCGAACGTGAGAGCCGTCCCGGGCCCGCCTCCCGGGGCCCGCCTCCCGGGGGCCCCCCTCCCGGGGCCCGCCTCCCGGGGCCCGCCTGCGAGGCAGAGGCTCCTGGGCCTTCAGAGATACGAATGTTCGCAAGTTTGGTTTTGTGAAAATACGTGTTGATTGATGTCAGAGAGGAAAAGAGATAGAGGTAGAAACATCTGTGATGAGAGAGAATCACGGATCGGCTGCCTCCCGCACGCCCCCTCCTGGGAATGGAACCCGGACATGATGCCCTTGACCGGCTCGAACCCGGGACCCTTCAGTCTGCAGGCCGAGGCTCTATCCACGGAGCCACACCGGCAAGGGCCGAATGTTGTCACGTTTTGAATTGACCCATCTGTGTCTTTACAAATACTTTGCAATCCCTGGCCAGGTGGCTCAGTTGGTTGGAGCCATGGTGGGCAAACTGTGGCTCGTGAGCCACATGCGGCTCTCTGGCCCCTTGAGTGTGGCTCTTCCACAAAACACCACGGCCTGGGCGAGTCTGTGTTGAAGACGTGGCGTTAGGAGAAGTTTAAGTTTTAAAAATCTGGCTCTCGAAAGAAATTTCAGTCGCTGTGCTGTTGATATTTGGCTCTGTGGGCTGATGGGTTTGCCGACCGCTGGGTTAGGGGGTGATGCCCTATTGAGGGGATGGGTTAGGCCGAGATGCCCTCAGCGGGTGGGGTGGGTAGTGATGCCCCTCAGGGGATGGGTCAGGGGGTGGGTTGGGGGTGATGCCCCTCAGGGGGTGGGTCAGGGGGCGGGGTGGGGGTGACGCCCCTCAGGGGGTGGGTCAGGGGGTGGGTTGGGGGTGATGCCCCTCAGGGGTGGGTCAGGGGGCGGGGTGGGGGTGACGGCCCTCCGACGGGGCGGGTTGGCCATGACCCGTCTCCCTCACTCGCAGGCGGCCGTGGTGCAGAAGCTGGCAGTGTGCGGCCTCTCGCTGCTGGCCCACCTGACCGTCTCGAACGCGCTGCCCGTGGAGCACAACATCGACGAGCACTTCCGAGCCACGGCCTCGTGGCCGGCCAAGGCCCTGTACCTGTACGTCTCGCTCCTGGCGGCCAGGCCCAAGTACTACTTCGCGTGGACGCTGGGTGAGCGGGGGACGGGCAGTGTGCGGCCTGTGTCCGCCGGGCAGCGGGGAGAGGCCGACGGCGCACGCGGCTGCCTGCGGGGCAGACACCGCCTCAGGCCACGCCCGCCCCAGAGGACACGGCCGGGAGCGGCCGGAGACCCTCCCTCGGCCGGCGGGGTCAGACAGACACAGGAACACACCGAGGTGACCAGCCGTCCCGCTTTGGGCCAGACAGTCACAATTTTTAACAAGTTGCCCCGCGTCCCTCGGCATTTTATAAAAGTCCCCATTCTTTCCAAAAATCGCAACTTTTTTAAAACGCCCCGGGACTCGGGACAGATGGTTAGAAATTGGAACAGTCCCACCAAAAGTGGGACGTCTGGTCCCCTTAGAACACACGCGTTTTCCCTGGTGGAGACGGAGCTGATGCGGGCCCTTCGGGAGACACGGCGGGTGGGGCGTGGCTCTCACCCCCCTCTCTCCCTCCCTGCAGCCGACGCCATCAACAACGCCGCCGGCTTCGGGTTCCGGGGCTTCGACAGGCACGGGGCGGCCCGCTGGGACCTGGTCTCCAACCTGCGGATTCGGCAGATAGAGGTGGGTGCGCCGGGAAGGTGGCCGCCAGGCGGCACCCGAAGAGCCAGGATTGGCTTTCAGAGTTCTGAGGTGCCGGCCGAGGGGGGTGCAGAGGGTTTTAAAAATATATTTGTATTGATTTCAGAGAGGACGGGAGAGGGAGAGAGAGAGACACACACATGAATGATGAGAGACTCATTGATCGGCTGCCTCCCGCACGCCCCCTACTGGGGATTGAACCACAACCCGGACTGGTGCCCTTGGCCGGAATTGAACCCAGGACCCTTCCGTCCGCAGGCGGATGCTCTGTCCACTGAGCCACACGGGCCAGGGCTTGTTGGAGGATCTTTAATATAATTCACTTTCCTCCACTGAGCCAGGACCGAGGCTCCCTCCGCCGGGAGAAGCTCGGGGCGGGCCCAGCGGGGGCTGCAGGCGGAGGAGGACGGCGGAGGCGCCAGGCGGGAGGGGCGGCTGCAGGGGGGGAGGGGCGGCTGCAGGGCCGGCGCAGGGAGCTCGGCAGGTGGCTTCGCGCACGTCCCTCCTCGCGGGGAGCCGCGTCCTTTGCTCCTGCCATGGGGTCTTTCTTGGGGATAATTCCCGCCCCCCCCTCCCCCCCCGTGACTGCTCCCTCACAGGAGAGGAGGGTGAGGGCCTGAGCTGGCGGGTGTGCCCTGAGGCCCGCGCTCCCCGATGGGCCCTCACCGGGCCAGAAGGGCCGTGTGCAGGCACGGAGCCACAGAGCCACGGCCTCGGCCACGGCCACGGCCCTTTGTCTTAGCGCCGTGGGGCCTGTTGCTCCCGTTCAAACGCCATCGTTCTGTCCGGCCACGAAAAACCTTGTCTGCTTTTCAGGGGTCCACGAGCTTCAAGATGTTTCTGGACAACTGGAACATCCAGACGGCTCTCTGGCTCAAAAGGTGCGCCCTCCCTCCCCAGCCCTCCCCGGCCAGCAAGGCGGCGGGCACTTCTCTCCCTGAGCCTGACCCCGCGCAGCGCGAGGCCCCTGAGGTCCCCGGTGGCCTGAGGGGCTGTGAGGCTGTGTCCGGGCTGGAACCCGCGGCCTGGCCGCGCTGACCGCCCCTGGCCGTGCCTCCCGCCCCCAGGGTGTGCTACGAGCGGACCACGTGGAACCCCACCGTCCAGACCTTCGTGCTGTCCGCCGTCTGGCACGGCGTGTACCCCGGCTACTACCTGACCTTCCTCACCGCGGTGCTGGTGACGCTGGCAGCGAGAGCCGTGAGTGCGGGGTTCCCCCCACACCGCCCCCCAACACACACACACACACACACACACACACACACACACACCCCTACACATACACATACATACATACACAAACACATGCATACACACCTACACACACACACCTACACACACACCTACACACACGTACCTACACACACATACATACACATACATGCACACCTACATACATACACACCTACATACATACACACATACCTACACATACACACATCTACACACATGCATACCTACACATCATACATACCTACACACATACCTACACACATACCTACACACATACATACCTACACACATACCTACACACATACCTACACACACATACACACACATATATACCTACACATACCCACACACATACATACCTACACACATACACACCTACACACACACCTATACACACATACATACCTACACACAAACACACATACCTACACACACACAGGCACCGGGGACGGCCTGCGGGAGGAGCAGGCGCGGGAGAGAAAAAAGAAGACAATGCTTACATTTCCCATTTCAAACCTGGGATGTTCGAGAAGCCAAAAGCATGAAGACAGCGGTTATCAGGAAACAGCTCTGTTTCCCAGGGAGGTTTCTTAATCCTCACCCAAGGATACGTTTTGTTTTGTTTTATTAAATTCATTTCTTTATTGATGTCAGAGAGGAAGGAAGAGAGAGATAGAAACACCCATGATGAGAGAATCGTTGATCAGCCACCTCCTGCACGCCCCCTACTGGGGACCGAGCCCACAGCCCCGGCCTGTGGCCTGACCGGGAATCGAACTGGAACCCTTCTGTCCACAGGCGGGGCCTGTGGCCGTGGACGAAGGGGCAGCGGTGACGGGTGGTTGGTGGTCACGTGGTTCGTCGTCTATCCACTGAGCCCAACTGGCAAGGGCTGTTGTTGGTTTGTTTGTTTTTTAATTGATTTGAGAGAGAGAGAGGGAGAGAGAGAGCGAGAGAGAGAGACAGAGAGAGAGAGAGACAGAGAGACAGAGAGACAGAGAGACAGAGAGAGAGAGAAACATCCGTGTGAAAGAGAAGCACTGGTTGGCTGCCTCCTGCGTCCCCACGGGGAACGGAACCTGAGTCGGTGGGGGCCCGGGGCGGCCTCCTGCTGAGCAGCCGCCGGCCGGCAGCACTGCCTCTTGGGGAAGCTCTGAGCTCCGCCGCAGACCCGTCCTGTGGAGCTGCGCTCCCTCCGTGGTGTCCGGCACCACGCCGAGGGGAGGGAGCGGCCGGCTGGGTTCAGTTACCATGGTGACCGTGTTCCCGCAATGGAAAGACGGAGAATAGATTCCACTTCATTTAGATGCTGCCCTTTACCAGGGAGACTGAGAGCTCTGGGCAACCGGTGTCTGTCTGTTTGTTTGTGTGTGTGTGTGTGTGGTGTGTGTTTTAAATATATTTCTATTGATTTCAGAGGTAGAAAGAGATAGAAACATCAGTAATGAGGGAATCATTGCTCGGCTGCCTCCTGCACGTCCCCCACGTGGATGGAGCCCGTAGCCCGGCCTGTGCCCTGACCAGGAATCGAACCCTGGTCTCTTGGTTCACAGGCTGATGCTCAACCACTGAGCCACGCCGGCTGTGCAGGGCAATGTTATTTTTAACTTAAAAACGTTTTTAAGCTTTAACACAGCTAAAACCCACAGAAACACTGCAAAGAGCTCCCCCTTGGTGATGCCCTTTGCCCAGACTCCACACTAGTCGCCTGCTGCTGCTCCCAGCCCCCATGTTTCTCTACATGCGTGTCCCCGTTAGACGCTGCCCACGGTGTAAGGGGGCGTCCCACCCCCCGAGAGGCTGGCAGGAGGGGGGTATCCTGCCCCCTGAGTGGGGGTGGCGTGGGCCCGCAGCGGCGGTAATCCAGGCGCCCTGTCCCGCTGCAGGTGCGGAGTAACCTCAGGCACCACTTCCTCTCGCCGCCGCCGCTGAAGCTGCTGTACGACGCCCTCACCTGGGCGGCCACCCAGCTGGCCGTGAGCTACACGGTGGCGCCCTTCGTGCTGCTGTCCGTGCGGCCCTCCTTCGCCTTCTACAGGTGAGCGCCCTGCGGCCGGCAGTGCCCGCAGAGAGCCCGCGCCTGGGGACGGTGGGGAGATGGCGCCATGGCCGCCCCCCGCAGCTGCTCGCACCCCGGCTCCTCTGTGTCTAAAGCCAGGGCGCCGGGGCCCTGGCCGAGCGATCTCACCACCAGCCCCGGACCAGGGCCTGCTGGGAGCACGGTCAGCGGGCGCTGCTGCCCGCAGCCTCTCCGAGGGTGAGCCCGGTCTTTGCAGGGAGTCATCCCCTCTCTCACTTCCTTTCACGGAAATGATGTGAGTTCGTTCTGGTTCACGCACCCGGTTCTGCTCCCCTCTGTCTGCCCTGTGTCCTCGGCCCCCGGTCACCTCTGTGATACAGGAATTACTGTCTTGAATTTCATGGTTTATTTCTCTAACTCCTCCCCTTCCCCCATTAGTGTTATCTTTGCAATCAAAACCTTTCTTCTTTCATAAATTCTTCATTACCTTGGCATTTGGAAGGACGGCACAGAGCCCAGGGTCGGAAATGGTTGGATGGAACATGATGAAAACCACCCGGGGGGAGACACTCAGAAACTCCCGCCAGAGTCCCGCTGTAACGGCCGGTTCCCTGTTTCCTAGTGGGATGGGGCTGTTTGAAACTCCGCCTCGTTTTCTGGCTCACGACCCCTGTAGCAGGAGGTTAGGCCCCGTCGGGCTTATATTTCCTTTGGGGAATGAGATTCCTAATATTTTTAATCACGTGGCATTTTTTAATAAATAATGTATTTTATTGAGTTTTCACAGAGAGCAAGGGAGAGGGAGAGAGAGTTAGAAACACCGATCAGCTGCCTCCTGCACACCACCCACTGGGGATGTGCCCGCAACCAAGGCACATGCCCTTGACCGGAATCGAACCTGGGACCCTTCAGTCCTCAGGCCGACGCTCTGTCTACCGAGCCACACCGGCCAGGGCCATGCGGCATTTCTTTATTTTGTGACAGTGACATCCACACCGCCTGTCTATTACGTCATTAGAACACACGTGGCTTGATGAGGGACAGCACCCAGTGGGGGAGGCCGCACAGCAGCCATCTCTCTATGGGCCCTGCCCCTCTGCCTGCTGGGCCTTGGCCCTCTGGGGCTGAGGCTCCTTGCGTGTTGGGTCTGTGCAGCCACGGCCTTCCGACCCTCCCGAAGGAATGTAATATGGCGACGAGGCTCATGCTTATAGTCCTCGAGGCTTTCTACGGAGCTCGGTACACACACACACACACACACACACACACACACCCCCGCACGCCCGGCGGGTGTCCCTCCAGGGGGGGCGGGCGGGAGGAGGGCAGTGTGGCCCTCGGACGAAGGTGTGGCTGTGATGGGTGGTGGCTGGCCCCGTGGTCCACCATCGCGCCCCCCTCCCTCTCTTCCAGCTCCTGGTACTTCTGCCTTCACGTCGCCTGCATCCTGGTCCTGCTGCTGCTCCCGGTGAAAAAGACTCAGAGGGGGCGGGAGCCCCCCGGATGCAGGTCCCTCAAGCCCCACGAGAGCTCCTGGGGACAGAACAGCTTTCCCACGGCGAACCACGTGTGCAGCCAGGGCCCAGCCGGCGCCGACAGACACGCGTCGGGAAAGGAGTGACGGGAAGCCCTCGAGGGCTGCTGTGTGCGTTGACAGCCGCCGGCCGACCGTAGCACCTTCTCCGGGGGTTTGGGTTCGTTGGAAAGGAGAGTGGAGCTGGGGGCGGGGGTGGGGGGATCGGACGGCGGCTGGTAGGGAGTTCCCGGTGTCCTCGGTTCGAATGGGGTGATCGTCCCCTCCCTTGCCATGCTCCCGGGGGCCACGCCTTATCGAAGGTATTCCAGGGTCTCCGTGGGCGCCCGGGCCTCCGCGGGGGTCCGGGGGCCGAATGGAACCACGTGTGCAGCCCAGGGCGGCGGCCAGGCGGGGGAATCGTGGGTCCGTGCGGACGACGGAGAGAAATTAGCTTTCCCAAATGAATGTCTTGCCTTAAACCCTCTCTTTCCTAAGACGTCTTTCCTCAATGGTCTTTTCAACTGTCACCTTGTGAGAACTCAATCTCGATACTGGATGTGCAATGAGCTGTGAAGGGATTCTGGGGAAATTCGGAACAGGAGCCGAAGATGGTGGATATTTAAAAAAAAAAAAAAAAAAAAACGCAATAAAGGCCTCGGTGTTTGAAGGGTCTTCCTCGGGCATCGCCGGTGACCGGAGGGCACGGGGGCTTTGCCAACAGCCGGAGGCCCAGGCACAGGAAGCTCCTTTTCCCCGGAGTTTCGTTCCCGTTGTCCGTCAGCAGGGCCTGCGAGGAGGGTTCCTTGAGCCTAATTAAAGATCGGCATCTCGATATCTAAGCTTATCTTTTGGGGAAAGAGAGAGGAGATGACGGAGGAGGGCAGGCGTGGGTGAAGAAAGCACTAAGCCGAAACTGATGTGGCTCAGTGGATAGAGCGTTGGCCTGCGGACTGAGGGGTCCCGGGTTCGATTCCCGTCAAGGGCATGGACCTTGGTTGTGGGCACATTCCCAGTGGGGGGTGTGCAGGAGGCAGCTGGTCGATGTTTCTCTCTCATCAATGTTTCTAACTCTATCCCTCTCCCTTCCTCTCTGTAAAAAATCAATGAAATATATTTAAAAAAAAAAAAAGCGCTGAGTGGCCGGGGGCGGAACCTGGGTGGAGGCAGCGGCCAGGGAGTGGCGGGGACCAGCGCTCACAGAGGGCTTTTCCTTTCCCCTCGGGGCCCCTATGATGGGCAGACCACGCTCGCACCCACAGGACCAGGAAAGGGTGCTGGGGATGAGGGCGGTGGAGTGCTCCCAGGGTTTGATGGGAAATCACTGCGTGAGGCTCCTCCCTCCCTCCCTCCCTCCCTCCCTCCGCCTTGGCAGTTTCCTTCCTATTCGGGGAAGTTTCAGGGAAATGGAAACTTAATGCCCACGGTCGGCTAACTGCGGCTCGAGAGCCACAGGCGGCTCTCTGGCCCCTGGGGTGTGGCTCTTCCACAAAACACCACGGCCTGGGCGAGTCATATTGAAGAAGTGGCGTTAGAAGAAGTTGAAGTCTAAAAATTGTGGCTCTCCGAAGAAATGTCAGTCGTTGTGCTGTTGGTGTCGGGCTCTGCGGACGGATGGGTTTGCTGACCTCTGCTGAATGCCGTTGGGTCTGAGCCACCTGATCTTCAGAGGATAACATACATTCTTCCCCAAACCCCTGGCTTCTCCCGTTAAATGTTAACGAGGTTTCCGTTCACGAGTTTCCCGTTCTGTCAGTGGGCAGGTGTGCTTTCGGCTCCTTCGCCCCGAGTCTCTCCCCGAGCCCCAGCCTTGTGATTGGAAAGGGGAGGGAGGGACAGGGCGTCAGCCGGCTCGGGCCTCGGCCGTGGGCCCTCACCGGGGCTGGGCGCCAGCCGGCAGGCGGGACCCTCACACGGCCCCTCGGACCCATCTCTCGTGGGCTTTTTTTCTTTTTCTTTTTGCCTTCAATTATGCCATGAAACGCAGGCTATCTGTGGGAGCCTCTCTGGTTTACTTTTGTCGTCAGTAACTTTGCAAATGAGGCTAAGGACAGAACGGCCCCGCGGCTTCGGCGACAGCATTCCCCGGAAGGAGACGGGGCCTGTGAGGCCTTTGTCAGCGAAGGTGCCGCCGGGTGTTGTCAGAGCGGCAGACACAGCCGAGCTGGTGTGCCAGGTGTTGGCGTTTGTGGGGGTAACTGGTTCCGCCTGAGGAGGTGAGCCGGCCGGGTACCTCCAGGGAAGGGCAGGGCGGAGTGGGCTCTGTTTCCCCACTCGGCACGGCGCCGCTGTGGGCCGGGAAAGGAGAGACGTGAACGTCATGGGAGGTGCCTGCCCCCACGCCTCTCCGTGGCTTAGAGACGCCGCGCTGGGAGCCTCGAGGACCAGAGTGGGCACGGCCTCAGCAGAGCGCCTTTGGTCCGGCCGCCCGGCCGCTGCCGGCAGTGCCGGTGCGGAGTCTCCTCTCCTCTCGGACGGTGGCCGGAGCCTGGTCCTCCTGCCCCGAGTGTGGCCGGAGCGCCGCCCGCGGAAGCCGGGCGCGGACGGAGGGCCCCTATGGAGAGGAGCGGACCGATCTCCACCCCCAGGCCCCCTCGCTGTGGTTCTTTGCTATGAAATGGCGAATTGGGCAGCTTTTCTCCCGTTTTGCAGCCGTGTATTCAGTCTGTTCTTTTCCCATCGCATGGACTGGGGTTCATTTTGGAGGGATTATAACCACAGCCATGTGATCCGGAGGAAGAAACAGTTCTGGCGCCCCAGGTGACCTTTCTCTCCCAGGAGCAACTCCCGCCCTGCGCGGGGAGTGTGCGGGGACCAGCCCTCCTTCCGGGAGGAGCCGGCGCCGGTGTGTCCCCCGCAGCGGGCCCGCGGGGGGCGTGGGGGCCATCCCCGGTGCGCGGCCGGCTCCCTGGGAGTCACCGGCTCGGACGATGTCTCCCCCTTCCCGGGATGGGACCACTCAGAGGGACCCGCAGTGTGGTGTTTCTGCTTTTGGTTGGTTATTCTGCTTCTCAGGGAAACACGAGCACACGTGATTCTCCTCTCTCGTTTTCTGGGACGGTGAGTTATCGTAACCGGATGTGTCTCCGCTTTACGAGCGGCTTCTCCTCGGGGGTTGCCGTGTGCATTCTCACTGGGACGTGGGGTCGTCGGGAGGGAAGCCCATCTCACTTCTAACCTGTCCCGCAGCGCAGAGGTCTATGGTGTCCAACCCGCCCCGCCGCCCCCCGCCGCCGCCACACCTGGGGGGGAGCGTTGTCACTGATCCCCGCCTCGTGTGGCTCTCACTGAGGCCCCCCAGACGCGAGCTTTGACGAGAATCTGCAGTGAGAAGGAAGGTTCTGGAAGCGAAGGCGGCTTCCACCACGGTCTTGGGAGACCCGGGCCTTCGAGGCTCCGGGGGAGTGAGCCCGGGCTCGGAGGAGTCGCCGCTGGAGACAGAGCGGCCCAGCCCCGAGGCCGGCCCTGCGGCTGCGGCCGGTGTGCGGTGAGAACGGGCCGAGCAGACCCGGCGGCCACGCACTCCGCGGCCACGCGCCAGGGGCTCCGCCGGCATCACCGCCGGCCCTGCGCTCCACGATGGCCGGAAGCCCGGCTCCCCGGCTGGCCGGCAGCGGAGGAAAGCCGCTCGGCGTTCAAGCAGGCCGCGCGCGTTTTCACCGAGCCAGCCCCGACCGGAGCCCTCCCCGCTGGAGGGTCTCACCGGCAGAGCCGTTTCCCTGCCAGTGCCTCTGCGGTCCGTCCGTCCGTCCGTCCGTTCCCGCGTGTGCTGTGGAGATGGATGCTAACACGATTGTATGCTCCTCACCACGTCTCGGGGCCACCGCTCTGCAGCTTCTCAATATTATCTCACTCAGAGGCATTGAAAACACTTAGTGTGGGCTCTGCCTTATTTTCAACGACGGAGACGTGAGGGTTTTTAAAATAACTACAAAATCCAGCTGAAACCAGTTTGGCTCAGTGGTAGAGCGTCGGTCTGCAGACTGAAAGGTCCCAGGTTCGATTCCAGTCAAGGGCATGTACCTTGGTTGCGGGCACATCCCCAGTAGGGGGCGTGCAAGAGGCAGCTGATGGATGATGACTCTCTCATCGAAGTTTCTAGCTCTCTCTCTCTCCCTTCCTCTCTGTAAAAAATTAATAAAATATATTTTTTAAAAATAAAATAACTACAAAATCCATACTTTTAACTCGGGGGCTGGCCTGCACGTAGGACATCCATTCTTGCTGTTTAAATTGTTGAATGTGCGTGAACCTCTCTGGGTATGTGTGCCTTGTTGTGTGTTTCTTTAGTACAAACTGTTCATAACTGTCATTACAAGCCGTTCCTTCGCTGGTCTGGAGAGTCACGTTTTAACGGGGAGAAAACTGTCGCCTCAGGGGATGCTGGTGTCCAAGACGCTGCTGGTGCTGCCAGCCGGCCTTTGTCCGGGGCGTTGGGTGTGAACCAGGATGCTGCAGGGTTTCCCCAGCCACAGCCCGCCCATCGGAGGGGAGGACTTCAGCATCGGAGTCTTCCCCGCCCTCTGTCCCCGACACAACCACGCCTGACCCCGCGGCTGGGCTGGCCAGTGGCACCCGGAGCGAGGGGCGGGGCGGGGCGGGGGGGGGGGGGGAACCCCGCTCTGCAGCCTCGTCCCCGCAGGGTCCTAACGCTGAGGGGAAAGGTTTGCCTTTAAAAGAAGAGATCCCGCCGAGACCGGTGTGGCTCAGTGGGTAGAGAGTCGGCCTGCGGACTGAAGGGTCCCGGGTTCGATTCCGGTCAAGGGCATGCACCTTGGTTGCCGGCACATCCCCAGCGAGGGGTGTGCAAGAGGCAGCTGATCGATGACTCTCTCTCCTTGATGTTTCTAACTCTCTATCCCTCTCCCTTCCTCTCTGTAAAAAATCAACAAATATATTTTTTTCAAATTAAAAAAAAAAATTTAAAATAAATAAGAGATCCCCTGGGGTGGATTGGAAGCTGAGGATGTGGGGTGCCCCAGTGCTGTCTACAGCACCGGCATTCGGCCCCCTGTGGTCCTCTCCTTGGGGAGGGCTGTCCGGGGCACCATCCCTGCTGGGTTGGTGGGAACGCCCCCCCCTCCTCCCCCATCGGCGAGGAGCTGCCCTGGGAGCGGCGGCAGGAGGGGCCGGCTCCATGGGGAGAGTGGGGCTGCGGGCAGGGCTGCCGCTGCTTTACCTGCTCCCGGTTCTAACCGGCTGGTCCCGGCACGCAGCCCCCACCCCGGGGAGAGCCGAGGCGCTGGGCCAGGCCGGGGGCAGAGCCTGGGACGCGTGCTCATGCCGATGGCTGCTGCCTCCAGCAGGCCTCCTTCCCACACACTTTCCGTGAAGCCCGGGAGCAGACGCGCCCGAGCCGGAGCTATAAATACCGTCAGCGGCCCAGACAGCCACGTCTGGAGCTCCCCGGGTGCCGCCAGGCCGTGTCTGCTGCTGCGGGGAGCGGGCGGGAACGAGAGCCCCAAAGCCGTGGTGGTGGCTGCAGGGTGACTCAGGCTCCCGAGGCGCCTGGGAAGGTGCCGGGACGGAAAAAGCCCGCTGCCCTCCCTGGGCCCCGTCCTGCCGCTCTGTCTGGGCTCACTCCTGAGAGGAGCCGCATGTGGATGGTCCTGCAGTCCCTTCCCGGAAAGGACACACGTGCAGAGTTCCCCGGACCCACGCCTCCGTCCCCGGGGTCCGTGCTTCTGGCTCTGTGCACACGGACGTGCCAGCGGCATGCGTTCGCTCCTGGCGTGGTCGCGGGGAGAAAGGGATCTGGCATCGACAGGGCCCCGGCCCCGGGAGGCTGGGCGGCCTGCCCTGGTGTGCGCGGCCTCCGGGCCAGAGGGACGGACACGGCCCCGGGAAGGAGCCGGAATGAGGTGTGAGGGGACGGGAGAGGCCCGGGGCGCAGCGAGAGATGCAGGACTTCCTCCCTGCCTTCCCGAGCCGGCTTACCCTTCGCCAGGACTGCCTGACCTTGACCCTGGCTCCCGGACAAGAGGCCATCGGCAGATTGTTAATTAAAACGTTCTTTTTAAAAATATATATTTTATTGATTTTTTTACAGAGAGGAAGGGAGAGGGAGAGAGTCCCAGAAACATCAATGAGAGAGAAACATGGATTAGCTGCCTCCTGCGCACCCCCTACTGGGGATGTGCCCACAACCAACGTACATGCCCTTGACCGGAATCGAACCCGGGACCTTTCAGTCCGCAGGCCGACGCTCTATCCACTGAGCCACACCAGTTTCGGCTTAAAATGCTCTTAACGTTCACCGAGAATGACAGCAGAGCAGCCCGCGGGCTGAGGAGGAGGGTGCGGCCGGCAGGAGGAAGCCGCCGTGACCAGCGCCTGACTTTCCGAGTCACCAGCTGGGGAGGTGCTGACTCAGAAGGGAGAACGAGGGGGTTTGCATCCGCGATCCCGTGCTCCGGCATGTGATCCCCGGAGGACTGGCTGGGAGCACGCGTGTTCTGCGTTCACAGCCGCGTTGCTCTTCGGCAGCACCGAGGGCGTCTCCCTTCGGCGGCTGGCGTGGCTGCCGCTGAGCGTGCGGCCACGAACCCCGGCGTCCTGTTCCTGGAGCGGATGGGGGGTCCGTGTAATGCTCTCCCCAGCCCCCTGCGCTCTCTCTGCCCGGGCCCCTGTGGACACGGCCCCACCTTTCCTTCCCCGGTGCCTCTCCGTCTGTCCGCGGTGCTGCCCTGTGCTCCTCTCCCGCTGCCCTCCCGGGACACGGGTCCCTCCACGTGTGTTTCATGTGGAAGGAACACGCCGACCGCACGGGGCAGCGACGAGACTGGCAAAGGCCTCGTGGGAAGTGACAGGGACAAACATCACCAACGAGAGCATCCTGGGTCCCCTTCAATAAGGGCTTTGGTTAATAACATTTTTAAAATATATTTTTATTGATTTCAGAGAGGAGGGGAGAAGGAGAGAGAAACATCCATGAGGAGAGAGAATCATCGACCTGCCGGCTGCCTCCTGCACATCCCGCCCCAGGGATGGAGCCCACAACCCGGGCTTGTGCCCGGACCGGGAATCGAACCAGGGTGTCCTGGTTCACAGGTCAACACTCAGCCCCTGGGCCACACCGACCGGGCCGGTTAATACAATTTTTGTTTCAAGTGTCGGTTTAAGAAGCCAGGGGACTCTGAGCGGTGAGAGTAAGAGAGGCATCTCTGAATTCCCCAGGGACTCTGCGTGTGTACTTTACAGTGAACACGTGTGCCCTCTATAATCAGAGGAAAAACATTTTTTAAATCTGAATAGTGTTCAAATCATCTTAAGGTTTCTACGGGAAATGTACAGGCAATGACATGGAATCCAGATAAACAGACTGGCCTGCTGACACCACCCCCCTGCTCCCCTCCCCCCAACCCCCACCCCACATCCGGCTGGAGCCGCTGGAAGCGGCGAGTGGGCAATTAAATGGCCGTCTTGATGGTGAGTGGTGCGCACCGGGAGGATAACTCATAGTTTTCCGTCCACTCACCACCACGCGACACGTACAAGAGCCACACTCGCGAGGTGACGTCGGTGGTTCTGCTGAAGCACCCTTAGGTGCGTTCACCAGGAAAGCTTAGGTCAGCTGGCCGGACTGCAGACAGACGGACGGACGCAGGTGCGGGGTGACGCATGCGAGTCCGAACCAGGAGAAAGCATACATCATCGCAGGACAGGAGCCTGGGCGTCCGAAAGGACGGAAGGAATCGCATTTGGTGTGAGTTAAGAACACTTTATCATCAAAAACAGATCCCACTCACTAAACGTAACTTTAAAAAACATATTTTTATTAATTTCGGAGAGGAAGGGAGAGGGCTAAAGAGAGAAGCATCAGTGATGAGAGAGGATTTGGAGAGGAAGGGAGAGGGGAGAGAGAGAGAAGCATCAATGAGGAGAGAGAACCAGTGAATGGCAGGTGTGCCAGGTGAGGGAACAGAACTCAGGAAGAGGATGGAGAGGAGCAGAGCCCTGCGATGGGGCGAGTCAGAGGTCCGCTCTGCAGAGATGGGGCGGGAGCCAGACCTGGGGAGCTTTGGAGGGGGGAGAGAGGGAGCGGGGGAGCAGGTGGGCCCTCAGGACCAGGGGTGGGGCTCCCACCTGTGTGGGGGAAGGCAGAGACCTCGCTTCGGGGTTCCGAGGAAGGGGCTGGAGCTGGCCTGCCTTTGCAGTGTTTTGCGAAGTGACCGTTGCGGGTGAGGGCTCTGCATCAGCTGCGAGGGTGATGCTGAATGATAAGTGAACCACAGCACCGGCCAGGGTGGCTCAGTGGTTGAGTGCCGACCTAGGAACCAGGAGGTCCTTGTTGGACTCCCCAGTGCGGGGGCCTCTCTCATCATCGATGTTTCTATCTCTGTCCCTCCCTCTCCCTTCCTCTCTGAAATCAATTAAAATATTTTTAAAAAACAGTAAATTAACCGTAGCAAGAAAAAAAAACATAGCAAGAAGACAGGCATTGACCAGGGAGAATATTGTCCCGGCACTTGTCAAAACACACCTATTGCCCTGACCGGTGTGGCTCCGTGGATAGAGCGTCGGCCTGTGGACTGAAAGGTCCCAGGTTCGATCCAGGTCAAGGGCATGTACCTTGGTTTCTGGCACATCCCCAGTGGGAGGTGTGCAGGGGGCAGCTGATCCATGTTTCTAACTCTCTCTCCCTCTCCTTTCCTCTCTGTAAAAAAATCAATAAAAATATATTTTTAAAAGGCCACAGCTAGCCAAAACCGGTTTGGCTCAGTGGTAGAGCGTTGGTCTGCGGACTGAAAGGTCCCAGGTTCGATTCCGGTCAAGGGCATGTACCTTGGTTGTGGGCACATCCCCGATGGGGGGTGTGCAAGAGGCAGCTGGTTGATGTTTCTCTCTCATCAACAACGTTCCTAGCTCTCTATCTCTCTCCCTTCCTCTCTGTAAAAAAGCAATAAAATATATTTTATAAAAAAAAAAAATCACAGCTATTCGGGGCCAGAGGAAGGAGTGAAGGCGGCAGGGCCAGGACACGCCCAGGCCCCCCAGCAGCTGGCTCTCGCGCACGCGCACTGCCGCGCCCTCGGCCCGCCCGGGGCGTGGCCACCGGAAGCCCCGCCCTCAGTGGTCACGTGACCTGTCAGTTCGGGCGGACGGGGAAATGGCCGCCGGGCGTGTGAAGGGCGCCGCGCTCCCGCCGTCTCCCGTCTGCTGACCGCGCCGCGGGCTGCCTTCCCCGGGGCTGCCTCCCGGAGCTGCCTTCCCCGGGGCTGCCTCCCGGAGCTGCCTCCCGGAGCCGCTGGGCCCGGGGCCATTCGGTCAGTGAGGCGGGCGGGCGGCCTCGGTGCGGGGCGAGGGGCGGGCTGGGCGGGGAGGGGCCGCGGGGAGCCGGGCCGCCGGTTCGGACGCGGCGCGGCTTGTTCCTGGGGACGGAGTCGGCGTTCCTGCCGGCGGCGCTGTCACCCCCCCTCCCCCGGGCCCAGGCCCCCGGACCCAGGTCCGCCGAACCGCCTCGGAACCGCCTCGGAACCGCCTCGGAACCGCCTCGGGACGCCGCCGGCCCCGGGCGCCCTGCAGCCCTCCCCGCGGCCGCCAGGGGCGCCGGCCCCGGTGCTGCCCGCCCGCCGGCCCCGCGCCCCCGCGCCCCCCGCGCCCCGGGGTGCCAGGCCGCGCCTCACCCGGAGGCCGGTGCCTCTGTCCGCTCCCGCCCGGGGCGGAGGCCGGGGCTGGGTCTGAGGCGCCGCCGGGCGGCCGGCGAGCCGAGGCCGGTGCGCCCTTTGTTCTCCGGCACCTACATTGGGTCGGAAACAAAGACCGGGCCGCTCTGACGGCCGGGGGGCGGGACGGGGCCGCGGGGACCAGGCCGATGGCAGGGCAGGGCGGCGCGGGCGGGAACGGAAAGGCCTGTGCGGGGACCTGGACCGCAGTCCGGGGACGGGGCGGAACCAGTGCTGTGGGCAGTAGCTGACGGTGCCCGCCTGCACATGTGCCAGGCACCGCGTCAGCCCCTTTCATCACCGAACTGTGCCGTTATTTAACGATGGGGATCCCCGGACCCCGCGGCCAAGAATCCAGCCCCGGGGGACAGAACAGCAGGCGGTGAGCTCGCGGCTGGGCCGGGGCCTGTCTGGGCCTGGCTCTGTGCTTTGGCAGAGAGAGCATTGCCGGAAGGGGGGCCAGGGCCCTGTGTCTGTCCGCTCAGACCTGGTTTCCAAGTGCCTTTGTCCCGCATGGCGGTCAGAGCGCCGCCTCTGGTGCTGGTGTCCTGGAGGTCATGTTCACCAGGGCGGGCCGCCCCCCGGGGGCGCTGTTCTCCTGCTCAGCCCCTGTAGGCAGGCACCCGATGCCAGGGGCGAGGCGGCCCTCCCTCAGAAGCTGTGGCGGAGGGGAGTGTGGACGTGGGTGAGGAGGATGGAGGGTGGGGTGGGGTGAGCTTAGGTGTGGGCAGCCTGGAGCGCCCCTGCCGAGTGTGGAGTGAGTGGGGCCGTCGCAGGCTCCGGGAGGGGGCGGGCGGCCTGGGGGCCTGCTGTCCAGGCTGCACTGGGTGGGCTCTGGAGGAGGCGGGCCCTAAGCTAAGGCCTGGACCAGCAGGCGCGGGGAGATGGGTGTGGCTGGAGCCCCTGTGTGGCTGTGAGTGGGGAAGCGGTTTGGGTGGAGGGGAGAGGAGGCGGAGGGAAGGTGAGGGGCCAGACTGGGAAGGACCTGCGTGCCCTCCCACCGTAATCAAGACCCTCACCGCGAAGCCCACCCTAGAACCGAGGTGCCGCCTCTTTACGGCGGCTTTGGAAGGCCTCAGGGGTTCGGGTCCGAGAGGCACTGTGAGAGCACAGCCACGGTCTCTGCTCCCGGCGGGAACAACAGGCTGACGGAGGGTTTTCCATTCCTCAGGCTCAGTGTGGCACTGGACTGGAGGGAAGGACAGGAGAGGGGACGCGGTGGGGGACTCTCATGCTGACTCGGGTGACAGGTGTTGCAGGACAGGCGCCTCGACCACAACAGTCTCTGCTTTGCTGGAAGCAGTGCCTGCACCATGTGACCTGTGATGCCTCCCAGCCTGTGGCCGTGACTGTGACTGTGTCTGTGTGACTGTGGCCATGACCGTTACCGTGATTGTGGCTGTGTGACTGTGGCCGTGGCCATGACTGACTGTGACTGTGTGACGGTGACTGTGACCCTGGCCGTGACCGTGTGACCGTGTGACTGTGGCTGGGACTGACTGTGATTGTGTGACTGTGTGACTGTGGCCGTGACCATGACCGTGGCCATGACTGACTGTGATTGTGTGATTGTGTGACTGTGATTGTGACCCTGGCCGTGTGACTGTGGCCGTGACTGTGACTATGTGACTGTGACTGTGACTGTGACGGTGGCCGTGACTGTGTGACCGTGTGACGGTGGCTGTGACCATGTGACCGTGACCGTGTGACGGTGGCCGTGACCATGTGACCGTGTGACTGTGGCTGGGACTGCGGTTGATTGGTTGCGGGCTGGCACCTGACCCCATCTGAGTAGCCGGACCTTTTCTGGGACGTGGAGTTGGGGACAAACCCTCACTCCCTCTGGTTGTAGAGCGATGGACTCGGGCTGGGCAGCTGCTGCAGCCATATCCCCGTTTGTGTGGACGCTGGTCTGTGTGAAAGGGGGTTCGGCCGATAGAGGGAGATTCTGCGGGCGCGTGCAGTCCGGGCGCCCGCCTTCCCCACGGCGTGGTGAGGGGAAGGGAGCCAGTGCCTGCTCGCTGAAGTCTGCGCCTGGCACGGCCAGGAGTGCTAGTTCAGTGTAATGGGAGGCCGGCGCTGAGGCGCTGAGGGGCGGCTGGCTGATGGCGGACACAGGAGGCCAACGGCAGAGAAATGGCACCTGCCGGGCCTGAGAGGAGGTGCTGTGTGGAGCGGCGTGAGCGCCGTGTGCAGTGAGGGCGTGAGCCTGCCACGCCGAGGAGGGTGCAGCCGGGCCGAGGGGCCGCTGGAGCGTCAGCCTGGCAGGCTTGGGGGGCGCGGCGCACTGGTAAAAGGGAGAGGGAGGGAGAGCCAGGCCTGGGAGCCTGACAGGCCTTAGATGTGATCCTGTAGGAATGGGAGTAAATGGAGGTGTGGATGTGGTGATGACTGTTAACAAAGTCACTTACTGGCTTCCAACTAGGAGATTAGGAATTAGAGGTTCTAAAGAAAGTAACACTTACATTGATGTCATTTCTGTATTTAAAAATAATTTTTTAAAAAAATATATTTTATTGATTTTTATACAGAGAGAAAGGGAGAGAGAGAGTTAGAAACATCGATGAGAGAGAGTCATCGATCAGCTGCCTCTTGCACACCCCCTACTGGGAATATGCCCGCAACCAAGGTACATGCCCTTGACCGGAATTGAACCCGGGACCCTTCAGTCCCCAAGCCGATGCTCTATCCATTGAGCCAAACCGGTCCCGGCTAAAAATAATTTTTAAAAATGTAAATGTATATAATTGAGATGCTGTATAGATAGTTTTCTTAGTTAATTTTTTCTCCCAGTTAATGTATCACAAGCATTTTTCTGTCAGGACATACTTTGGGACCATTTTGATGACTGTATTTTTTCCACTGTGCGGATATATCATAATTTATGGAATCCCCATCTCTAAGATTTTTGTACTCACGACTAAAATTGTGATGTATTTAAAATCTTTCTCCATGTGTCTGTGTTTCTAGAATTGATTCTTAGAGTAAAGTTACTGGATCAAATAACATAACCTTTATTGATGATTATTTAAAAGTAAGGTATCACTCAAGTATAATTTGCATAGACTATAATTCACGTTTTAGTATCAAGCTTTGGATTTTGGCAAAGCCATAGAGTTGTGTTATTACCACCACAGTGAGGACACCCGACAGTCTGCTCCCCGGATTCTCCTAGACCCCATGATAGTCATCCCCTCCCCCCTTTAAGCCGACCACTTCAGATCCGGTTTTGTCTGTGTCATGTTCCCTTTCTAGAATGTCACAGAAATGGAATCATGCAGTGCAGGACCTCCTGTCCTCTGGCCCCAGAGGAGGCTTCCATCCCACACGCACCCCACATTCCCCCATCCCAAGGCCCCCAAAGTCTCAGCGCACTGCAGGCTCAACTCAGCGTCCAAAGCCTCTTCTTCAGCTTAACCGTTCCAGTTCCCACCCCCTACCTCAGGCGGGGTGAGGCTCTGGGTGCAGTCTGTCCTGTGACTGCTTCCTGTCCACCTGCCACCTGTGACCCTCCAGGGAAAGCGTGTGCTATGAGGCGCAGTGCGGGGTGGGCTGGGAGCCGGCGCAGAGCCCTGTCCGAGTGGGACGGTTGTCACCAGTCCCAAACAGGTTTCTTCTCTGAGCAGAGCAAACGCTTTCATTTTGGTGAGCTCTGATTTCTCAATTTTCTTTTTTTAATAAAACACGCTTTAGTTTTTATATATATAAAAAAAATCTTTGCTTAATCCACAATAGCCTGTTTTCTCCTGGACGTTTTGTGCTTTTGGTGTGACATCTAGGTCCACTTTGCGTTAGTGTGTGTCTTTGGTGTAAGGCACGAATGAGCTGCGGTTTGTTTGTTTATTCGCCTTTGAGTGTCCGGTTGAATAAAAGGAGTTCCTGCACTTTGGAGCTTGTGTTCTGGCTGTGCTGAGTGGCAGTAAACGCACCCTGTTGTGAGGTGATGGTGGCAAGTGCCACGGAGAACAGAGTCGGGCGGGTAGGGGGCCGGGACCGCTGTGCAGTCAGTGTGAGTTCCTGTTTTACGGGACACGGGCAGCTGGTCCTGGTGAGGGGACCGAGGCTGGGGGGTGGCTGTGTGGGTCTGGGCAGTGCTGTCCGCCCACGGGGTGAGATGGCGAGGGGGGAGGAGACGAGGTCAGAGTGGAGCTCCAGGCCCCGCAGGCCGAAGGGAACGGGCAGGGCCGCCTTGTTGCTCCGAGGGGCCGCTGGAGGGCTGGGAGCACGGAGGGGGTCGTCGGGCTCAGCGCTGCTCAGGTGGCTCTTCAGCAGCCGCTCCGGCTCCGCAGCGCGGCAGGGAGCTGGCTCCGCTGGTTACAGACCCAGGGCTCGCCCAGACGTGTGCCGGCTCTGAGTGACGGCCGGCCGCTGCGGCACGGCCTGTGGGTGCTTCTGGCGCAGCCGTGCTGCTCCGAGCCCGGGTCCTGTGGAGTGGCTGTGGGGAGGCCAAGCGGAATGGGGAGGGCCGGGGATGCGGGTGCAGGTCACGGCTGCTGGCCCAGGGGTGGGGATGGTGGCGAGGAGCCATCGGGTCTGAGATCTGTGATCGGAGGGACCAGGAGGGTGTGCTGGGAGAGGGGCGCGGCGGAGAGGCGGAGGGAGACCTAGGCAGGCCCGGGCCTGGAAGGAGCTGGAGCTGCCTGGACTGAGGCGGGAGGACGGCAGGGGAGCCGGGGAGCGCCTCCTTCACTGGGAAGACGGGGTGGGGGTGGGGGGAGGGGGTGGTGAGTTGGATTGAGGGGAGCGTGAGCCTTGGAAAGCCGGGGCGGGCGTTTCGCCAGCTGAGCGGGCGCTCTGCCGTCCGTCCGTCCGTCCATCCATCCGTCCGTCCTGCCATGGAGGGGATCTGCACAAGCCGAGGCGCTGTTTGTCTGCTCACAGGTTCTGTGTGTGTACTGTCTGCTCACACAGGTACTGGGATAGACACCGCACTTGCTGCCAACATGTCGGTTCTGATATCGCAGAGTGTGATCAATTACGTGGAGGAGGAAAACATCCCCGCCCTGAAAGCTCTTCTGGAGAAATGCAAAGACGTGGACGAGAGAAACGAGGTGAGGCCGCGGGTGCGGTGTGCAGGCCGTGTGCCCGTGTGCAGGCCGTGTGCCCGTGTGCAGGCCGTGTGCCCGTCACGGCGAGCTAGGAAGCAAGATGGGTTCCTCCCTCGGTGACACTGACTTCAAATAATGACCATTTCTGGTAGTCAACGTACTTCCAACCCCATGTTTTCGGAATGCATTTGAACTTACATACATTAGTGTGCATTGAATTTAGATTTATGATTGCCTTTTTTTGCAGGCGGAATAATCAATATTCAGGAAGTTTGATTACTGAAATCTAAAGGGCTTCTAGGACGCTTCAGAAAGCTTCTATAAATAGATGAGCCAAACAGAATTAGAACTCTGAAATGGAGCCCCAGTTACCTTTCTGAGTTGTCCATGCCATACGCCTTGGGATTTTAAAGGCCCTGTACCTTTAAGAGAGAGTTAAGTTCTATTTAAGAAGACAGGGAAGTATACACTAACCATTTCATTGATGTATAGTAGATATTTCTACTCAACAGTAGACTGGGGAATATAAATAGTGTTGATCTTAGCTCATCATGAATAGCTGCAACACTTTATGGGCTCATAGACTTTCTGTATGAATTCTTAATGGCCAAGTATGTACTCGTTTTATAAAACATAGTAATAAAAATAATTCTGCTTCTTAAAACTGTATTGTCCATGTAGCATAATTTTTTTTTTTTTTGCCAGTGGATAAGATCAAAGTTATTGTAGTTTTCACATATACATGTATGTGTGTATGTGTGAGCCTTTCTCCCTTTAGTCCTGACAGTACACCTAACATGTGTTATTAGAGCCACCGTTGTGTATCATAATGTAACTTATTGTTAGAGTTTGGTTCATTGATGTCCTGAGATTTTTGTGACATTGTGGCAGTTACTGTCAGAGGCTAGCACTAACCATACTTACAGATTCTGAGTGACATTGCAGGACTGCTAACAGGCTAGTCATGCTGTGGTAAAGAAAAGCTTTGTCCTCTCTCTGATTGTCACATCGTCAGTAAATGGAAAACTTAAGACTTCCAAGGTGTTTGTGAGTTCAAGACACCCTGTTCACAGAGCTGGCGTCTCCTGTGGAAGGAGAGCGTGTGCTCAGGCCTCTCGGCCCCGCACAGCCTCCACCAGCGTGTGTCCTCTGTCCCCAGTGCGGCCAGACCCCGCTGATGATCGCTGCCGAGCAGGGCAACCTGGAGATCGTGAAGGAGCTGATCAAGAATGGAGCCAACTGCAACCTGGAAGACCTGGTACCTACCGCACGCGCGTCTCTCTTTTCCTTAGCTGGCTGTTTGCTGGGTGAAATGATTCCAGACTGATAGGTGACCAATTACACTGTCTGTTACATAGCAACTTCGCCTAATCGCTGTTAATTTTTTAAAAAGGGAGAGAAATTTTTACTTTGAATGCAAGTTCTCAGCTCTCCGTGTTGTCATATGTAGAAGGCCCTGTGAATAGGGAGCACACACGCATGAAATCAAACGCCTGCCTGACAAATATCCACGTGTGAGTCATTATCAGTTATTCCTCCTAGCACTAGCTGCTGTTATAAACGTCCTAACGTGATTCCAGCTGGAGATGCAGAGCCTTCTGATCCCACTTCTGGGGGTGATCACTGTTCCAGAGGCTCTCCTTTCTCTTGCTGTTTCCCAGGAATTATTTTTTTAGGGTTACGTACCTACATCTGTTTATTTTATTTTATATTTTTATTGATTTCAGAGAAGAAGGGAAGGGAAAGATAGAAACATCAATGATGAGAGAGAATCATTGATCGGCTGCCTCCTGCCGGGGGGCGAGCCACATCCTAGACATATGCCTTGGCCAGAGTCAAACCTGGGACCCTTCAGTCACAGGCTGATGCTCTATCCACTGAGAAAAACTGGCTAGGATTACATCTGTGTGGGTTATTTTTTAATAGGTTATTTTCAGGTAATGATTTTTATTGGTCATTTGAGTTAAATTACACTCATTAATAAAAGTTAGGATAGGATACTTACAGCCTTTCCTTAAAAAATAAAGGAGAATAGTGATTTCTTTATTGCACAGTTTCTATCACACGCCTGCGAGCGTGACCTTAAGCCTCTTCACGGTCTTTAATTGCCTTCAGAGCGACGGCTGGTAGCCACAGGAGTAGCTGAGGTTTTGCTAGGCATCTCCTCTCCTCTCAGAAAGCCAGGGTGTGGTTAGACGTCTGGGGAAAAGACTGACCCAGCAGTTGTGGAGCCATTCTGCTCGCCGTGGTGGTACAGGCAGACAGACACTCCCTTCCCCCTCCCCGCCGGGCCCTCAGGGCCGCGTCAGCGTCTGTGGTAAACGGCGCCTGGCATGACCCTGTGCTGATGCGCAGTCACCTCTCCGGTGCCTCGTTTTGTCTGCGTTTTGAGTGCCACTTGGGTTTGCAGCGGGAAACGTGTCTTGTGTTCCAGGACAACTGGACCGCGCTCATATCGGCCGCCAAGGAGGGGCACCTGCACGTCGTGGACGAGCTGCTCAAGTGCGGGGCGAACCTGGAGCACCGCGACATGGTGGGCGTGGGCCGGCCCCGGCCCCGGCAGCGGGCCCCGGGGGAGAGAGCGGCGGGTGGCTCAGCGGTCTGAGGCTGTCACTGGAGGGACCCTCAGAATGTTTAAGCCCAGGTGGTGTTAAATCCACCTCTTCTAGATGTCCTCTGTCACCATCTCCAGTTCATGGTAGAGGTTAAAATTCTGAAATATTGTTAAAAATACTCACTGCCGTTTAGTATGTCAGGGTTTTAGAACTTAGGAGAGAATTTTTCCCTTAAGAGGAGTTTTAAGAGGGACATAGTAAGTTTTAAAAATATTTTCAATTATTTAGTCATAATTTTCAGAATTATGTAATTGTGTTCGGACATGCCATCTATACATTATAAGCTCAGTAAGATGTGAATCTTAATTATCAGCTCTTATTTGATCTTGGCATCTGCTTAAAGCATAAGGGTTAAGAAAGGGCTGGCTTATTTCTGCAGAAGTTTTGGTCTTTTGGGAAGTTCACTTTTGGGAAGCTGCTCTGCCCTCAGAAAGCGTGGTGTTTGCCATGCTGCTTCGGTGCAGGTGGTCTGAGCTTCTAAGAATCTGCAGCATCCCACCTCACCCTCCCTGCTGTGTTCTAGAGGGTTCCTGTGGGCAGTGCCCGGGGCTGGGGAATGAGCCTGAGGGCACGCCCTGGGCCCAGGCCCTCAGCGATGAGCAGGCAGGCTGAGTTTGGAACCCATGTCTGCAAGGGAGTCAGGAAGTGCGCGGACACACCATGAACGTGCAGAGTTCAGTCAGACTGTAACAGATGGTCTCCCAAGCTCTCAGGTTCTCCATGGTTCTCATTCCCCCGAGTAATGATCACCACGCCTTTCACCATGCGAAGGTCTCTGTAAACCTTTACACAGAGATCGGGGAGCAGGACCGTGTCTCCCTCAGTATCGGGGTGGCCCGGGGAGGGGGGGTGGCCCGGGGAGGGAGGGTGGCAGTAGCCGCCGAGCTTCGAGGGAAGGCGTGGTCCTGGACTTGGTAGGAGAGGATCCCTGGGGTGGGACCGTCCAGCTATGACGTCAGGAAGTCCATGGGGTTCTTTCCTGAGAGACCTTCAGTGGCCGCCCTCCCACAACTTGTGCTGAAGGCGGTCGGTTCCAGACTTTTCACTTTGCAAACTTGAACATGGTTTTCTCCAGATAAAATTTTTATCTCATAGTCTTGCATAGGATGACATTGTATAAATTAAAGTGGGCATGGAATTAAAACAGTGTGGGCAGGCATTTTAGAGATTAAATATTGGCAATGTGAGACTTGCCTGAATCCAGCTCTGTAATTCCTGGCCCTTCTGTGCTGGAGACCACCCAGCATCGTGCCCCTCCCCCTCTCTCCAGGGCGGATGGACGGCGCTGATGTGGGCCTGTTACAAGGGCCGGACTGACGTGGTGGAGCTGCTGCTCTCGCACGGAGCCAACCCCAACGTCACCGGCCTGGTAAGCATGCGCACCGCGTCTGCGGCGGGAGGGTGCCGGAGGGCAGATGGACGCTGAGTGACTGGGCTGCAGGGCGGCAGAGTGATCCGGGTCTGCTAAAGAGAAGCTCATGAGAAGTTCATTCTCAAGCTCAGCTGTGGCTTACTTTGTATCAACATTGAACTTCCATGTGAATGACAGCCATCTGACATGGGAAGGAGCCCCGAAATGCCTGAGCCCTCCTGCGTGTGTTCTGTGGGCCTGTATCTCGATCTACATTTTATTTTAAAGAAAAAAGACATTTTTCTGTGTCTTACAGATGCGATATATTCGTTACTACTTTGTGTGCGACTTGATCTCAGATTGCAGATTAAGAGACTTTTATTGATGGTATATCAAATAGTGTACACTTAACTCACTCCCAGTTTTGTCCCCTATGCCTCAATAAAGTTGAAACAAAGAACTTTTATTCAAGTTAGTGGAAGGATTACATAAGAAAAGTTTCACATGCCTGTTGGCCAGATAATCCGTTAAATGTGCTGAAACTGAGAATAAGTGCGCTCAGAGCATATATTTATTTAAGGCGGGGTGCGTCTTAGTGCCAATTATGTTAGAGTGCTGCGTGTTTTTAAAGCAGAGAATGGTCTGTAACCTGATTTTAAAAATATTACTTCATATTATCCATTTATTATTTACTTTTCTTAGCAAACGTGTGCTGTGACATCTGCCTAAAGGTTTTCTTTCCCTCTCTCCCTGCCGTTCCCCCTGCCCCCTCTGTCTCCCCCCTGCCCGCCCGCCTTCCGCCAACAGTACAGCGTCTACCCCATCATCTGGGCAGCGGGCAGAGGCCACGCGGACATAGTGCAGCTGCTGCTGCAGAACGGCGCCAAGGTCAACTGCTCTGACAAGGTAGGTCAGCTGCCCCTCGGGCTGCCCACGTGGTGTCCCTCGGGGTGTGAGTCACAGGGCTCCCCGGTCTCAGGCTGCTCGGACACGGGAGGAGATCACTGGGCACGCTTCCAGAGGAAATGAGGGAAAGAGGCCCGCAGTACCCGCAGAGCGGGTAGGTTCCTGGGGAGAGGGGCAGGCTTTGGGAAAAAGCGGGACTTACTGAGGCGGTCCAAGCACCTCATGCAGGAACCCTGCGCAGTGAGAGCCCTGCGGAGTGGGTGAGGGCCGGGGGGAGGGCAGGAGGTGGGTGTGGAGCAGATGGTCCGGGGTAGGCCGCTCTGGAAGAGAGGAGTGCCCAGGGGAGGAGCGCTCAGTCACAGCACCTCTGAAGATGTCCAAGAATTTGGAACTGAGGAAGTTCCTCCAGTATTCCTTCTTCCATCCCTGAGGTTGCTCCATGGGTGGCCTGGACCACTGCCCGCCCTCCCTCTGCAGGCTCCTCCCCCCACGGGCATGGCGCCCGGGCTGCCGTCAGAGGCCTGCCCCAGGGAGAGCTGGCTGCAGCTTGTAGCTGTGGTTCCTGGGGTGTCTGATGTGACCACGAGTGGTACCTCCGCTCAGTGGCCACCGGCCGCATAGCTGCCTAGACTGAAATCAGCTAAAGTAGATAAAACGAAATAGTCCCACCTGCCCAGCTCAGGCCTCAGGACCGTAGGGGACGGGCGGCTGCTGTGGGCTGTGCGTGATGGGCGTTTCCACCGCACCCACCCGGGCGCAGTCAGAGGCTCCTGCGGCCTGCGGGCTCCTGGAGCTGGCGGTCCCTGTGGTGGCCCTGGCCTGGCCACCGCCGCGCTCCCCAAGGCAGGGCATGGCTGGCTCCTGCCGGGTTATGTCCGATGCCTTCTGTTCCAGCCAGAGGGTGTGAGTGCCGCTCCCAGGCTGCAGCTTACCTTCCGGGGCAGAGCGGATGGGGGTGTGGGTAAGAGCCGGACTGAGCCGGGCTGGGGTTCAGGGTCCCACTCCACCTCCCAATTAATAGCTTTGTGACGTGGAGCCCACCACTGCGTCTCGGCCTCGTTGCTGATCTGGGAAATGCGACATTGCCACTTGCACTTGCTCGCATGACCTGACCCGAGCCCACGGGCTCACACATGAGGTCGGGAGAACGTGTCTGGCACTTCCTGTTACGGCTTCCCCTGGAGGCACACTGTGAACTTTAAACTGTGCTTCACACGATGTGGAAGCAGTGGGGGCTTGTGGGAAATCAGAGCGTATGACTATGATGGGAAACTCAGTCGCTGATTATAAAAGGTAAAGCTGGTTAAAGATACTTCACGCAGTGGTTAATCCCCTAGTCTGGATAAATAAAGGGGGGGTTACAGTTTAGCTGCAATGAAAATTACGATGCTGTCCGCAGTAACCTAGGAACACTGCAGTCTGACGCTCACCCCACTGCAGGGCTCGCTCCCTGAGTGCGCCCTGACGTTGGCCTGTCTCTGCCCCGCAGTACGGGACCACCCCTTTGGTCTGGGCCGCGCGCAAGGGCCACCTGGACTGCGTGAAGCACCTGCTGGCCATGGGAGCTGACGTGGACCAGGAAGGCGCGGTGCGTACCCCCTGTTCTCGCCGTTTCAGAGAGTCTTTTCCTCTGAGCCCCGGAGACACAGCCTACGTTTTCCCTGACTCTTAGAGAACCAGCGTCCTTTCTGTGAGGCTGATCAGAGGGTTACATTACAGATATTTTGTGAGTTTTGCTCTGAAGGATCTGTTGCTAATGCCCATAAAATGAGTGCTGGTGATTTCCTGTTATAAACTAGATGTGCAGTTTTTTATAGAACCTCTAGAATAAGAGTCTTTGAAAATGGGCTTTCTAGATCTCTGTGAAAAGGAAGAATATACTTTTAAAGAAATAGTCCGTAGTTATTCAGTCTTTGTTTTCAGTTTCCCCCCGTAGATTTTGTTATAAACAGTTCTTTGTTTGAAGTCTGAGAGGCCTTATTGGGATGATTTAGTTTAGAAGGTGTTTCATTGTGGGTCATCTCCGTCACCTGTGGGAGAGCGTGTTCCTGGTGGACGGGCCGCGGCCGGGCACACAGAGCACTGACTGTGTGGGGTCCTGTGGGCTCGGGAGGATGAGTTTTTTCCCAAAGCAGGAAGCACGTGGTTATTTCTGTTGACGCTTTATTGTCAGAAACAGCCGTTAGGCCACCTTCTGGACACACGGGTTGTGTTCCTGTGGCAGAATCACATTTTCTGGGAGACACTCATTTCTCGGCTGGTTTCTGCTTAGAACTCCATGACCGCCCTCATCGTGGCTGTGAAAGGCGGCTACACCCAGTCCGTGAAGGAGATCTTGAAGAGGAACCCCAACGTGAACCTGACGGACAAGGACGGGAACACCGCGCTGATGATCGCGTCCAAGGAGGGCCACACGGACATCGTGCAGGACCTGCTGGACGCCGGCACCTACGTGAACATCCCCGACAGGGTAGGCGCCGGCGCCGGGACGCGGGGGGCCTCCCGTCTCACCCCCGAGCCGCCTCCTCCCGGGCCTCGCTCTGGGGCGTGGCCGTCGGTTCCTCCGAGCCCTCCCGCAGAGGGAGGCCTCTGGAGGAGCGGCCGTGCCCGCCGCCGCCTCATCCCCTGTGGTCCTGTCTGCAGAGCGGGGACACCGTGCTGATCGGCGCCGTCAGAGGCGGCCACGTGGAGATCGTCCGCGCGCTGCTCCAGAAGTACGCCGACATCGACATCCGGGGGCAGGTGCGTGCGGCCGCGGGGGCGGGGGTGCGGTGCGGGTCCCAGGGCTTCCCGCCACACCGCTGTGGTGAGCCTCCCACTGCTGTCCGCAGGAAGGTTCCTCATACGTGCAGAAGCATGTTAAAGCATGCATCTCGCATGCAGCAATCACTGATTTTGTATCCATAGGACAATAAAACTGCTCTGTACTGGGCTGTGGAGAAAGGAAACGCGACCATGGTGAGAGACATCCTGCAGTGCAATCCCGACACGGAAATATGCACCAAGGTAGGCCGGCCTCCGCCCTCGCCAGCCCGTCAGGCCTGCGTGCTTGACGCTGGAAGGACACTGGTGTCACCAGGGACTCTCCCGGCTTTGAGGAGTGCTGTGATCCCGTCGGGTTGTGTCGCAGGGAGGCGCAGTGTTTCCTGCGTTGGTTAATACGTCCAGAAAGCAGAGTCAGCGGGGACAGTCGTTCCCCAGAACGGGCTCCTGCCCGTGTGGGGGGCACACACATGTCCTCCGAGGCCCTGCGGGCGGGCACGGCTCCCGGAGCGGGCGCTGCGGGCTGTCACCGAGCGCCTCAGCTGAGTGACGTGTGAGAACTCTTATTGACACGGCCTTCACCTCCGGGACGGACGGCACCTTTCTGAGGCAGTGATGCCGCCCGCCGCCCGGGCGGAAGGGTCCCTGACCTCCGTTCTTCTCTTTAATGCGTTTTCACTGATTTCGGGGAGGACGGGAGGGTCGGCCGCAGTGTGGCGGCCGCAGTGCGGGCAGGATGGGCCCATCGCACACTCGGCTGAGTGACGGCGAGTTATCCTGACACGGAAGCCTGGTTGTGACAGGCAGAGCACGCGCTGGTTTTTACGGCTGTTTCCTTGGGAACATTAATGCAGAGTGCTGCTGGAGAGCTCCTACAGATGTGTGATGTGACCTCAGACACGTAGGAGGGAGCTGTCCCGTGACACCTTCCTCTGCCCGCAGGACGGCGAGACGCCGCTGATAAAGGCCACCAAGATGCGGAACATCGAGGTGGTGGAGCTGCTGCTGGACAAGGGGGCCAAGGTGTCCGCGGTGGACAGGGTGAGCGCGGGGGCGGGGCAGCAGCCGGTGGGTGTGTGCGGAGGAGCACGCCTGTGGGCACCGGGGGGGGGGGGGGGGGGGGTGATCCCAGGCGGACAGCTTCCTGGCGGGCCCCAGGCTGCGGGCCAGGAGGCCGTGGGGGCAGCGCTGCCGCAGATGCACAGCGGGCAGATCCAGGGGCCGGAGAGGAAGCCTCGGAGAAGGCGGCCTGGCGTCCCGGAGGGAGGGGCTCCCTCACCTCGCCGTGCTCCCTGCTCATGGCGGACGGGCAGCAGGGGTGTGGGGAGACGGGCGGCAGCAGGGGTGTGGGGAGACGGGCGGCAGCAGGGGTGAAGCAGGTGGGCGCTAGCTGAGGAAGGAGCTGGCACCCGTGGACAGAAATGCCGGGTGCGGGGTGGTTACTCGCCTGGGGCGGGAGTGGTCCCTTTGGGGGGGGGGGAGCTGCTGCTTTTCCTCGTGACCCCGGCGGAGGAGAGGAGAGGCAGACCGTGCGGGCGGGGGGGGGGGGGGGGGGCAGGAGGAGCCTCTGCTTCCTATTGACCCCTCTCCCCCCGCGGAGGAGACAGGCAGGCTGTGTGTGTGTGTGGGGGGGGGGGGGGGGCAGGAGGAGCTGCTGCTTTTCCTCGTGGCCCGGCGGAGGAGAAGAGAGGGGCGGGCCATTTTGGGGGGTGGGGCAGGAGCGGGAAGTTCCCGCACTGGGTCTGGGCAGGGCGCAGGCGGCCTTGGCAGTGGTTTTGCGGAAGGTGAGGGCTGTTCTCTGGGCGCCTCCCGCTCCCCGCAGAAAGGAGACACTCCCCTGCACATCGCCATCCGCGGGAGGAGCCGGAAGCTGGCGGAGATGCTCCTGAGGAACCCCAAGGACGGCCGGCTGCTCTACCGGCCCAACAAGGCGGGCGAGACGCCCTACAACATCGACTGCAGCCACCAGAAGAGCATCCTGACGCAGATCTTCGGGGCCAGTGAGTGCGGTGGTCCCTGCAGCCGGCGTTGGGCACTGGTTTGACAGTGTTTATGTTTCCATCCTGGGCGGGTTCTGTGATGTGTTAATTACGGTAACTTCATGGACAGCTGCTTTTCGTAGTCTTTACATTGTTTCTTACCGGCTTCCACATGTCTTTGCTTTTCAGTTTTTTAAATATTCTCTTGGGTTTTGATGGGAAGTGCCTTACAGTGACGGGTGAGCGTGGGGAGAGCTGAGGCCTGTCAGTCCGGGGCCGGGTGTCTCCGGTGGCGGAGCCGCTCCGTGTGCAGCTGTCACACACGTGTTTGTCCCGGGCGCACCGGGCTCCGGGCTCCGCATCTCGGACTGGGTGCGCCTGGCGTCGGGGCAGGAATTCCGAATTGCGCCACAAGGGGGAGCGTTTTTCCTCTCCTGGTCGTACAGGATCATGCTGCGTCCTACACTCAGCAGGCATCCTGAGGTCTATAAAACGTGGCATTAATTTAAGAGCATCGGAACCTGTCTTTACACAGGTCTAACCATTTAAAATGGGTTTTTACTGATTAGATAAACGATAGATATGAAGTGATGTTTCCTTATAATGTCTCACGTAAGGCCCTGGTGTTTATCCTCACAGGACACCTGTCGCCCACGGAGACGGACGGCGACATGCTGGGCTACGACCTGTACAGCAGCGCGCTGGCGGACATCCTCAGCGAGCCCACCATGCAGCCGCCCATCTGCGTGGGGCTGTACGCGCAGTGGGGCAGCGGCAAGTCCTTCCTGCTCCGGAAGCTGGAGGGTCAGTGTTCCCTTCCGTGCACGGCGAGGCTCTCGCGGGCCGTGTCAGTTTTGTGAAGAGTTTTGTGTGCGGGCACCTGTGCATCTTGGTAGAAAGAACGAGTTGTTTGCTCTCCCCTGGGCTCAGCACACCTTTAGGAACTGTGACTCTCAAATGCGGTTGGCAGGAGAGGGGTGAGGAGGGTTCAGGGAGGAGTGGATGAGGTGTTACTTGTGAAGACACAGCAGAGTATGAGTGGTTTTCCATTCACATCCGGAGACAACAGTTGTTGCTTGTATAATACAAACACAAAACACAAACACGACAACACCGTGACCGAGGAAGCCTGGCAGGGATGTGTGTCTCCCCCAGGAGGCCGAGGGGCTGGTATGTGTGTAGATGTGAAGTGAGGAGCTGGTGCCTAAAGCAGGACTAACGCTGTCTGCCCCCTCTCCAGATGAGATGAAGACGTTCGCGGGGCAGCAGATCGAGCCCCTCTTCCAGTTCTCGTGGCTGGTGGTGTTCCTGACGCTGCTGCTGTGCGGGGGCCTGGGCCTGCTGTTCGCCTTCACCGTGGACCTGACCCTCGGCGTGGCCGTGGCGCTGAGCGGCCTGGCCCTGCTGTACATCTTCTTCACCGTCATTTACTTCGGCGGCCGGAGGGAAGGCGAGAGCTGGAACTGGGCCTGGGCGCTCAGCACCAGGCTGGCCCGGCACATCGGCTACCTGGAGCTGCTCCTCAAGCTGATGTTCGTGAACCCGCCCGAGCTGCCGGAGCAGACCACCAAGGCCCTGCCCGTGCGGTGAGTCCCTGCGACCAGACGGAGCACGGCGAGGTGCTGTCTCTCCCGGCTCGCTTCCGGAACGTGGGCCCTGAGACGCCGAGTTCCTGGTTCTTTCCCTCCTCAGATTTATAGACAGCCGCCCGGGAGAGGCGTGAGGACGGTCAGGGCCTGACCCAGGCCTCGAGCACGCAGGGCCTCTGGGACTGAGACGTGCTCCCTCCCGCAGGTTCCTGTTCACGGACTACAACCGCCTGTCCAGCGTCGGCGGGGAGACGTCCATGGCGGAGATGATCGCCACCCTCTCGGACGCCTGCGAGAGGGAGTTCGGCTTCTTGGCGACCAGGCTTTTCCGAGTGTTCAAGACGGAGGACTCGCAGGGTAGGCTGCCTCCTGCTGCGGGCGCTGCCTGCGTGGGGCCGGGAAGGGAGGCGGCGGGAAGCCGCCCTCAGAGCTCCGCTCCCTGTGCCGGCGGGTGTGCGGGTCCCGGCATGAGGCCGTCAGCCGCCGCTGTCTCGCAGGAAAGAGGAAGTGGAAGAAGACGTGCTGCCTCCCGTCCTTCGTCATCTTCCTGTTCGTGCTGGGCTGCGTGGTGGCGGGCGTCACGCTCCTGGCCGTCTTCCGAGTGGACGCGAAGCACCTGACGGTGAACGCCGTCCTCATCGCCATCGCGGCCGTCGTGGGGCTGGCGCTGCTGCTCAACTGCCGCACCTGGTGGCAGGTGCTGGACTCGCTGCTCAACTCGCAGCGGAAGCGGCTGCACAGCGCGGCCTCGCGGCTGCACAAGCTGAAGAGCGAGGGCTTCATGAAGGTGCGCCGGGCCGTGGGGGCGGGCGCGGGCGCGGGGACGGCCGTGTACGGCCGGGCCTGGCCTCGGGCCGCGGGGCGCGCTCCTGGGCCAGCGCTGCGTGGCTCCGGCTCCCGCCCAGGTTTCCCCGGGGAGGGCCGGGTGACGCGGGCAAAGTCGTACGACGCGGCTTTGTAACAAGAAGCCACAGGAGCGGGCGAACGGGTGCCTTCACGGTGACCCTCCTCCTCGTGGGGCGGGCCTCGGCCTGTGGGCCAGCAGCTGGGCTGGCGGAGCGGGGACCGAGGACATGTCCCGTCAGGAGCCGCCGGGGGGTCACTGGGGTTTTCACTGAGTCTTAGCCTCGAGGCCTGCGGAGCGTGACCGGGGCAGCAGTCCCTCAGCTGACCAATCCCTCCTCGCAGGCTGTCCGGGGTTCCTGGGCGGGGCTGCTGCCGCCTGAGCCCTGGTCCCGGCGGGGCCGCGCTCCGGGCCAGGGACTGAGGCTGCAGGGAGCCGCTGTGTCCTCCGCGGGGGCTTCTGTGGGGCGCTCGGAACGCACCGCCCTCAGCGCACCTGCCTGTCTGTCTCTGCAGGTTCTCAAGTGCGAGGTGGAGCTGATGGCCAGGATGGCCAAGACCATCGACAGCTTCACGCAGAACCAGACCCGGCTGGTGGTCATCATCGACGGGCTGGACGCCTGCGAGCAGGACAAAGTGCTGCAGATGCTGGACACGGTGCGTTTGAGATGGAAATCACCGTCTTTAGTCTTTGTGCAGAAACAGCGGGTGCATGTTGGTAGACAGGTGTAGATGCGGGAAGGTGCTGGCGAGTGAGAGAGGGGTGTGGGGGCTGGTGGTCCCGCGGGCCCAGCGTGTGTGCAGACGTGGGGCTGAGAGAAGCAGCGCACAGTCCGCCGTGTTCGTGGAAGTCGCACACCCGCGCCTCTGAAGTGCGTGCTGAGCCACAGCCTGTGCCGCTGAGACCGGAGCCCGTGCCTCTCCCACGTCCCCGAGCGCCTCCCGCGTGCTGAGCCCACCTCGCCTCAGGCCGCACGTCCCAGGGCGCGTGTCACTGCCGGATGGTGCAAACCAGATGGAGACTTCAGTGGCAGCGGTGTTCAGACAGAGTAATGCTTGGACAGAAAACAGTTTTTTTAAAAAAATTTTTTTATTGATTTCAGAAGGGAGTGATAAGGGATAGAGAGAAAAATCAGTGAGGAGAGAGTCACTGATCGGCTGCATCCTACACGCTCCCTACTGGGAATCGAGCTGCAACCCAGGCCTGTGCCCCTGTCCGGAATTGAACCCAGGACCTCTCAGTTTGCAGGCAGACGCTCTATCCACTGAGCAACACTGGCTGGGGCTGAAAAACAGTTTTAAGAAATACCCAGTCACCAGAGGGAGCGCTTGTCTGTGGGCTGGTGACTTAAAGTTTGTGCGTCCATGTTTCTCCTCCCGCAGGTCCGGGTGCTGTTCTCCAAAGGGCCCTTCATCGCCATCTTTGCGAGCGACCCGCACATCATCATCAAGGCCATCAACCAGAACCTCAACAGCGTGCTTCGCGACTCCAACATCAACGGCCACGACTACATGCGCAACATCGTGCACCTGCCCGTGTTCCTCAACAGCCGGGGCCTGAGCGGCGCCAAGAAGTACCTGGTCACGGCCACCAACGGGGACATCGCCTGCCCCGACGGCACAGGTGCGGGCAGCCCTGTGTGCGGAGCCCTGTGTGTGCGGAGTCCTGTGTGTGCGGAGCCCTGTGTGTGCGCAGCCCTGTGTGTGCGGAGCCCTGAGTGTGCACAGCCCTGTGTGCGCGCAGCCCTGTGTGTGCGCAGCCCTGTGTGTGCGCGGCCCTGTGTGTGCAGAGCCCTGTGTGTGCGCGGCCCTGTGTGTGCGGAGCCCTGTGTGTGCGCGGCCCTGTGTGTGTGGAGCCCTGTGTGTGCGCGGCCCTGTGTGTGTGGAGCCCTGTGTGTGCGCAGCCCTGTGTGTGCGCGGCCCTGTGTGTGCAGAGCCCTGTGTGTGCGCGGCCCTGTGTGTGCGGAGCCCTGTGTGTGCGCGGCCCTGTGTGTGCGGAGCCCTGTGTGTGCGCGGCCCTGTGTGTGTGGAGCCCTGTGTGTGCGCGGCCCTGTGTGTGTGGAGCCCTGTGTGTGCGCGGCCCTGTGTGTGCGGAGCCCTGTGTGCGCAGCCCTGTGTGTGGAGCCCTGTGTGCGCGCAGCCCTGTGTGTGGAGCCCTGTGTGTGCGCAGCCCTGTGTGCGCGCAGCCCTGTGTGCGGGCGGCCCTGTGTGTGCGCAGAGCCCTGTGTGCGGAGCCCTGTGTGTGCGGAGCCCTGTGTGCGGGCGGCCCTGTGTGTGCGCAGAGCCCTGTGTGTGCGCGGCCCTGTGTGCGGAGCCCTGTGTGTGCGGAGCCCTGTGTGCGGGCGGCCCTGTGTGTGCGCAGAGCCCTGTGTGTGCGGAGCCCTGTGTGTGTGGAGCCCTGTGTGCGGGCGGCCCTGTGTGTGCGCAGCCCTGTGTGCGCGCAGCCCTGTGTGCGCAGCCCTGTGTGCGGGCGGCCCTGTGTGTGCGCAGAGCCCTGTGTGTGCGCGGCCCTGTGTGCGGAGCCCTGTGTGTGCGGAGCCCTGTGTGCGGAGTCCTGAGTGCACGCAGCCCCGAGTGCGCGCAGCCCTGTGTGCACGGAGTCCTGAGTGCGCACAGCCCTGTGTGTGCCGAGTCCTGTGTGTGTGGCCCACCTTCCCCTCAGCGGTCCTGCCGCGGAACGCCTGCTAACGGTGCTCTCGGGGATCCCTCAGGGACACAGGAGGATGCCGACAGAAGAGTCTCCCAGATCAGCCTCGGAGACATGGCCAAGCTTGGCAGCAAGACAGCCCTCAACAGACGGGTAAGACTCATCTCTGTGAGCCCGCACTTGTTCTGTTCCTCAAACAAGACAGCCGGTGGCACGGAACCGCCTTCTGTAAACTGGGCACCGAGCTCACCACTGCGTTATCCCTGGTGCCTTCCTGCCAGCAGCGTTGAGGGCATGTCTGCCTACAGCCCAGTGACTGACGCAGGAGTCCCTGTCCCTCCCAGCCGGTCCTCGGCCCCACGCCGCCCAGACCCAGACCAGAGCCCCTCGGCGGTCCAGGCACCCGCAGCACCACAGCTGTGAGGGAGACCTTCCCTCCCCGGTGCTGATCCGTGGGTCCCTCCTGACACGCCGGTCCCCTGTCCTGCCCACCCCCAGACTCCTCGTGTGGAGCGGGGGCGGGCACTGCAGGCCGCGGGCACAGAGCGCTGAGCTTGGCGAGGTTGGGCAGGCGCCGACTGGCACTGTTTTATGAGGTTTTGTTTGGCTTTCAGTTTGCTGCCATTAAACTTGGATATTGGGCATTTAAACATGTCTTCAGTGACGTTTTGACATTCTCATTTTAAGCCTCTACCGTGTGCAAACGTGGATGCTAATTAGTGTGAAGAGTGACAGGTGACGACGCTCAGTCCCCAGCAGGGTCTGACTCCGGGAAACGCGGAGCCCGTGAAGCCCAGCACGGAGTTATGGCTTCGTTATTCCCGAGTCCCTCCCTGTAAGCCCCGCTCTCCTGCCCGCGTCCCGTTCAGTTCTTGGTGGAATGTTCTCGTGTGGGATCTCATCTCCGAGGCACCGAGCTCGCTCGGCTGCTCAGCCAGGAAGCTCGTTCCCTCGCAGCCGCCAGGGCCGCGGCCGCCGCCACCGTGTTCTTTCTGAGGCCTGAGCCCGCCGTGGCGGCCGGTGGCTCGGCTGGTGCGCTCCCGCCCTCGGCCTGCAGGGTGAGGCTTGTCGCTGTGGAGCCAGTGTCTCGGGCAGCTCATCCTCCGCTCGTTCCTCAGGACACGTACCGCCGGCGGCAGGCACAGCGCACCGTCACCCGGCAGATGTCCTTCGACCTGACGAAGCTGCTGGTGACGGAGGACTGGTTCAGCGACATCAGCCCTCAGACCATGCGGAGGCTCCTCAACATCGTCTCCGTGACAGGTGACCTCTCCCTGCCTCCGGGACCGAGCCGCGCGGCTGCGGAAACAGAGGCAGTCCCCGCAGGGCGTGAGCGCTGCTGAGGCCGGTTTATGTGCATTAGGGTGTGGAGGAAACCCACGTGAGTTTGACAACAAAAACCAGCCGTCCGCTGTGCACTGTTACTTCAAAACGTGACACGGAAGGAACCCTCCGAGTTCACCTCCGTTTAACTGGTGGGAGGGGCAGGACTGGCCCTGGCCCAGCGCAGACCCTTCCGGGGAGGGGCAGCCCGGCCGCGGGGCTGCAGTGCGCGGGGCTGGGCAGGCGGCCGGGGGTGAGGCCCAGGGGGAGAGGCAGGGAGAACGGGGGGAGGGGAGCCTGTATAGCAGTTACAGGGGAAGGGGGAATTCATTTGAGCCGGAACAACTGGATATAAACTGATAACGATCAAGTAAACCTGATAATGTTCAAAATTAAAAAGCAAAAATATCTGCGGTTCTGAATCCCAGCAAAAGCGGGGATAAAATGATGAGGCAGCAAACAAGGCGTGGGCTAGAAGTCTGAGGATGGCGGCTGCCCCCGTAAGCTCTCCCGGGCCCAGGCCTGAGCGGGGCTCCCGAGAACCCGGCAGACGGGGCCAGTTACAGCCACCCGGTCCGCATTCCCATCGGCACCGCAGCCCAGCAGTGAGGGGGGGCGCGCACACTCTCCCTAGGAGAGCGAGAGGACCGCACGCTGTGTGCTCCGGGCCAGCAGGCTCCGGGCACTGCAGGAGGGTGGGCCGCTGCAGGAGCAGTGTGTGTCTCACGTGGTTCTGAGGCTGCTGTGCGGGGGGTCAGTGCGGCGCCGGGGGACGTCACAGAATCACGTTACAGCTAAACAGAATTTGTGTAATTCTAGGAGCTTCCCGTAGGGCTCTTTGGCCTGCGGAAGCTATATATATACATATACATGTGTATTTATATATATACACACACACACACTAGAGGCCCTTGGCCTGCCTGTGGGGATTGGGCCGAAACATGCCCCGAGGGTCCCGGATTGCACGAAGGCAGTTCTCTGGTGACGCACCCCAGAATCGGCTCCCTCCTCTCTGGTTCCGGTGCATCACCCGAGAACGGCAGCTGCCAAGTCACCGCAGGCTCTGCAGCGTCTGCATTGAGCATCTGCCCCCTGGTGGTCAGTGCGCATCATAGCTACCGGTCAGATGGTCAGATGGTTGCTAAGGCTTTTATATATATATATAGACTTACATTTAGTTAGTTTGAATATGTTGTGTATAGTAAGTGGTAAATTTTAAAGATTTTGGGACGTTAAATGATTTGTGACTATGCTCAGTGTTTTGCTTAGCATGACATCACACGTCTGTTAATTCACAAATGTTCTTGTGCTCCTTGAAGGGCGGCTGCTGAGAGCCAATCAGATTAGCTTTAACTGGGACCGCCTGGCCAGCTGGATCAACCTCACGGAGCAGTGGCCGTACCGCACGTCCTGGCTCATCCTGTACCTGGAGGAGACGGAGGGCATTCCGGACCAGATGACCCTGAAGACCATCTACGAGAGGTACGGAATCCCCCTGCGTTTAACTCGGCTTTACGTCGCGCTGGCTTTTCAGAAACAAGCTAAGGCGTATAGAGCACAGTGAATACAAAGTCCTGGCGTTCTGTATAAAATGCGCACGTCCACATTAAGTGGACGATTCTCACTGATTCCTTTACTCCAGGAGCTGTGTTCACACCGTGTGTGCCCATCACAGACATGTATGGCTTCCTTTTCACTGACACCGAATGTGAGAAACAGTCCTGGTGGCTTTACGTACTCATATCTATGAAATGTAGTGCCTGAGACATTGTTATTTGTTTCCAGTTTACTTTTTATTCCTAGTGTCTTCATAGACTATTAAGGAGGTTACATTTTCCAAGTCATTGATACAAGTATTTCTCAGCTTTATATCTGAAGGGTTTTAGAAACTCTGAATACTGATGGGAGCAGATTCTTTGCGTCCTACATAATAAAAGACTAATATACAAATGACAGAATGATAGAATGACCAGTCACTATGTTGTGCACTGACCACCAGGGGGCAGACACTCAGTGCAGGAGCTACCCCTGGTGGTCAGTGTGCTCCCCCAGGGGGAGTGCCACTCAGCCAGAAGCCGGGCTCACGGCTGGTGAGCTCAATAGCAGTGGCGGGAGCCTCTCCCGCCTCCGTGGCAGTGCTAAGGATGACCGAATGACAGCTTAGGCCCACTAAGCCGTCAGCCAAACATCTCCACAGAGCTCCCTGACTTCGAGAGGGCACAGGCCAGGCTGAGAGACACCCCCCCCCCCCCTGCCCAGTGCACGAATTTTGTGCACCGGGCCTCTAGTTAAGTAATAAAGGAACTTACTGTTCTTTTACATTCAGTCGTTTTCTTCACTTGGTGTGGGCTCAGTGTGAGCTCTTACTGAGCTTCGCCTTCTGTGTTCGGGGCCCAGGACGGGGTGCGGGGTGGGGGACAGATGTGAGCAGCACCTGATGCCCTGGGGTGGACCCTTCGAGGTCTGTCACACACGCATCCTCTGTTCTCACACTGGAGCGTCCAGGAGTGTGTGTTCTGCTGAGAGGGAAAGCACACAGCACTTCAGAAACCACTGGAGGAAGCAGCCACTTGGGGCTCAGCCAGCCAATCAGAACATGTGGTTGGGATCAGATCAGCCAATCAGGACGTGTGGTCAGGATCGGGGCTACCGGTTCTTTCAGGGACAGAAAACTTTCGCTGAAACTGCTGTCCTTGCCGATGGAGGATTGCCTGCCCTCTGAAAGCTCCCACCCTGATTTTCATCTGAGCATAGGATGCAAGCTCTGTGACATCCTAACGTTCAAGGAAATTTCCCCAAAATGACATTTTTTTTTTTTAAATATATTTTATTGATTTTGTACAGAGAGGAAGGGAGAGAGATAGAGAGTTAGAAACATCGATGAGAGAGAGTCATCGATCAGTTGCCTCTTGCACACCCCCTACTGGGGATATGCCCGCAACCAAGGTACATGCCCTTGACCGGAATCGAACCCGGGTCCCTTCAGTCCCCAAGCCGACGCTCTATCCATTGAGCTAAACCGGTCCCGGCCCAAAATGACATTTTTAATTAAAATATGTCTTATGGACAGAAGAGATGTATTATTTATATTCAAAGAGAATAGTACTTTTTTCATTCTGTGAAAAGAACACTTGCCAAAGAAATGTTTTTAGGAAGTATCTTTATTTTACAAGGAAAACAGTGTAGTGAATTTTTATAGGGGAATTTTGTTTAAGAAATGGAGAATATTGATATTGGAGGCCTAATGAGGTGGGGAGACTGTTTGCCACTTACTTATCCGTTCTGTAGCCCTCAGCCCGCGGTGGGCTTGCCGCCTATGGACGGGTTGGGTTCAGGGTGATTTTGAAATGTCCCCCCCCCCTTTTTTTTTCTTTTAAGAAATAGACGTCCACACCAAAACTGGTTTGGCTCAGTGGATAGAGCCTTGGCCTGCGGACTGAAGGGTCACAGGTTCGATTCCGGTTAAGGGCATGTATCTTGGTTGTGGGCAAATCCCCAGTAGGGGGTGTGCAGGAGGCAGCTGATCAATGTTTCTCTCTCATCAATGTTTCTAACTCTCTATCCCTCTCTCTTCCTCTCTGTAAAAAAATCAATAATATATATTAAAAAAAGAAATAGATATCTTATATACCTACTAATAATAATATTTAATAATGATTTGTAGATACTTTAAGGAAGAGAAAATACAATGTAGTAAATATCTTGGAGAATTCATGAAGAACTTGACTCAAAAGAACTAAATTTAAGATGATTTGAATGAAAAAGTATGGGAAGAGAATTTGATCAACATATTGAAAAATCATGTTGGAATATGTTAGAATAATATCGATGACTTTCTAATTAGCTGGAGTTGAGTTCTTTGATGCCATTGTCCTTTAAATAAGAAAAAGTTTTATTTACAGCAGACAAAAAGCAGCAGTATATAATTGATATTCATTTATTTTATTAAAGAAATCTGACTTGGTAAAAACAATCAGAAAATAGTGTTTTTAACGCTGGTAGTAAAATTTTTTTAATCTATAAAAAGCCTCATTTACTTTTATAGCAACTTGATGACACAGCTGCTTGCTTTATTCTCTGAAAAAGAAAATGTTGGCTCTTAGTGTTTGGTAAAATTGCTTTGTTAAATTATTTTTTAAATTGTTCAACTTTTAACAAATGACATTTGCTATAACACTGAAAAGCAATTTCAGCTAATTAAGTAGATCCCTCTATAAACCATTGGAACATTAAGATGACATACTGTTCATTCAAGATTATTTTAATTGGTACAATTATTGTAATTTCCTTGCAATTATGTGTTGAGCTAAAAGCTTTTGTCTAGATCATTTGAGGGGTGTTTTTTTGTTAACATATATTTAGTAAGAAGAAAGGGAGTAAAATTAAAACTGTAGATTAAGATCTTCTGTCTTCTTTTTATTATAGTGTTTTAGACAGCCACTGAAATATTTTAGCTATAAAACTTTATTCCTCATATTTTCTAGAAAGCAATGATAGAGGTTTTAAAAAGATCATCGTTAAGCGTTTTCATGAAGATAACGTTTAACACTTTTGTTTTGACACTGCTTAAGAAGTCCTGCTCAGGATGCTGTGGTCAGAACAGTTTTGTGATAAGGAGGATGCCAACCTTTATTTGCATGCTGCAGACTCATTTCTAAACACGGTCAGATGCGTTCCCAGAGAGCCTGGGGACAGGAGCCATCTTTCATTTCATTGAACAGACATCATAGAAGCCTTTATATTAAACCCAGTATCTTTATTTCTTTGTTTGTTTGTTTTATATTTTTGTTAATCCTCACCTGGGGATATTTTTTCCATTGACTTTTCAGGAAGAGTGGAAGGGAGGGAGGGACAGGGAGAGTGGGGGAAGAGAGAGGTAGGTAGGTAGGCAGATAGGTAGAAAGAATCAGTTGCCTCCCACATCCCCCAACCAGGGCCAGGAATCGAATCTGCAGCCCTTTGGTGCTCAGGCTGAGCGACACCAGCCGGGAGCTTGGTGTTTTAAATTATCTAAGCAGTGCTGTTTCCATACTTGGAGATATTTTCACAACAGAACATCGCATCATGGTGTTTCTGCCTGGCGCTCAGCGGAGTTCTAAGCTTAACTCTGTCGCTTCTCGGCACCTCCCGCCTCCGGCTCTCACTCACTCACTCACCACCTCCTGTTCCCTCGTGTTCCGGGCGACTGTTACCTGACCCCCAGCCCCGGGTGTGGCCCTGATTATGCACCAGTTTGTTTCTCTGCATGTGTGAACTGGAACAGCGTGAGATGTTAGATTTGTGAAAAGTTCTCTGCTTTTAGCACCAGGTATGTCCTGTACTGACGGTTCCCCTGTGCTCATTCCCCGCACGTTCTGCGGCTATTGGTGTCTGTGTCCTGTGGAACGGAGCGCAGTCTGCCTCCGGGACAGCGTGCCCGCCCGTAGGTGCGGTGTTGTCAGCACTCGGCGCTCGTTAGATGGCTGTCTGTGTAGTTACTGCTCCATCTTCACTCCGAAAACACACTTGCCCTTAACGTGTTTATAGTGCAGATGCTTCTTTCCAGAGTCCCCTGCTTTGTCGATACCTTCATCTTTTTACAAAGAAGCCCTGGTTTTTGCAAAATCCTGAATGTGTCCTTGGCTGCAGTAGCTTCGGATGGAGACCGCAGGAACTCAGCTGTGAGGCCTCCCCCGAAACAGCTGGCGCATCTGCTTGCTCCAGCCTCGACGCCACTTTTATGGGTGCCCTGTGCCTGTCGTTCTTCCCTAGGTCGCTTCTCAATCGCTTTCCTCTGCTTTTCCGAGGGCAGAATGGATTTTTAAAATACATTCTCATTTAAACCTGTCACGATGCCATTTTTAGTATTTAATGCTAGTGCAGAACACAGGAGGGGTTTTAAATGCTCCAAAGTGTGTGCTTCTAACTCCAGCATGGGAAACTCAAGTGCATTAACTAAGGCTGTTTGAAAACAGAAATAGCAAAATCAATTTCTCTAACATATATATTTTAATGGGTAAAAAGTCATTATCCTTGCAGACTTATAGTTTATCTTATAATACAGTAAGAGTATTATGCATGTTTACATTTTAAAAATAAACCTCATTGTTGAAGAATTCACCAAAACATTACAGTAATGTGCTTCAGAGATCAGGTGGAGGCTGATTGCCCCTGGACGGACGCTTTTCAGCGGAGGCCTGTGATCTCAGCATCTCAAGTAGAAGTGTTTTTACATTGTTCCCGGCCTGAGAGCTGACAAAGGTCACTACAACAAAAACACAGCTAATGAGAGGCTAGATGAGGTGCTGAGGGCAAGCCAGCTGAGCGGCCTGTCAATAATATCCATAAAGTCCACAAGGTGGCAGTGTTCCCCCAGAAACAGCCAAGACCTGCGCTTTGCTCTCCCTCACTGCACAAAGGCCAGGGAACGCTGAGTTTAATGAGTCTTTCCAATTCTCAAGCTCAATATCCGTTTCTTGTTCTTTTTAAGATGGCCCCGCAGGCCGCCGATGAGCTCTGAGGATCATGCTTGCAGGCCGACGGATAGTTGCCTGACCCTCGATTGTTGTAAAGCTCAGTTGTGCCTTTTCTTCTAAAACCCTTTTCCATTCACATTTGGGAAAGGATGGAGATGAAGAGAGGAGGTTTTTATTGGTCTTTTTAAAAATATATATTTTATCGATCTTTTACAGAGAGGAAGAGAGTTAGAAACATCATCAATCAGCTGCCTCCTGTACACTCCCTACTGGGGATGTGCCTGCAACCAAGGTACATGCCCTTAACAGGAATCGAACCTGGAACCTTTCAGTCCGCAGGCCGACGCTCTATCCACTGAGCCAAACCAGTTTCGGCGGTTTTTATTGGTCTTAACACATTTGTATTTACTTTTGAAAATATTAAATCCTAAGCATTGTAGGATTTGGGTGCTGTGCTTAGTAAAACTAGGTCTTTAAGATAGCCTGAGAACGAAGGGTTTGCTTTAGTCTGAGACATTCCTGGGTACACTTTGAGGGCAGTGCCCCATTCTCTGCCAGTTCCTCAGCGTGGTACTGAGCATTTGCTTTCTCTGAACGATTCGTGTAAAACTCCTCAAGACTTCTTAAAGGCACAGCACCGTGAACACTCATCGCTTGGCAGCCCCTGTGGCACTATTGGCGCCGCCCAAGGCGCTGTGGAAGTGGGTCTTGCCTCTTAAGAGCTGCTGTCGGGGTGTCTCTGACCATGGCGTGAGCCTCGCGGCGCTGTGAGCGCGGCTCTGCTCGTCCTGCGGGCCCTGCTCCGGCCGGGGCTCGGAGCGTTTGCCTCTCTGCCTCTTCACTGGCCCCGGCCCCGGCCTGGGGGGTGTTGTTTGTATCTGACTCGCTCCTGCCTGAGCACTTGCCAGCAGTGAGGCCGCCTCGGGGTGGTCCCCACTGGAGACCTTTCAAATGAAATCCTTTGCAGAATCCCGGCAAGTAAAGCAGAGGCCCCTGTGCCCGTCGCTGTCCCAAACAGCTCCATCGGCGTGTGCTGCACGCTCCTTCCTTCCTGCCTCCTGGCCACGTGCCGCTGGCAGAGGCAGGCCCTCGCGGACCCTCCGGTGTCCTGACTGCCGGGCAGCTGTGCCGCCTGTTTTTCCTTTGAAAAGATTTCATGGCGGCAGGGTGTGTAACGTGACTTAGTTTTCTGCGGAGTTTGCCTTCCTGGTGGGGACGTGAGTGACCTTTCTCGTCTCTTTCCTGCTGAAGAATCTCGAAGAACATCCCGACGACCAAGGACGTGGAGCCGCTGCTGGAGATCGACGGGGACGTCAGGAACTTCGAGGTGTTCCTGGCCTCGCGGACGCCCGTGCTGGTGGCGCGCGACGTGAAGACCTTCCTGCCCTGCACCGTGAACCTGGACCCCAAGCTGCGGGAGATCATCGCCGGTGGGTGCCGCCCCAGAACGCCGCTGTTCACGCCCTGCCTCCCTCCTCCCCGTGAGCGCCCAGCACGCCGGACCGTCTCCGCGGAGGACGGCCCGTGGGGTCCGGGGCAGGAGGGAAGTGCCGCTCCTCAGCCCCGCTCTGTGCTCCCCCTCCCCGCCCCGGCTTGGCAGTCATTCCGTCCGTGTCGGGCCTCCGGGCCGCCCTGTGCTGTCTCCCCGCTCTGTCCCCCGGCTCCCTGGGGAGACGGCGCCTTCGCCCTGAGCGGGGACGCGGAGGGCGGGGCAGGACGTGGTGGGGTGATTACGCTGTGCTGGGGCCTCTGCGTACAGGTGCGCACACGGCATCTGTCCCCAGGCCGACGCTCCACCCACGGAGCCAGCGAAGGAGCAGGCGCGTATGACTGAGCACTAACGTCCGCTCTCTTCCTCTGGGACCCCTTTCCTTCCAGATGTCCGAGCTGCCCGGGAGCAGATCAACATCGGCGGCCTGGCATACCCCCCGCTGCCCTTGCACGAAGCCGCCCCCCGGCCCCCGTCCGGCTACAGCCAGCCCCCGTCCGTCTGCTCCTCGACCACCTCCTTCAACGGCCCCTTCACCGGGGGCGTGGTGTCCCCCCAGCCGCACAGCAGCTACTACAGCGGGATGACGGGGCCCCAGCACCCCTTCTACAACCGGGTGAGCCGGCGGGAGCAGCAGGCGTTCCTGCTGAGGGGGCTGGGTTACCTAGAAGCTGTCCTTTAGCTTTAAAACTAGGGAAAGGTTAAGTTTAAATTTAATGTATATGATATTTTAAACGTGGAGGACGCTGCATGTTAGTGGGTCTCAGGTCAGGCGAGGCTGTGTGCTCTCAGCCGGAGTGAAGGAGCCCGCGCTGTGCCCGTCAGCCAGGCCGGACAGTCGTTCTGCACGTGCTTCCCGGGGGCTGGACACGTGCGGACGGAGACGCTGCAGCGGGTCAGCGACTGTGCTTCGTGTGCGGTGTAGCTTTTTTTTTTTTTTTTTTTTTTTTTTTTTTAATTTTTGTTGATTGTTTACAGAGAGCAAGGGAGAGGAATAGAGAGTTAAAAACATCGATGAGAGAGAAACATCGATCAGCTGCCTCCTGCATCACCCACCACTGGGGATGTGCCCGCAACCAAGGTACATGCCCTTGGCCGGAATCGAACCTGGGACCCTTTAGTCTACAGGCTGACGCTCCATCCACTGAGCCGAACCGCTAGGGCTGCAGTGTAGCTTTTAAATGGATTCGGTAAAGGGAATACTGCCTGTGGGACTAACGCCTCGGCCGAATTAGCGCCTCAGCCGTTACAGTCTCATTCAGGTCGTCTCGGCACGTGTGACTGGGACTCGGCACGTGTGTCAGCTCCGTTGTCTCCTGCTTCAGTCTAATCCAGAAACAGCTGGTCTTCTGGCCACACTCAGCCCTCGTGAGCGATTTAAATTAAATGAAATTTGTTAACAGCGTTGGCCCCGTGGGTCACTGGCCGCCCATCCCGGCTGCTCGGAGTGCGGGGCGAAGGGGTGCCCGCTGCACGCCCGGCGCTCGGCAGGCGGTGCGGGCACTTCCGGCCCAGCCGCCGACATGGAGTCAGAACGGCTCCGCTGACCATTTGGGGACAGTTGAGCTTTTGAGACCATGAACTTATTTTTCAAAAATTACCACACCATCCAGGCTGAGACCTCGTGTTCACCCATTTCACGTGAAGAACAATCATGTGATATTTTAATAATGTTTTATTATTTCTAAAACATTTACAGTTCTCTCACAGTTTTAAGTCTAGCTACTTTTCTGTAGTTATTTGATGTTTGTAATCAGGAAGTAAAAGCAGAATAATTTTCTTAAAGCGGCAGGAGTGAGAAAGGTGTCCTTGTAGGGCCCTGAAGCGGGGGAACCTAACTTTGGCCTTTGCCCACGCAGCCTGGCCGCTCCCGCTAACGAGGAGCTCGTCAGGGATAAAGGCTGAGAGTTCAGCTCCCGCCGGGACACTGGCTTCCCCTCTGAGGTCTGTGCAGGCTGTTGTCACACAGACCACACCATCTGGTCTTACCCGAGGCTAACCTTTTATTTACTTTTATTTATTCATTTTTGGTAAAGGATAGTTTTCTATTAAGATTCCATTCTGCTTTTTTGTAAGATATTATGTTAATATTTATAAATCATTTAGAACCTAACACTTGGTAGTTAGCCCATAAAATTATTAATATAAAGAGACACTCGTGTGTTAAATTATAAGGTGTAAGACTTCAGTTGCTTTTAAAAAAGCTTTTAGTAAGTCAGTGTAATAATTTAATATGTCAAGTTTGGGGTTTGATATCTGGTAGAATATGAGGAAGGCTTTTTTCTTTCATTTGTCATTTGCATTAAAGTCTGTGTTTTGTTGTTTAGTTTCATTTGATAAGTCTCATTGCCCTTTGATTTCCGTGATTGTTTATCCCATTCTTTTGTTGCGTGTTTTTTCCATAGCCATTCTTTGCCCCCTACTTTTACTCGCCACGGTATTACCCTGGCGGTTCCCAACATCTCATCTCACGTCCAACAGTAAAATCGAGTTTGTCCAGAGATCAAACCAATGGCCTAGTAAGTATAAAAAGGGGTAACTAAAGTATTACTCTGCTAAGAACCATCGAACATTAGAGTGGGTAATTTCCTTTCTGTGGAGAGAGAGTGCAGCTTACTTTGTAAACAGCCTCAGGAAAGCTCAGCTGTCACCAACGTGAGCGTAAGTGTTTTCCTTCCTGTGGACCCTGTGAAGGGCCCCGGCGGCCTGGGGGGAAGGCTGAGAAGCTGACAGCGCGTGTCTGCTTACATGCGCATTTGTCACCGCGTTACACAGGCCTTCACTCCTGCTGGTTCCCAGTGTCTTCAAAGGACACGCATAGGTGGCATCTGTATGTATGTTAGCCCTTTTGTGTAAAAATCAGGTGATACATGGAAAGAACATGTTAAGTTTAATGGCAGAAATTAAATAGGAAAAGGAAGTTATTTAAATGTAGTTACTTTTTAATCTAATAAAAGCAGCCCATTTATGCTAACATTAGGTGCTCCTGCTGGTCAGGTTCGTTAAGTAACCTAAGAAAGGAGGAAGCCCCTGTGAACAGATCGTACAGCCCGGGGGCAGAGGCCTAGGACCCAGCCTTCCCTGGGCGGGACGTGTGTCACTGCAGGTGCTGGGACCCCGCCCGGTGCTGTGACCCCAACGCGTGTGTTCTCCCGCGCCCTCACCACTCTGTTCTGTGTTGCTAGGAGGTCATCAAGGAGGACGCTGCTGAGGGACTGCCCTCTCCCACCAGCCCCTCGAGGGTAACGGCGTGTGTGTGGCGTGGCCCGCCTCGCTCGGCCCACTAACTGCATCCGCGTGTGGCCGCTAATGACCGCGGGCGTGTGCCCGGTGCCCGTGTCCTCCCGCCCCCGGCCGGGCCGTGCTCGGGTGGTGTTCCCTCTGCTGGCTCTCCAGCCTCCGCAGGGAGAATAATTTTGAAAATAGGGCACATCCCCTCCTCGTCCGGTCAAGGGCATGTGCACGTCCCCACCCCCCGAGGCTGCGTAAGGAAAGGCCATGCCAGCCGAGGGCGAAGGCCGGGTGTCTCAGCGGCGCCCCCGAGAGGAAGCCGCTGTGCGTCTCATTGCTCAGCTCCTCGCTCACAGACCTGCGTTTACTCGATGAGCCTAGAAGCTTCCTTCGCTTCTGGCTGCTCACAGACCGGCCCCGGCGGAGGGACCCTCAGGTGGAGCTCCTTGCGGGCCGGGCGCCGGGCTGCGGGGGCTCAGACCCTCCCAGGCTCACCCCGGGGGCTCGCCGCTGGGAAGACAGTTTTCTTACTGTCATTTCAGTTAATGTTCCTGAGAGAGAGAGGAAACCCTCTGGTGTTCTCAGTGAGGGCTCGGTGAGCCGTGTAAAACCGTTGGCATTTAGCTGGAGCGTGAGTGGCTCCCAGGAGAGAGGGACGCAGGAAGCCGTCCGCCCCGCTCGGCGCCGGAGGAGCCTGCAGCCCGGTCACTGCCCGTCGCAGGGGGACTGCCGTTCCGCCGGGGCCTCCAGAGGAGGACGCTCTCCGGGCAGAGCCCCTCCCCGCCATGGACGGCAGACACTGAGGCGCTGGTGGCCATACAGCCCCGGGGACACAGCTGGCCCCGAGCGGGCGGGGTGAACGGGCGGAGTTAGTGCCTGCGGGTCCTCAGGGCCCCAGGGGGCGGCAGCGAGGGTGCTGAGCCCGGAGGTCTGAGCTCGTCCGGAAAGGAGCCCGGGACGGGGCCGGGCACCCGAGCGGACGCGGCCCCTGTGCAGTGAGATAGCCGTCTGCCGCTTTCCTCACGTTAACGGTGCTGACCTGCCTAGTGAGTACTGGCCCTTACCGCGCTTCTCTGCTTTTAGGAAACTAACGGCGGCCGTAGCTGTAGAGTGTGCGTAGCCCGGTCGCAGTAGACACGTTCACACCGACTAAGAGCAGTGGTGGAAACGGGGCAGCCGGCGGGGCACGGCTGGGCCTCACGCTGAGCCCGTGGAGACACGGCGGCCGGGAGGAGGGTTACCTCGTGGCCCGTGGCTTCCGGTCCCGGGGGACACTGTCTCCGATGGAGCCCCTCTGCTCGCTCAGCTGTCCCTCAGCAGAGCACCGGGTGACGGGCTGTCAGTGCGGACACGTGAGGAGCTTAGAGCAGGCACCGGGAGGGCAGACGTCAGGAGCTGGCCGGGCACAGCCTGTGAGCACGGGCGGCCCGTCTACCACGAGGCCGGTGGGGGGGGGATCTTGTGAGGGGACTGCAGGAGGCCAGGGCTCGCAGGGGGGGCGGGGGGTAGGTGCCAGCCGCTGTAGAGGAGCCAGCATGGGCCAGAGCGCACAGCCGCCACGGAGCCTTGGACCGAGACTCCGGGTCCAGCTGGAGGGAAGCAGAGAAGCCCGCAGCCCGAGAGAGCGCCATTCAGATCGCTCACGAAGGGGTCAAACGCGAAGGCCTGGGCTTCCCGGGACAGTCCCCGGGCCCAGGGGCAGGAGAGCCATGGGCTCGGCCAGGCAGCCCGTTTCCACCACTGGCCTAGCCCGGCGCGGGGCGCGTGCGTGTCCCTGACGCTGTCTCTCTCGCCAGGCGCGGCCGTGGACGGGACAGCCGCCGACGCCGTGGGTAAGGGCCGAGCCGTCGTCACGGGCACGGGAGGCTGTGGTGTGACGCGGTTGGCATTTAGAGGACGGTTAAAACTTTGTACCATGTTCACGGCAGCGGCTCAGCACTTCGTTTTTAAACGTTGTCCTTAACGCGTGGTGCTGAGCCGCTGCTTCTCTCGCGTGAGGGGAGGAGGTGACATCTCCAGCGGGAGGACCAATGGCATCCTCTGCTTGTCCCTCAGCACCGCCGACAGCTTCCCGGTCTCCCGCACACACGCACCACTCCGTAAAGAGCCTTAGACCGGGGCTGACACCAAACCACACGGTCCCCGCCGGTGCGGTGACGGCGGCCTCAGAGGCAGCGTCTGCGCTGTTGCCATCACCAGGGGCCAGGGCTGTCGGCTCTGGGTGGTTGTGGCCCTTTTAAGAACCTTCACCTTCACCCTCATCAGGACAAACACAACTCACGGCCCGTGTCTGACTGGAAGGATATTTTAAAAACTCCCATCTCCCCACCGAGCCACGGCCAGTGCGGCTCGGGTACACCATGGTCAGGGTTTCTGCCGCTCAGGGCACAGGCCCAGGGTGTGGGCTCCATCCCCAGTAGGGGGCGCTCTGGAGGCAGCCGAATTTTCCTCTCTCACCAAGGTTTCTCTCTCTGTCTCCCTTTCTCTCTCTCAAATCAATAAAAACATATTTAAAAACAACAACACAGCAAAACCCTCTCCGTCACCAGAATGGTTATGTGGATCCTAGTTTGCAGGGGTTTTCACCCTCCACGCTGGCTTGAGCTGGAGGCTGCAAAGGCCTTACATTTAAATGGTGTTTTTAGTGCGTATACATGTGCTTCACGCCCAGTGAAACAACACAGATTTGGAAAAGTGTGGTTTTGAACATTAACTATAGTGTAGCTAGGAAATATTTCATTTTATGACATGATCATGTGGATTCCAAGTATTTAGATCTTGTTAAATTGGTCTGCAATGAGTCATTGCATTTTTAAATCATAATGTTTAACAATTAACTTTAAACTTGGAGGCAGTAGGATTATGGACTTTTCAGAACAAATTTGACTTACCTGGCTTTTTTGTTGTTGAATGGACGGCCAATAATTTCTTCTTCCAGTAGAACATACATTTTAACGAGAGTGCAACTTAGAAACTGCCAGGCGTGTTCATGAGATGGGCCTGCGGGGGTGGTGGGGTGGGTGCCCCCCGCTGGTGCTGCGTGGAGGCGAGTGTGAGAGAGAAAGGGACAGGTGCTGCTGTGCGTGTCCTGTGTGTGTGTTACACCCGTGCCCTTCATTCTGTCTCACTCCTTCCCTGCAGCCGTGTGCCTGTGTTTAACACACAGAGACGGGTACCGACACTTCCCGAGATCTCCTCCCATGAGGCCGCCGGAGCAGCCTGGCGCCTGCCTGCTGGGTGTGCGCGCCCGCGGGGCCTCCGCATCGGCCGCAGCCCCTGCCGTGCCCCTCCGCCTCCCGCCCTTCCCCGGGGTGGGTGTGCCCGCCTCCCCCGATGACACCGGTGCTCATCGAGGCGGTTCCAGTCCGTTTGTGAACGCCCCGTGGGCCCGGGAGTCCCAGGCGGTGTGCGCCGACATTTACACAGCAGTTTCAGCAAACCGACGTCCTCTGGTCCCAGTTTTCGTGTTAGGAAGTTTTTTAAGAAGGAAGTGTGACGTGTGCTGAAACCATCTGTTCTTGGCTTGTCCCAGGCCGTTTCCAAGTGAGAACGCGTGATGGGCTTTAGTGTTGCCGTTCTGCGCCCAGTGATCGAGTCAGGTTTTAGTGAGTGTTTACCCGATAAGTCATTGCGTTTGCTTTTTCCTTATCGCGCTTGTTCTGTTTCTCCTTCCTCCGTGAGATTCACGGGCACCAGCTAGTTTCATGACGGCGGCCATCGTAGAAAACCTGCAGTAACGCCGCCGCCTGTCCCCAGAAGCACGCTGACGTTCAGTCCGCTGCACCTCCCTCTCCCCAGAGCTCAGCGCCGAAGCCGAGCCAGACTGGCTTTGGTGGGTTACAGGGCAGCTCATTTCACCAAAGAAGCGGATCCTCTGCCATGGACGCCCCTCTCAGTGAACGCCAGGGACTTGTTTTGGTTCTCTGGAGGAGACCGTGTTGTCCCGGGCTGTTTGCTCTCACGTGTGAAGAGGGATGCTTTCTGGTTACGTGGTATAGAACAGCGTGAGGGAAGTGTAACTGGAGATGGCCCAGGTCTGCTGCTGAGCTGGTCTGAGGAGAGACAGCACTGGCTCCCTGAGGGCACCCGGTCCCTGCCTTACATCAGGCTCAGCTGCCCCCGGGCGCTGGGAGTGCACCCTCTGGGGGCCTGGCGTGCCCAGGCTGCCCTCCTGCAGAGGCTGCCAGGCCGTGGCGCGGGGAAAGCTGCTGAGGACGCGGGCAGCGGGACCCGCCCCCCACGCTCCCTGCTTGTCCTGGAGTGACACTGTTGTTAGTGAGTGCTGGTGTGTCTCCCGAGCTCCGGCTGTGCCCGCCTCTCCCCTCCGTTAACACGTTCTCCCGCGCGTTCCAGGGCGCGGGCCCGGCCCCCGGCGCGGGGGCGCTGAGCGCCATGACCGTGGATGCCGTGTGCGAGCGGCTGAAGCAGATCGAGGGGCTGGAGCCGAGCATGCTGCCGCAGTACTGCGCCACCATCCGCAAGGTGAGCCGGCCCTGCCTGCCGGGGGAGAGCCTGAGCGCGGCTCTGAGCTGTGCTCTCCGTCCGTCCGTCCGTGTGTTCCCCCCCCCCCCCCCCCCCCCGGCAGCCGCAGTGCATGCTGGGATGGGGCAGGGTTGGTGGGAGGGGGTATGGACAGAACCCGAGGCCGGCCCCTGCCTGGTCCCGGAAGAGGTGGGTCACGGTGGTGTGGGACGGCCCCGGCCGGCCCTGGGCCGTGTGAGCTGTGCGCGCCCTTCACCTCCGGTGGCCCCGAGCCTCACCCCCCTCCGCCCGTCCCCAGGCCAACATCAACGGCCGCGTGCTGGCGCAGTGCAACATCGAGGAGCTGAAGAAGGAGATGAACATGAACTTTGGGGACTGGCACCTGTTCAGGAGCGCGGTAAGGCTGTGCTCCCGGCGTCCGGGCAGCAGGGCGGGCGGGGTCTAGCCGAGGCTGAGGGCCTGTGCGTCCTGAAAGGCACGGAGGATGCGTGTGGGCACCTGCCGCGCTGCATGTCGCTAGGCAGGCACCCAGCCCGATGGCCGCCCTCGGCCTTCCCCTGGAGAGGCCCGCTCCTCCCCTTCCCTCCCCTCCGTCGCCTCCCCTCCGCCCAAGCTCAGGCCGTGGCCTCCGTCCATCCTGGTCAGGCCTGCGCGCCCCCCTCAGCAAACACTGCACTCGGTGTCTGACCCCCCACCCCTGCGGCCCTCATCCCAGCGTCCCCAGGACACGGCCCCCGCCGGCCTCCGGCCAGGATCCGCCCAGCAGGCTCACAGAGCCCCGGCCCTGGCTGCTCCCTCAGCCGTCCCCACCCGCTGGCCCCTGCTCCTGAGGCTCGGACTGGGCCCCGTGCTCCCTGGGGTCCTGTGTTCCCCCACCCCCCGCAGTGGCTCCTGATCACGGCTGGTCTCTCCGCAGGAGCACCGCCAGCCCGGTCCCCGCACTCCCCCTGCCCTTTGTTTTGTCCTTCGGTTAAACAGCCGCGGGACGGTCAGATGTGAGCATGACATGCATGTGATTGTGCCCGTTCCCCCTCTCCGTGTGCACACGAGGGGGACAGGACACACACACACGCGTGGACATGCGCTTACGGAGTGTCTGCTCACTCCAGAGGATAACTTGCTTCTATGTCCAAGTGACCTCTGCTGCTGCTGCCTGCGGCCGGGCAGGGTGTGCGGGGCTTCCAGAAGGTTCTGGAGGTGGATGTCTCAGGGGCGCTTTCCCCGCAGGTGCTGGACCTGCGGAGCGCGGAGCAGCAGGCGGCCGCGGAGGACCTGCGGCTGCTCAACGAGAACAACAGCGGCCCCACGGCCCCGGGGGAGCCGGCCCGCAGGGCCCCCCACGAGCTGCCGCACACCGAGCTCCCGGGCCAGGCCCCCTACACCCTCAACTTCAGCTTCGAGGAGCTCAACACGCTGGGCCTGGAGGAGGGCGCCCCGCGGCACAGCAACCTCAGCTGGCAGGTGCGCCCGCGCCGCGGCTCGGACCGGGCGGGAGGGAGGGAGGCCTGGTCGGCGTTGGGGGCTGGGGGCCGGGCTGCCCGAGGGAGGGCCGAGGGAGAAGCTCGGGGGCTGGGCGGGGCGAGTGCAGACAGGAAAGCGGGCGGGGGAGGGGGGATCGAACCCTGACCTTGTGGTTCATAGCTCGCTGCTCCACCGCCGAGGCCTGCGGGCTGGCTGCCCCGCCCCCTCTCGCTCCCTGACGCTGACGTTATTTTCTTCGTCTTCGCAGTCGCAGCCGCGCAGAACGCCCAGCCTGTCGAGCCTCAACTCGCAGGACTCAAGCATCGAGATCTCCAAGCTGACGGACAAGGTGCAGGCGGAGTACCGGGACGCCTACAGGGAGTACATCGCGCAGATGTCGCAGCTGGAAGGGGGGCCGGGCTCCGCGGCCGTCAGCGGCAGGTCCTCCCCGCACAGCACCTGCTACCTGGGGCCCAGCGCCTCGGGGGGCTCCCTGCACGCGGCCCTGGAGCCGGACAAGGCCAAGGACGGCGAGCCGAAGCCGGAGGACGGGCGGAAGCCGTTCCTGCTGAAGCGGGCCGACGTCCTGGACTTCTCCTCGTCCGGGGTCTCCACCAGCGACGCCTCCCCGCTGGACCCCATCACCGAGGAGGACGAGAAGTCCGACCAGGCCGCCAGCAAGCTGCTCCCGGGCCGCAGGTCCTCCGAGCGGCCCAGCCTCTTCCAGACGGACCTGAAGCTCAAGGGCGGCGGCCTGCGCTACCAGAAGCTCCCCAGCGACGACGAGTCCGGCCCCGAGGAGTCCGACCACACGCCCCTGCTGCGCGAGGACAAGGCCCGGAGGGCCGAGGGCCGGGCGGAGCGGGCGGCCCGCTCGCCCGAGCGCAGCACCGAGCCCCTGCGCTCCTTCATCAAGGCCAAGGAGTACCTGTCGGACGCGCTGCTCGACAAGAAGGACTCGTCCGACTCGGGCGTGCGCTCCTGCGAGAGCTCGCCCAACCACTCGCTGCTCAACGAGGCGGGCGACGCGCGGCCGGACAAGGCCGACCTCATCGAGCTGGGGGAGGACGGCCCCCGCGGGCCGCCCCGCAGCCTGAGCGGCCTGCCCGAGCCCGGCCTGGCCCGCATGTCCATCTGCTCGGAGGACAAGCCCAGCCCGTCCGAGTGCAGCCTGGTGGCCAGCAGCCCCGAGGAGGCCTGGCCCGCCGGCCCCAAGGCCTTCAACCTCAACCGCACGCCCAGCACCGCGACCCTCAACAACAACAGCGCCCCGGCCGGCAGGCCCCCCCAGGGCCTCGACGAGAGGGAGGGGCCCCGGGACACCGGCCCGGTCCTGCTGCGGCCCAGCCCCAGCGCCACCGCCCTGCACAACGAGAACCTGCGGGGCCTGGCTCCCAAGCGGGGCCCGCGGGCCAGCTACGCCCGGCTCTCCAAGGAGGCCTCCGAGCTGCTGGCCGCGGCCGCCGACAGCACCGGCTTCGGCGAGGAGCGGGAGAGCATCCTGTAGGGGGCCCGCAGGCGCCACCCGAGGCCGTGGCAGCTGGCCGGGCCGTAGGGCGGGGGCACCCTTCCATCCCCGTGTGTCTGCTGTGTGTGCACAGTGAGCGCAAGGCCCGGGGCAGAGGCCCCTGCCGGCTCAGGCTGCCCGCTGCCTTTGTACCTAGAGGATTAGAAGCTTCCAGACTCCCTGCTGTTTCACCTTCCATTGGCACCAACCCCATGAAAACGTCTGAGAGGGTCCGAGGATAAGGATGGGTCAGGTATCTCACATACAAAGGCTGTAACTCGCCAAGAAAACGGCGCCCTGGGGACCGCTCGCAGACTGAGGCAGGCTCGAGCCCAGTTCGCTTTTAGGGGTAAGAGAGAAGGACTGACAGGTGTGGAGCAGCCAGAGACTGGAGGCAAATTGAGACCTAGTCAGATTGCTTATCCAAGGGTTTAACTCTGAGTGGGAAATACACGATAACGGGGCTCTAAGAGGGTCCAAAGCCCCTGGCGCTCCTCTCTTCGGCCCGGGACCCCCATCGCTCTGGAACGGGGAAGCGTGTGCCGGGGTTCCCCTCCGGGCCCTGCAGTGAGGAGGACCTGACTCCTTGGGGGGAGGGGCCCGCCAGGCGTGGGGTTTCTAGCTCACGTAGATGAGTTCTTGTAGCATCGCAATCAGAAGATGTCACGTGATTGTAGTGTGAGTACCTAGTGCAGTGTCCCTCCGATGGCTTCCTCACGACCTTCATTCGTGTGCAGATAAGTTACTAGCTTGATGTAGTTGCTGTTTAGGATCTCCCTGCCTGAGGCTCAAGTGTCTAACGTTTTCACAGCGTGTTATCTTGCACGACCTACCCGTGTTCTAACCAGTCAGGCGGGACGGATGGAGGACCTCGAATCCTGAACCGCTGGCTTTGGGATGTGTGTGTGAGCGTGTGGTGCCGTGCAGTCAGTGATTATCTCCGAGGCAACCCCTCCCTCCGGTGAGCGGACGTGCTCCGTGCACGCAGTGTCCGTGCTGCTGTGAGCCACACCCTGGTCCTCGTGTACAAAACGCTAGAAAAATAAAGAGATTGCATGCGATGCTGGCTCAGAGTTTTTATTCATACGGCGATGATGGTGCTCGTTCTGTGTGCCCGGAGCCTGTTAGGGACGTCCAGGCAGCTCTGAGCCACCCCACAGGCCCCGGATCTGGGCCCGTCCCAGCGCGTGTGGAGCTGGGCCGTGCGCGTCTGTTTCTGCGAGAAGTCGGTCGTCCCAGTCCTGGGGGCTCTCAGTTATTCGATGAATGAACTCTCTGGAAGTTTGCTTTTCCACACGTCAGAGTCAGCAAACCAGTCACACCGTCACCCACGGAATCTGAATCTGTGTGTGTGTGTGTGTGTGTGTGTGTGTGTGTGTGTTTATGACGTGTGGGTCGGCCTGGCTCTCACATGGCTCTTGCCCAGCGCCTTCCGTTGCTGCACGTCCAGGATCACTCAGGGCTGAGCCCATCCTCTGGGAGTGTGGTGTATCTCACCCACGTGAGCTTCCTGTAGTGACAGTGATTCTAATCGCCCAGCCTGGTACGTTTAGAACCTTGTTTGCTAAAGTCGTCATCTTAAATTGGCCACTCTTTAGACTGCGTGTTACAGACTGCAGTAAAATCTATTTCAATCATCTTTTCCTTACAAACGCCTTTAGAAAAATAGTTTTTGAATGAAATTAAATATTTTTCCTTCTGGCTAAAAAACTGCATTTAAATAGTTTTAATATTACGTAATCTTCGGTAATACCAGGAATGCTCAGCCTGTTTAGAAGTTTCCCAGAGTTGAAAGCCCTGCATTCCTGGATAACTGACTAAATCAACGGAACTCCCAGGAAAAGGAGGACTAGGGGGCGCTGTTTCCTTACTGCAGGGACCAGTGGCTTAGAGGGAATGTGCAGTCAGATCCCCTCCTGGCGGAGGCCGGGGCCCTCCTGCCGTCCAGGCTCAGGCTGCGGGCGGCGGGCAGCAGGGGAGAGAGGTGGGCATTTGCTCGAGGTGGAGTGGCTAACGGAAAAGATCGCACCTTTTTATTTTTTTATTTATTTTTTAAAATATATTTTATTGATTTTATACAGAGAGAAAGGGAGAGAGATAGAGAGTTAGAAACATCGATGAGAGAGTCATCAATCAGCTGCCTCCTGCACACCCCCTACCGGGGATATGCCCGCAACCAAGGTACATGCCCTTGACTGGAATCGAACCCGGGACCCTTCAGTCCCCAAGCCGGGGCTCTATCCATTGAGCCAAACCGGTCCCGGCAACGATCGCACCTTTAATTCCCAGCCTGTGGTGCCCTCCTCTTCCCTGCCTCCGCGCTGTAAGAGACCATCGACACGCAGTGAACTGGTTTCCTCAGCTCTGCTGCCCAGGGCCGCCTCAGCTCATCTCAGCCAGAAAGAGATCTGTGTGCCATGGGCCACGCTGGGCGGGCTCCTGGCTTGTCACTCCCGAAAGGCTGAGGGTCCCTGGTTGAGGCTAATGAGGTAGAGATGGAACGGAGAATCCTCTCTAATAAAGAGGGATATGCTAATTGACCATCACTCCGTCACAAAGATGGCTGCACCCACAGCTGAGGCCAAGTTCCCATAAGGAGCATTTATGAGCCGTCAGCAGGGACCTGAGGCTACGCCCTCCCCTGCCCCTGTGAGGCTTGACAGGGGACCTCAGGCCACGCCCCCTGCCTGGTGGGGCTTGACGTGGGACCTCAGGTGAGCTGCCCGTCCTGGTGCTGAGCTAGGGGACCTCAGACTGCTTGCTCCCTGCACCCCAGCTCCAGGCGAGGGGACCTCCGGCCACACCCCCACCAGGCGAGGCGAGGCTTCAGGCTGTGCCCCCACCCTAGCAGACTGCACCCCCGCCTGGCAGGGCTTGACGGGGGACTTCAGGGGGGGACCAGGAGGGTTATGGGCTGGGGGACCTCAGGCCATGCCCCCTGTCCTGGTGCCGGACCAGGGGACCTGAGGCTATGCCCACTGCCCAGTGGGACTTGACAAGGGTGGGACTGGCCAGGCCTGGATCTAGCCCAATGGGGGAGGGGCGGGGGTCTGGGTCTCACACGATTTTGAGGTGCATGTGGATGGGTGGGGATTTGACTCTGGGTCCCATGGTGAGTCCGAGACTCTGATAGGAGGAAGGTTTTCATATACATTTTACTAATTTTCTTTCTCTGACACTTCTATTATAAAGAGCAAATAGCAATATTAAAATATTTCCTCTAATCCTCTTTTAATGAGGAACCATTTCGTGCACTAGTCTCATAACTGTAAACGCTCTCCTGCCAGGGAGACCTGCTGCCCGAGGGCCAGAGGCACCTGCAGAGGACCCGGTGTGAGGCAGGCAAGCGAGAGCCAGCGCCGAAAACAGCCGGCACCCTGAGAGCTCGCCTCCTCCCGTTTTAAGAAACAGAGTGAAGCTAGAAGCCTCTGGACTAATGGCTGGAAACCCACCACTGTCCCCCACAGAGCCCAAGCTGTGCAGGCAGCATTGCTAGTGAAGCCCAGTGCTGGTTAACTCAGAGCTGCTGCCTGGGGCCTGGTTAAGCTGGGTTAATTAGACTCTACTGCCCCAGCCGGGTTATCTCAGCCCTCCTGCCTCGGCCCTGGTTAAGTCAGTTCAGCTGCCCGGAGTCTCATTAACTCATCTCCCAAGGCCTGGTTAACTCGGCTCAGAGGCCTGGGCCTGGTTAACTCTGCTCAGCGGCCTGGGCCTGGGTGCCAGCGGCCTCGTGGCCAGGGCATCCCACCTCGGCACCGAGAGCACAACGCGGTCTGAAAGGGGCCTGGGCGGCAGCAGGAGGGGCTCCATCCTGAACTCCGTCACTGTGGCGTGAAGAGAGGTAAGAATCACAAGAGTAAAGAGTCAGTAGAGAAGGGAGAGCAACCATTTGCAGACCAATAGTAGAATGATTCTTTAAAGGTTTTTTTAATGCTTTTATTCGTTTCAGAGAGAGGAATGGAGAGGGAGAGAGAGAAACATCCATGATGAGAGAGAATCATGGATCGGCTGCCTTCTGCACACCCCGCACTGGGGATGGATCCTGCAAACTGGCCATGTGCCCTGACCAAGAGTCAACCTGGCTCACAGGTCAATGCTCACCCACTGAGCCACCAGGCCAGGGCTATTAGGACTTAGTTGTTTTTTTTGGATTTTCTCAGAGCTGATCGGTGTTTCTCTCCCATTGATGTTTCTAACTATCTATCTCTCTCCCTTCATCTCTGTCAAACACTGATCAGAGCTCGGACAAATGAAACTTTAACAAAGGACGCAGAGCTGCACACTCCTTGTTCAAGGGAAGCAGCTGCTCCACATAACGGAGACTGCCTGGCTCACCGTCTCTTTCTCACGGCCCTGCCGATGCCTCCTCAAGTCCCCTCCAGGGCAGCCAGGGCCTGGCTCTCGTCTCCAGCCCGGAGCCCGGTCCTCCACCGGCTGAGCTTCCGCCACAGGCTCCTCGCCAGCGGAGGGGAGGACACTGCTGCCGGCCGGCCGGGAGGAGGGGCCCACGTGCCCCAGTGGGCTGTGCTTCTGGGCTGTTGAGTCTGCGTTGGTCCGGTTAGAAGCCGTGCGGGGGAAGCCCACGCGCAGAGTGGGCTTCTGGGCACGTGTTTCCTGGAACGGTGGCCGATGGTTTTCAGAATCCCAGCTCCTGGCTCGCCCGTCGCCCCGGCTGTGTTCCCGAGAGTGTACAGGCTGCAGGTTGTTACACTTAACGCAAAGTAAACTGCTTTTATTTTTAAAGAAACCACTTTCTTTTGGAGTTTTGCTGTTCTTTCTCTTGCTTTCACCTGGTTCTGTTCACTCTCTGTGTCTTTAGTTGTTGTCTTGTTGTCCTGTGTCCTCCAGTTTCACAGGAGACCTTGCTGGGGTGGGGCGGGAGCGCCGAGGCCAGGCTGGTGAGGCCAGGCTGGTGAGGCCAGGGTGGGCGAGGCCAGGCTGGTGAGGCCAGGGTGGGTGAGGCCAGGCTGGTGAGGCCAGGCTGGTGAGGCCAGGGTGGGTGAGGCCAGGCTGGTGAGGCCAAGCTGGTGAGGCCAGGGTGGTGAGGGGTGAGGCCAGGCTGGTGAGGCCAGGCTGGTGAGGCCGGGGGGGGGGGGGGGTGAGGCCAGGCTGGTGAGGCCGGGGTGGGTGAGGCCAGGCTGGTGAGGCCAGGCTGGTGAGGCCAGGATGGTGAGGCCGGGCTGGGAGAGGCCAGGCTGGTGAGGTCAGGCTGATGAGGCGGGGGTGGGTGAGGCCAGGCTGGTGAGGCCAGGCTGGTGAGGCCGGGGTGGGTGAGGCCAGGCTGGTGAGGCCAGGCTGGTGAGGTCAGGCTGATGAGGCGGGGGTGGGTGAGGCCAGGCTGGGTGAGGCCAGGGGGCGCCGGGCAGCACCTGTGTGTATGTGTGGGGGACACAGGCACCATGGCCCACCTGCAGGGTCCACCCCAAACCGCACTGACCAGGAGGCTCACCTGTGCGCACAGGTCGTCCGGGCCAGCCCAGCCCCGCCCCTCACCCTTCGCCTGTGTGGCCTCAGAGGCTTTTCTGTGTGACCTGGGCATCTTCCCGGAGGTCGCCTGTGTGAAGCTCGGGAGGGCGACCCCAGCCCTGTGCCGAGGCCATGGGGGGGGGGGGGCTGCGTGGGCCTCGGCGGGGGGGCTGGGAACGCTGGCCTCCGTCCTCTGCGTGGCCGTGTGGAGATGCCAGCCCATCCGGGATGTGACTGCAGAGTCAGAGTCAGATGGTGCAACACCACACAGCATTTAGTCCGCCCGGCGTGGCTCCGCAGCTGAGCCTGGGCTGCTGATCCCCAGTGTGGGGCGTGCAGGAGGCAGCTGATCCGTGTTTCTCTCCCATCGACGTTTCTAGCTCTCTATCCCTCTTCCTTCCTCTCTGTAAAAAAATCAATGAGCCGAAACCGGTGTGGCTCAGTGGATAGAGTGTCGGCCTGCAGACTGAAAGGTCTCAGGTTCGATTCCGGTCAAGGGCATGTACATTGGTTGCGGGCACATCCCCGGTAGGGGGTGTGCAAGAGGCAGCTGGTCGATGTTTCTCTCTCATCGATGTTTCTAACTCTCTATCCCTCTCTCTTCCTCTCTGTGAAAAATCAATAAAATATATATATTTTTTAAAAAGTACAGTTTTGGCCAACACCGGGGTGGCTCAGTGGATAGAGCGTCGGTCTGAGGATCGAAGGGTCCCAGGTTCGATTCCGGTCAAGGGCATGGACCCTGGTTGCGGGCACATCCCCGTAGGGGGTGTGCAGCAGGCAGCTGTTTCTAGCTCTCTATCCCTCTCCCTTCCTCTCTGTAAGAAAATCAATAAACTATATATATTTTTTAAAAGTACATTTTTCCCCCCCACAGGCCACTGAGTGTGAGGATTGTGTGTGCTGTCGGGGGTTTCTCTCGCAGGGGCTGCTGGGCTTGCCAGCCCCGGGTGTTCACGCTGATGTGGGCCTGTGGCTGCAGGTTTCCAGGGAGAGTTTCCCATCCGGGCTGGCGAGCGATGGCATCTCGTCTGCCCCACTCGGCGGCCACCTCCCCACTCCTGCTTCTCCCGGCCGCAGACCCCCCCGCAGCTCCCGGGGCCGGCGCCCTGCCCACTCCGGCCCCCAGGGGTCCCGGCCACTCCGGGACTTTCCTGTTTCGGTAAAAATAAAACATGGATCATTGGGACGTTGACAGGGACTGCACTGGGTCTGCGGATTGCTTTGGATGGTGTTTATGCTTTAACAACATTAAATTATTTATCCTTTAACAACTCCGTTTCAGTGATGTCTCTCCTGGCGTTCTGCAGGCTCAGGCGGGCGCTGCTCGGACCCTCAGGAACCCTCCGTCCCTGCTCCACCCCGGCCCCCTCCGTGGGCGGCCTGCCCTCCGCCCTCCGCCCTCCGGCCGCTCTGCAGAGGGGAGGGCCCCGGCCGCCGCCCCCAGGCCCGGCCCGGGCCGTGTCGGGGAACTGGAAGGAGAGTAAACTGACCTGCCCGCGCCCCCGCCGCCGCGGTTGGGCCGACCTTGACTCGGAGCCCAGAGAAGGACGGACAGCCGGGTCTGGTGGAACATTAGCCACAGGCCCGCGCCCTTGTCCTGAGGACGCCCCACAGGAAGGCCGGGCGCCCCGGCAGCAAACAGCCCAGCCCCCCGCCCCCACACACACCTGCAAGGACGCAGTAAAACTCAGCAAGCAGCCCGCCTGCCCTGCCCTGCCCACCAGGCCCCCCCCTCCCAGCAGCAGCCCAGGGCGTCCTGCCCTGACCCTCCCTCCCCCCGCACCCCGGCCCTGCAGCCCCGGCCGCAGCCTGCAGCCCTGCGTGGCCGGCAGGTGGGGAATGAAGCCACAGGCGGTTCAGGGACAGCGGGGCCTGGCTCTCCTTCGGCCGAGGCGCAGGGGGAGCAGGTGCAGGTCCTGAACCCGGGGTGGCCCCCCCAGCAGGTGCAGGCACTGAACCCAGCCCCCACCCTCACCCCCAGCGGGGGCAGGTGGGGGGAGGGGGACAGGGGAGGAGGGGAGACACGGGGCCGGAGGAAGGGCTGGGCGCGGTGGGAGGGTGACCCATCCTCCTGGAGGCGCTGCCCCCGCCCGCCCGCCGCTCCCGGGCCAGCAGGGGGCGCCCGGCCTCCACCGCGGCCCGACGGGGCGCACTCCCGGGACCCCAGGACCGGCCCGCCGCTGCAGGTGGGTGACCCTCCGCCCGGATTGGGGGGAGGAAGGGGGGGTACGGGGTCGGGGCTGGGGACCGGCCCGCAGCACAGGGCCCAGGCCAGGCGGGGAGGGGGGCGGCGGGGTGACCAGCCATCCCGGTGGCACAGCCCACCTCCCGGTACGATTATCAACGACGCCCGGTGCTGCCTGATCCCAGCGCAGGCTCAGCCGGGCGCCGGGCACAGGGGCCCCGACACCTGCTGGGCTGGGGGGTCCCAGGGGAGCCTCCCCTGCACCCCACCTCGGACAGGCCTCCCAGCCCTACCACGCCCACCCTTCACCCCCACACCCACTCATCCCCCTTCACCCTCACCCCCTTGACACCTCTCCACCCCCACCCCCACCCCCCTCCACCGCCACCCTCTTCACCCCACCCCCGCCATGGGCGCTGAGAACCGGTGTGAAGGCCTGTGGGAGCCAGAGCAGCTCCGCCCCCCCTCCCCCTCCCCCTCCCGGGAGCCGCCCGGAGCGGCCGAGGGTGACGGGCAGCCTGCGGGCCGGGCCGGCCCTGCCTCCGGGCCGGGGCCGGTGGGGAGGCGCAGGAGTCCGGGCAGTCCCTTCCGGGGCAAGGCCACGGGGCCTCCCTGCCCTCGCCCTCCGGTGCCGCCGTGCCAGCTCTTCAGGGAGCAGCTTTCTTCCTCCCTCCTCCGCACACCTGCTCAGGTGGCCCCTCCTGAGGCCTCCTGGCCCCCACAGCACCCCATCTCAGCATGAAACTCACCCCCACACCTGCTCTGAGGCAGAGGACGGTGGGAGGGGGAGACGAAGAGAGGAGAGCAACTGAGAAAGCACGGGCCCCGGGGCTGCTCAGACCGTTTGCTGTCGGCGTTACCATCTACGAACATGAACGCGCGAGGGCCGGGTTCAGTGATAACAGGAGACAAACATGGCGGCTCTGGTCCCCGGACACAGCAGGCAGCCACCCTCCAATAGACACACTTGGTTTATTAGTTTCGTATAAAAGGGTTAAGTGTACAACCAAACTTTTATAAAAAGTTTAGCATGAATGAGTACATCACTCCACATTGTCTGCAGGAAGGACATCTCTGCAGCCCGCCCAGCCGACTCCGGAGAGTCCGCGGGGCTGCACGCGAGATAGATATAGAGAGATAGATATATTTACGTATAAATATACACACAGCGTTGAGCAGGCCTGTGTCAAAAAGGCAAATTTCTGACCCACAGACGTCGCTGCAGTCACTGAAGGCTGGGTCCTCTGGCAGTCCCGCTCGCCTTTGAGGAAAAGGCAGCTGCTGACCGGCCACAGATTAGAGTCCGCTCCCCGCGGGGAGAGTGACCAGGAAACCTTCCGGCTCCAGACAGGGCATCACCGTCTTCTCATAAATAACCGGCCGGCCGGGCAGGGGCTGGGCCTCCAGGCTCGTGTCCATGTGTGAAAAGAGGCCCGTTCACCCCTGCCCTCCCCGAGGCCGAAAAGGAGGTTCCTGTGGATCTGCTGTTGTGCAAAGCGGAGGGGAAAGTCCTGGCCACCTGCAAGAGATTGAGAGAATGAGTGAGGCAGGGAGGGAGGGAGGAGGGAGGGAGGGAGAGGGAGAGGGAGAGGCGCCGGGGCGGGCGCCAGGAGGAAGCCGCGGTTTGAACATTTACCCAAACCCCGGGGATTGGGCAAACCCGGCGCCCAGATGCTCGCACACACCCGCCGGCCCCACGCGCAAACTAAACAGAAAACAGCAGAGGCCCGCGGCTCCCGCCAATCTCCTGCCGGGATCTCGGCCGCAGGCGCCTGTCTGCCGGGGAACGATTATGTGATTGGAAACAGGCTCTCCGCGGAGAGGGCAGTCCGGGCGGCCGGGGGCCTGGCCGAGCCCACGGCCCGGGTGCCGAGGCGGAGGGTGCCTGCGGAATCCGGAGGATGAGGTTCACGGCGCGGAGGTCCGTACCTGGCAGCACGGCCCCGGGACAGCCGGGGGCATTCCAGCCCGGCAGCAGCCGCACACGCTCTGCTCGCCCCGACCACCGCACAGCAAGTCCTTTTATTTTTAGTTTAATTTTTTTTTTTTTTAAGGAAAGTGTCCTGTGATCCTGAGTCACCGGCACCAGAAGCTCCTGCATGCATCGCAGGGCACACACATGCACATTTTTACAGGCGCACACGCATGGACAAAACACTCCGGGAGCCACGAGCTCACACTCACCGTCCTCAGCCACAGAGCGCCTTGCTGTCGGTGGACGTGAACTCGGCGGGGAACTCGGAGGCCTGGAGAGGAAGGGGATGAAGGCGGGCGTTAGGCAAGCTCAGGAGCCGGGCTCTCTCCCTCTTCGTCTCTCTCAGTTCCTAGAACAGCGAGTCCCATCCGACACGTTTAGGCTACAATTCAGCTCAAAGACAGAGGCGTCCGCATGTCAGAGCTCCCCGGCCCTGTCTCACCGGCCGCATCTCGGCGCGTTTCTAGGAAAGTAGTTACTGAGCCCGTCCCCTCTGTCCCCGGCTCCAACGGCGGGTCCGCCAGGGCCGCCCAGCCCATCGCCCGCGGGAGGCGGGAAGGGGCCCCGGGGCGGAGCGGGAGGTCCCGGGCCGAGCCGGAGGTCCGGGCGGCCTACCTGCAGGGACAGGACGCTGATGTCCGTGTTGAGCGCGGTCAGCGGCGTCCGGGCCGCGCTCGGGCCGGGCCGCGGGCGGTGCAGGCTGGCGATGGCGGGGTGCGCGTCCAGGGCGAGCTGCAGGTCCAGGATGTAGTCGATGACGTGCTGCAGGATTTCCATCTTGCTCACCTTGCGGTCCTGCGGGATGCTGGGCACCAGCTCCTTGAGCTTGGAGTAGCAGTCGTTCATGTTGTAGAGCAGGCTCAGCGGGTCGTCCACCGGCGTCTTGCTGCGGGCGATGCCCAGGCTGTGGTCCGAGAGGCCGCCCTTCCGCACGGACCGCACCGGGCTGAAGGCCTTCATGCTGGCCGGGGGCGGAGGGAGGCCGGCAGGGAGGGAGGGAGCGGGCTGCCCGGAGCTCAGGCCGCCGCCGCCGCCGCCTAAGGTGCCCGCGCCGCGGCCGGATCCGCTCAGAATGAAGCCGGGCGCGCGGCGGGGCGGCTTTTATCCGCCGGCGCCGGGGCTCCGCGGTCCCGCGTCCCCGCGCCCCCACTGGTGGGAAGCGCCACGTCCATCAGGCCGAGCGGGCGCCTCTATTGGCTAATCTGTGCGAGGGGCGGGGCCTCGGCGCTTCCGCGTTTGCAGCCAATGGGTGCGGAGTGGGCGGGGCGGGCGCCAGCTGGGGCGGTAAATAGAGGACAGTGGGCGCCGCGCCGGGCGGGGGACCCGGGTCCGAATGTGCATGTGGGTTCTCTCCCTCAGCGGCGAGGCCGGGCCCGGCCGGGGTGTGCCCGGCCCTCGGAGCCCCCCGCAGCCCCGGGGCCCCCCGCGCCCGGGCCAGCTCCGCCGCGGAGGGAGGGACGCGCTCCCCGCGGTGCGGGGCGGCCGTTCGGACGGAAAGCGGGTCGCACAAAGGGAAAACGCACCACGTTTGCCACGGACAAGGGGCGTTTGTGCAGCGGCTTCCGCTCTCAGATAAGGGACCGCTCTGTGGGAGAACGAACACCCCGCGGGCCCCCAGAGAAAGGCGGCTCCGGCGGGGCCCTGCCCGGGCGGCGGGGGCTCCGTGCGAACCCGGCGGAGCGCGGCACGTGCCTGCGGATGCGAGGCCGCGGGGTCTCCGGCCGGAGCTCCGGGAGGCCGGGCTCCGGGCCTTTCCAGACCGGGAGGAACCGTCCCGAGGACCCCGCTGGTCACCCCGCGGGTGGGCGTCATCAGGGCGATCTGCAGGCGGAAGCCTATTCACACCCCCCGCCCTGAGGCTGCGGTCTGCGGGCCCTGCGGCGCGGGAAGCCAGCGCTGGAGTTAATTATGCGGGAAGAGTGATTTCTGGTGTCCCGTTCCGGCACCTGCGGCGTGTTTAAAGCTCCGGCATCTTATGATAATTTTAAAAAAATGCTGTCCTGGGCGAGGTTTGGGGTCTTTCAACACGAGTACCGAATGCAGCCTCAGGGTTTTGTTGTTGTTTTCTGTAAATCCTTAAAAACTTATCCATGTCGTCTGCATCTTTAAACAGTTTGGGGCTCTTGGCTAAACTACTTTTCAGTTAATTCACACATAATTCCAGCCCAACCAAAGCCCACAGCCCGTCAGTGGTGTGTTCTGGAAGGCAGACTTCTCCAGAACACGATCTGCGGGAAAGAGCTCATCCTGTGGACGAGAACCGTGTTCACTTTTTTTTCTTGATCCCCACCTTCCTTTGCATTTAACCAGAGGAAAGGGGGCAGGCCTGGAGGAAAACGCTCCGTAATCAGGAAACTATTTTCTCCGATTAATAATTAATTCCTCGGCTGCCAGGCCGGCCAAGTGCCTGCGCCCGGCCTGCTCCGGAGGGCGGCCCAGTGGGTGGTGCTGAGGTGGGTGCCGCTTGCAGGAAACCCAGCGCTTCCTCCTGCGGGAGGCCTGGCTGGTTTCCTGGCTGGGCAGGGAGGTCTGCGGAGGGAAAAACAAACCGGCTCCTGCGGGCCCCACCCCGAGCGACCGAACCCCGAGTCCCGCCCCCCCCCCGCCCCAGCTTTTGGGGGGCTCCGTGCACCGTGCCTGTCGCAGTCGCGCCACGGGGACAGACTGTTTTGACACCATCTGGTGCGGGATGGGACGCTCGGACTGTTTTACAAGAAAAGCAACGTCAACACACACGGCCGGGCCCTCCATCGCCGCTGTGGGCCCTGGACACGCGGCTCCGGGGGCGGACGCCCTCCCCGCTTTTCCAAGGACGCGGTCTGCCGCCTCCGTGCCGCCGGGGACCCCCACTGGCGATGCACGAGGCTGGGCCTTCTCCCGGCCGGGCTTGCACCCCGATGCGGTAGAATTGGGGTGTTTTCTGGCTGTGGCCTCCTTCGTGGCCGTGCCAGCGTGCAGCCCCCGGGGTGGGCCCGCCACCCGGTTCTACACCCAAAGGTCCCTGTTAGGGGTCCGCGGCTGGGCACGCTCCTGATTTAAGGACACCCCGGTTTCTGGCGGGGCTGCCCCAGCGAGCCCAAGCGGAATGAGCTGGAAAACCGCGTTTTCGTGGGGGCGAGGGTCCCGGTGGGTGACCGGGCCGAGCGGCGCGTCCGGGGCGCTGTGCGCGCTGCCCCGCAGGGTCCCACGGTCCGGCTGCGGCAGCGCCCCGCCCGCGGGTCCGGGGCGGGCGGTGTGAGGGCCCCGGTGGGTGCAGACAACGCCCCCAAAGCAACACGCCGGCCCTGGGAGGCCCCCAACCGGCTGCGGGCCCCCAACCGGCTGCGGGCCCCCCCCGCGGCCCGGGGTGTCCGCGCTGATCAGAAGCAGCCGGCGCCGCGGTGCCGGAGACCGGGGGCGCCCCGGGCCCCCCGCACATCTGCCCCCGCCCGCCTGTCCGCACAGCTGTGTCCACTCCGCCCTGACCCCGGCCGCTGACAGCTGATGGATGGCGGCGGGCGCGGGCCGGGCCGCGGCGGGGCCGGAGCGGGGCCGGGCAGACTCGCTGGCGCCGGGCGGTGACGCCGCCCATTCCCGCCGCCCCGAGCCCTGTCCGCGCGGCGCCGCTCCGGCGGCTGCCATGGCGACGGCCCGTCACTCAGCGCGCCCGGCGGTCCCCGGAGCCCCGCCCCCCTCCCCGGAGGCCCCGCCCCTGCGCGCCCCGCCGCCCGCACCTGCACCCGCGGCCTGGGTGTCCGGCGGTCCGGGGAGGCCGCGGCCCGGGGCAGGAAAAGGGGAGAGAAAAGGGGGGGAGACACCGTCCTGGGCCGGAGGAGAAGGGGGGGAACGCGGCTGAGCGGCGGCCGCAGCCAGAGACGCCGCTTTGTTTGCTTTCGGGCCGAGGTCCTGGGGCGGGCGGGGCGGGCGGGCTGGGGGTTGTGGCCGGGGGCCTGGGGGCCTGGCGGACACCGGGCTCCTGCAGACTCCCCCTCCCCCGCTTCCTCCCGGGCGTCCCCGGAGGCCGCACTAACCACCAGGCTTTCCGGAACCGCACCTTCCCCGCCCGGGGGGCTGCGCCCCACCCGCCGGCCTCGCCCCCGCAGAGCGGCCGGGGCGGGGCGCGCAGACCGGTCCCTCCGGGGAGGGGCGGCCCGCGGGGCTGTGTCCTCCGCCGGCCCCGGGGCGGCTCCCCGGCTGCTCCCCGGCGCCCGGCTGTGGTTTTCTAGGAACCCGCGCCGGCCCGGGGCCCGGAGGACGCGGCTGTGCCTCCGGGAGTCTGACTCCGGCGGGAGGAGCCGGACCAGCCCGTTTGGACCGAGACCCGCCTGGACGGGGAGGGGGGACCCCGGGAAGCAGGCGGGGGGTGTTTGTTCACTGCCCTCGGGGTGTCCCTGAGACCCGCAGCCCCCTCCCGGCCTCAGGGCGGCACCCCTGCCCCCGGCCCGGTTCCGGCCCGGATCCCGGAGCTGCACGAGCCCCCGGATGGAGGGGGCTGTCCGGCCGCGCAGCCCGGCCGCGGGGTCAGAGGCCTCGGCCCCGCGCAGCGGCCACGGGGGCTGAGGCGCGGGGAGGCCCCGCGGGCGGACGCTCAGCTCCGGGCGGGGCGGCCGGTGAGGCCTGTGGTCCCCGCAGCGGGTCTCCCGCCTGAGGCCGCGATCGGCGGCAGAGGAGCATCCATCCGCCCGATAACAGCTGAGAACGGTCCTGCCGCCTCCCAGTCTGCACCCCGGGCGGGCGGCTGGGCCTGCCCCCCACAGGGCGCCCGGTCCCGGAGGGGGACCCCGGCTGCTGACCCCCCCCCCCCGCACGCCCCCAGGTCCCCCAGGCTGGCCAAGGCCCCGGGAGGGCCTGCCTGTCCCGATCCTGTAACCGGCCCCAAACCAACCCGGAGGCCCTAACCAGAACCACATGGTGCGTCTGGCCCAAACCGCGTTCGCGCCCCGGCCATGCGGTGCGGGAGCCAAACCCATGACCTCAGTGGGGAGGCGCCCTCGGCCCATGCCATGTGCCCCCCTTTGCCCCCAGGCTGCCCTGGGCGCCCCGCTGCCGGCCCACACCCCCATCAGGGGCTGGGGGGGGGGGGGGGGGGCTCCGTGGACAAGTGTCCTCTCCGGTGGGCTGGGGGAGAGACTTTTGTTTTTAAAATCCTTTGACACCGTTGCCCCCCGGCTGGTGTGGCTCGGTGGTTGGGCCTGTGAACCCGGAGGTCACAGTTCCATTCCCACTCAGGGCACATGCCCCGTGCGGGCTCATCCCCGGGGGAGGGGGGGGGTGGGGGGGGTGGGGGGGGGGTGGGGGGGCGTGCAGGGGGCAGCCGACCCATGAATCTCTCTCATCACGGTGTTTCCGTGTCTCCCTCTCCTTTCCTCTCTGACATCAATAAATGCATATTTTAAAAACAAGTAAATAACATAGTTGGATACCCTCCACTTTCCCCTACTCCGTTCTTCCAAGCTTTCTGCCCCCACTTCTCACCCCTCCCCCTCCCCCGGACCTTTACCTTCCCAGTTAGAAGTCCCTGGGGTCCTACAGCCCCAGCCACACGCCTGTCACATGTGTGTGCAGGGTGGGGGCGGGGGCAGGGGCAGGAACCTAGGGTTGCACCCTCGGGAGGGGGGACAGTCCCCCGGCGCCTGTGGCCAGCTCTGGGGGACAGGGGCGCCTGTGGTCGCTCTGGGGGGGGGGGGTGTCCTGCCATCTTCCCGTGCTGCTGACCCTCTGAAGCCAGGGGCCTGCCCCGTGCCCGGGCTGACGGCTGTGGGCCGGGAGGAAAGGCCGTGTGCGTTGTCATGTACTTTCTTCCAACTGCCCTGCTTCCCCGGAACCTGAAGGACAGAGACATTCCATTTCCAGGAAAAAGAGCAACTGTGGCCTCCTGGCAGGGCGGTTAACCATTCACCGGGGTGAGAATGGCTCACCGTGACCCTCCTCCGGGTCAGGCCGGGCGCGAGCTGACCATCTCAGGGAGAGGGAGGGGCAGGTGAGTGCCAGGTCCCTCTGGGGCACGTCCGAGGGCGGCACCAGGGGTGGGGCAGACCTGTGCCACCTTCACTTTTGGTGGGCATTGCTGGCTCCTTTAGTTTGAAATCTGCCCAGGCCTGCCAGAGCCAGGACTTCTCAAAACACCACCTTCTCACCTTCCTCCACGTTCGCCCGGAGTGTCTGAGCCCGGCCCTTTATTGGCAAAAGGACCAGGGAGCCCAGAGGACTTTGTCGACCTTAGTGAACAGAAGACTCTACCTCTCTCTCCCCCTCTCTCTCCCTCTCCTCCTCTCCCCCTCTCTCTCCTCTTCCTCTCTCTGGCGCGAGCTGGTTCCGGGAGGTGTGCCCCTGTGCCCACGGGGCTGATGGCGTGTGGGAGCCGCACACGGGTTCCTGGGCTCTGATGAGCTCGGAGCGGCACGGAGCTGCCTGCCGCTTGGAGCGGAAGCCTGGACCCCGGCCTGCGCTTGGGACCCCAGCGGCGCCTTTTCCAGGACTGGCTTCTCTCCATAGCCTTTGCTTCCACTAAAAAAAAAAAAAAAAAGAAGGAGGAGGAGAAAGAAAGAAAGAAAGAAAGAAAGAAAGAAAGAAAGAAAGAAAGAAAGAGAAAAAGAACCCTTTCCACACACAGTCCTGGCCCCTCCAGACACTCTGACTCAGGAACCAGCTCTGGAACCAGCCTCCTGCGCTGACGCCGACGCCAATGCTGATGGGGTGGGGCGGGACCGCCCACCCTGAGCCGCTTCAGGGCGCCTGCCATTGGGGGGGAGAAGGGGTGCCCACCGGGTGAGAATGAGCCATCTTGGGTCCCTTGAGGACATAGGCATTTGTTTTCAGAAAATTTAAGCATCCAAGGCCAGCTGATTCTATTTACCCCCATTTCCCCTTTTCCCTCCTGCCAATCTAGCTCTTGCTTTGAGGAGTTTCTTTTCTGTTTCAAGAGCATCCTTTATTTTATTTTATGTATCCATACAGGGGATCGAGCCCCAAAACTGGGCATGTGCCCTGACCGGGAATCGAACTATGACCTCGTGGCTCATAAGTTGATGCTCAACCATTGAGCCACACCGACCGGGCTCAAGAGCATCCTTTAGACTAGGGGTGTCGAACTCAATCAGAGAAGGGGCCAAAATCTAAAATCCAGCCTAAATCGCGGGCCGAATGGTTTATTGAACAGTCATAAACTGACAATGTCATAAACTGACAGTGGAGTGCAGTGATGACAGCGCGGTGCGGGCCACATTGCAAGGCCTGGCCGGCCGGATTTGGCCCGCGGGCCTTGTGTTTTTGACAGATGTGCTTTAGACACTCCTTTAGGATAGGCGGGCTGTTGGCAAGTTCCCGTAGTTACTGCCTCTGAGGAAGAGTTGTTTCCCTGTGGTTCCTGCAGCTACTTTTGCTGGGTCTGGAATTCTGGGATGGCATTCCCTTTGCTCTGCTCTAGCACGTGACACATTGGTGACCGGATCCCGGGAGCAATCAGCTGTCATTCCAGCTGCGTTCCCTCTGGACAGGGGCCGCTTGGTCTTGGCTTCCTTGATCCTCCGTTTCCAGAACTTTGCCCTGGAGGTAGCGTGGCCCGGGTTTCTCTGTCTTTTTCCAGTTTCAGGTCCTCTCCGTTTCTTGACTCTGTACGTTCAAGTCTTTTGTCAGATTTGCAAACATTTCAGCCATTATTTCTCCAAATATTTCTTCACCCCCACTCTTTTTCCTCTCATTCCAGGATCCTGGTGGCAAGGAATGCCAGACCTTTCGTTAGAGTCTCACAGAACACACTCTTTTTTTACGTTTACTTTCTGTTGTCCAGATTAGGTCATCTCTGTTGTCCTGTCTTCAGGTTCACCGGTTCTCTCCTCTGTCCTCTCCATTTGCCTGTGAGCCCGTCCAGAGAGATTTTTTTATTTTTGGCTGTTGCAATTTTCCGTTGTGAAATCTCCATTTGCCTTTGCTTTAATTCTTCTTTTTCTTTGCTGCGAGTTCCTTTTGTCGTTTGATCATGTTCACAATTGCTCATTGAAGGCTGTTTTGACAGTTGCTATAGGTCCTTATCCATCAACGCCAACACTTGATGTCAGCTCCGTGTTGGCGGCTGCTGGTTGGCCTTTCTCACTCAGGCTGAGCTTTTCCCGGCTCTTGTTATGGCCTTCTGAGTGCCAAGTTAGGAGAATCTGGATATTACCTGGATCTGTCAGAGCCAGCTGGTGTTTTGTTTTGTTTGGCATCTGTTGGTTTTGATGACCAGCCCCAGGCGGCCATTTCTCTGGATGCCTGACTCAGCATGACTCAGCAAGCTGCGTGAGGGGAGCCAGGATGTCTGCCACACCATCAGCACATGGCGAGCACGCACGCTGCTCAGCAGAATCCCCGTCAATTAAACAACACACGGGGGGAAAGCCTGGGTTTGTTCACAGCCAAACCGGGGAGACCCAAGCAGGGGCCACCCTCTCCCGGGGCCGGGGAAGGGCCGCTGGGGGGGGGGGGGAGCTTCCAGGAGGAGGTGCTGAGGCCACGTGCCCCCCGGGAGGAGAACGGAACAGCCACAGGGAGACGGCAGCCCCGTGGCGGATGGGATTCTGCCACGGCAGCGGCTGCTTTGTTCATCGGGGGAAGATGCAGTTTCCCTCACAATTCTAAGCTTCTTTTTAAAAAATGTATCTTATTGTAAGACCGGAGAGAGAGACGCTCCATCTAAACGTGGGAATTGCCCTGGAAGCTGGGAGGAACCCCTCAGGACGGAGAGAAGGGGCTTGCCCGGAACTCGGAGGAGGACTTGCTGGGCAGATACACGGGGACGGAGGGTGCAGGGGGAGCTTGGAGGGCTCTGGGCCCGAGAGAGGGCGCCGGACAGAGCTCAGAGGGACCCCGGGGCCGCCCGGCCGTGCCCAGTGGCCTCCATCCTGGTCTGTCTGTGCTGCTGGGGAGAGAGCTGGGCACCTGCCAGGCGGGCGTCATGTCCTGCCTTTCCTTTGGAACCTGCGGTCTGATTACTCCCGGACTCACCCCTGCCCTCACCCCACACTCCCCCCGCACTCCTCCAGAGGAGCCCAGCGGCCCCCAGCCAGGCGCGGCTGTGATTGGCACAGCTCGGCTTCCCCAGGATGCACCCGCATCCGCCCCGCAGCCCGCCCTGGGCCTCCCGTGGGCCGGGCAGCAGAGGAAGAGGCGGTGAGCGGGATGCCCACCGGGGACGGGCGGTCCTGGCTTCGGGGTCAGCCACACGGGTCCTGGTTTCCCCGAGGCCCCGGGGCCCTGGCCGTGGGCTGGAGGCCGGACAGGCTGGAGGGGCCGCAGGCTCAGCCATTCTCGTGTCGTCGTCGTCCTCTCCGCCCCCAGAAATCAGGGGAAACATCGGAACAACCACGCCCCCTCACGAGCACACTCTCCCTCCGCAGGGAACAGAGGGTGGCATTGAACGGGACTCGGTCAGACACAGGTGGCGTCTGTCACACGGGCCCCAGTTCGTATGAAAACCAGCGTTCTGTCCGCCGGGCTCCTCGGCGGTGCTGGTCCTCAGACGTGGCACGTGAACGCCTCTCCACCGAGTTTGGGCAGCCCTTCGGTCTCACCCTGAGGCCGCCCACCCTCACCGCGGTCTTGGTCCCGGGGCTGACCGGCCGCGCCATAGCGACCGGGGTCACCGAGCACCGATCCCCGATGAGGTCACGAAATAGACGCCCTCCCGCCCCCTCTGGCTGACCCTCCTCCATTCTCTGTCTGACCAGACCTCAGACCTCCTGTTTCCACGGCCGGCTCCCGTGTGCCTCCACGGCTGAGCCTCCCGGCTCCTCCCACCTGGGGCACCCCCCCCCCCCCCCGGGCTCCTCCGGCCTGGGCCCCAGCGGGTCACCCACGCCTGCGTCTGTCCTCTCACCAGATGGGGACTTCTCAAGGTCGGCGCCGGCCTCCTGCATTTGCTTTATTTGAGTCTGGCCTGGCTTTCTCGGTGCCACTGGCAGGTGAACGGGGTTACTGGGTGGGATTATCAGGGGGCTCCTCGGAGTCTCAATAAGCCGTGAGGCTGGGAGCAGCCGCCGGCCCTGGCGAGTCCTCGCTGTGTCCTGTGGCCCCGCGGCCCCGCGGCCCCTCCGCGGTGCGGCCAGCCGGGTGGGCCGGCGGGCAGGTGCTGCCCTGGGAGGCCGGCATTCACGGGTGGCCAGGCGTGTCCTCCCAGGAGTGTGTCTGTGGCGGGCGGGCGGCTGGGGGAGGGGCCCCCACCCAAACCCTCGCTGACCCGCGGAGGCCCCTGCCCGCCGGCCCGGCTCGGGGCGAGCGTCAGTCTATGCAGCAGCTCTGTCCCCGCCGGGTGTGGGCTCCACCCCCAGTGCGGGGCGGGCAGGAGGCAGCCGACCCGTGTTCTCCCTCATCACGGATGTTTCTCTCTCTCCCTCTCCCTGCCTCTCTGACACCAATAAAATACATTTTTTAAGAGATAGCAATCCCACAGTGAAACCACAGGTACAGTGGGTGGGGTGGGGGAGGGCAGAAACCTGGGAGCCTTCGGGCCGGGAGGGGAATGGGGAATGGGGGACCTTGGGCCCCCACGGAGGGAAAGGGGTGAAAACAGACGTTTCCCCAGGAAACGGGGGCTCAGGGCGGTCTGCCCGCCGTCCCCGTTAAGCTCCGGGCAGGAACGAGGAAGTCGGAGGCTGCAGAGCGGCCGTTGACTCCGGCCAGAGCCGGCGGTGTTTGGTTCTGCTCCGGGCGCAGGAGGACAAACAGGTTCTGTGAGGACAGTGGGGCTGTGACTCTGACAGCCGGCTTCTGCGGAGGCCGGGCGGGGGCCGCGGGGGGCAGCACGCAGACAGGGCCGGGGGCACCGGGAAGCACAGCCCCATCGCTGGGCCAGGCCCTGGGCTGGCGCCCGGTGCTCACTCTCCTCCCGTGGCCTCTCCGTGGACCAGTCACCGCCATCTCCCGCTTCTCTGGCGGAGCGAGTGCCCTGAGCTGGGGGGTGGGGGGCTGCTGCAAGGAGAGCCTGTGAGGGTACTAAGGCTGGTGTGTGTGAGTGTGCACACGTGTGCACGAGTGTGTGTGCATGTGACCGTGGTGAGTGCGCACAAGTGTGCGCGTGCATGAGTTGTGTGAGTGTGTGCAAGTGTGTGTGTGCAAGCGTGTGTGAGTGTGTGTAAATGTGGGTATGTGTGAGTGCATGAGCGTGTAAGTGTGCGTAAGTGTGTGCATGTGTGTGTGTGCGAGTGTGTGTAAATGTGGGTATGTGTGAGTGCATGAGCGTGTAAGTGCGTAAGTGTGTGCATGTGTGTGTGTGAGAGTGTGTGGGTGAGTGTGTGTGGGTGAATGTGTGTGTGAGTGTGTGTGTGAGTGTGTGAGAGAGTGTGTGAGTGAGTGTGTGTGTGTGTGTGAGTGAGCGTGTGTGTGTGTGTGTGAGTGTGTGTGAGTGTGTGTGTGTGAGTGTGTGTGAGTGTGTGTGTGTGGGTGAGTGTGTGTGTGTGTGTGTGTGTGTGTGAGTGTGTGTGTGAGTGTGCGTTTGAACCTTTAGCTTTGCAGGGTGCTTCGGAGCAAGGGGGGGTGGGGCAGGCCCGAGGGAGAGTGAGGCGCCAGGGAGCCCGTTTCTGGCCTGGACAGAGGCCTCCGCCCGGCGTGAGTGCCTGGGGCCTGGCACCTCTCCCCGTCACCTCCCTCCCCTCTCCCCTCCCCTCCTGAGATTTCTCCTCCTGTAAGCCTCCATTGTGGGTCCCTTAGAAACACCACAAAGGAAGGGAGGCGCGGGGAGGGGCTGCGGGTTCAGAGCCGGGGTGAGAGCTAAGGAGAGACGGGCGGGCTTATCGGAGTGCCGGGTTACCTGCGCCTCTGGTTTCTGCAGTCTGAAAAGGTGTCTGCTTCCAGGGCCTTGGCTCGGGTCCCCCGGGGTTTCTCGGGGCGCAGGGTGTGTGGTCTGAGCCCGGAGCTCGGAGCCCCCCGGGGTGGGGAGGGGAGAGGGGGGAGGGGCAGGGTGGTTTGGGGTGTCACCCTGTGATTGCTGGAGTCCTGGAAAGCCGGCTTTGTTGAGGGGCCCTCAGGTTTGAGTGTTGGGGGGGGGGTGTCAGGGAAGTTGCAGGTGTGGGGAGGGGTGAGGGCGCTCAGGGTGGTGTGGGACTGTCCTGTGGGGTCTTAGACTCCTTGCTCAGGGTGAAAGCCACTGGTTCCACACGGCGCTGAGGGGCTGCAGGGGTGGTCAGAGGCTGCCTGGCCTCTGGATCGGTCCATCGAGGCTGGGATCCGGGCTCAGGACTCCCCCGCACCCCCCAGACACACCCCGAGGGGAGCCTCTGTGTGCGGGGCTCCTGGGCCACCCCGGCCGCTGAGGCTTCTCGGGAGCAGGCCCCTGGGCTCAGGCCGGGTGCCCCGCTGGGAATCCCTGCTCCGGAGCGGGGGAGCTGCCTCTGCAGAGCCGAGGCGTTCACAGCACCGTTCCCACCACACACGGTGTCCACTCGGCGTCAGCACCGCACGCCCTCCGCTCAGGGCGAGCGTCCACCGGGGACCTGGGGGTCAGGGTTCGATTCCCGTCAGGGCCAGGCCGGGTGCGGGCTCGGTCCCCAGTGGGGGGCGTGCAGGAGGCAGCGGTCAGTGTGTGAACGTTAAGACACTGAAACCCGTGAAGAATTTGTGAGTTTGTCTGAGCCGCACTGCGGACTGTGCCGGAGGCAGACCTCAGCGGCATCGGCTGCAGACAGCGCGGCTGCCGAGGGAAGTCTGACTCCGCGAAGGGCCCGGCTCCGGCAGGGCGCCGGGGCTGCCGGGGAGGGTCTGCCTGTCCCCCCCCACCCTCCCACCCCGGCAGATAGCGGTTTATCGGCCGCCCGGCTCTCACGCGAGAGCCGCTTCCTCCTTATTTATCTCTCCCGGCCGTTGGCGGAGAGGCTGTGCCTCAGGGCCTGTGTGTCTGGCTTAGAGTCAAACTATACGTTAGTCAGACCCCTCTCTCCCTCCCGCCCTCTCTCTCTCACACTCACACACACTCTCACACTCACACACTCTCACACACATACACACTCTCACACTCACACACTCTCACACACATACACACTCTCACACTCACACACTCTCACACACATACACACTCTCACACTCACACACTCTCACACACATACACACACACTCACACACACACATGCTCATACACACTCATGCTCACAAAGAAACACGCTATCACACACAAATACACTCACACCACTCACACACACACCACACACACATGCTCTCACACACACACACCACACACACTCACACACACACCACACACACACTCACTCACACACACACCACACACTCTCACACACACAGTCACACACAGACACACCACATACTCACACACATACACACATACACATTCACTCACACTCACACACACATGCTCACACACAAACACACACTCACTTATGCTCACACACACTCACACACACTCACTCTCACACACGCTCACACACACACTCATGCTCACACACACACTCTCACACTCACACTCACACGTGCACACACACACACACACTCACACCCTCATCTATTCCAGTCCCCATGCCCCCAGCCGCCCCCTCCGAGCCGGGCTGGACTGGGCCCCAGGCTGAGCCCGGCCCCTCGGCGCTGGAGTCCGCTCTGAGCCGCGGTGTGAGGGTGGGTCTGAGGTGCGGGGTGAACCCGGGGTGCTGGCGAGGGCAGTGGCCAGCTGGACGGGGGGGTGCTGGCCTCAGCCGGGTCCCCTTTCCTGCAGCCCCACAGCTCCCTCTGCTTTGTCCACGGGGCCGGGCACTTTCTCGGCAGACGGCTCTGAGGCTGAAGGACATTCACACAGCCTCCGGCACTGGGCCCGGGAGGGTATTAGCCTCGGCCGCTCACACCCGGTGCAGGGAGGGCCCCCTCCCCTCACACCCGGTGCAGGGAGGGGGCGCCCTCACACCCAGTGCAGGGAGGCCCCCCACACACACACCCCGCTCACACCCGGTGCAGGGAGCCCCCCCCCCCCCTCCCGCTCACACCCGGTGCAGGGAGGGGTGCCGAGGACAGGGCTGGGGCTGGGGCGGGGCTGTGTTTGGGGTGTGAGGGAGGGCTCTGCAGGAGGGAGGACCTGCTGCTGCAGAATGCTCTCCCAGGAAGATGGGACTCTTCTCCAGCGGCTCCCGGGACCACTGTCTGTCCGCCACCCGCCGTCCACCCCGGTGCCTCCCCTCCGGGGCCCCGCAGCCTCCCGCCGGCTCCTGGGCCGTGAGTGTGACGGCGAGCTGGCGCGGGGCGGGGTGGAGGGGGTGTGGCTGGTGGCCGTGGCCTGGTTTGGGAGCTGCGGCAGCGGAGCGGTGGGCCTGGGCCTGGGCCCTGCAGGAGGAGCCGGACCAGCGGGGCCGGTGGGATGAGGGCCAGTCTGCGGTCGGGGTGTGCGGACGGGGCGGGGAATAGGGGGTAGTGAGGGAGGTGAGGTGGGAGGAGTGGGGGGTTGGGGGTGGACAGGGGGGCGGGGGGGTGGGTCTCCCCGGGTGATAGAGGGCTCCTGCGGGTCACTGGGCAGGTCAGGGAGGCCGGGCCCCGGTCCATGGCCGGGCTTGGACTCCCGGGGACAAGGCCTGGCCTGGCCGCCCTCCCATGTGCGGGACCAGGGCCAGGGGTGCTGGGGGGACCAGGTGAGGGCCCTGCGGAGCCACCTGCAGACATGCCGGCACACCCCCTCCTGGAGGCAGGAGCAGGTGGGCTGTGGCCCCCGCTGCACCCTGACCTTGCGTGACCTTGTGTGACCTTGTGTGACCTTGGGTAGCAGTGGCCTCCCTGGACCTCGGCCGTTCCCATCTGTGCTGTGGAGGCCCGGTGGGAAGAGCAGCGGGGGCTCGGAGAGTTGGGGTTCGGTTTGAGGCCGCGGCTGGAAGGCTGAGGGCACCCCTCCTGCTCAGTATGGGGTGCAGGGAGGGGAAGCCGTGTGGGTGGGGCTGCGAGGCGGCTGGGAGGGGGTGACTGCCGGGATCGCCGGGCTCCTTCCCACAGAATGCAGGTTTGTGGGTTAACGAGGAAAACCTCACGGGAAGGACAGCCCTCGGGCGATTCCCGGTGGATTGTCCGGCGGGTGAGCCGGTCCCTCCCTCTGCCCTCGGACGCCCGGTCCGGCGATCGCTCAGCTCCGGGAGGGCCGAGAGCGAGGCGGGCGGCCGGTCTCTGAGGGCCTCCTCCGCTCCCTCACTCCTCAGCGCTCCCCTCAGAACCAGACCCGCGGTGAGGAGGAGGAGGAGGCCACGCCGGGCGGAGAGAGGGGTGGAGATCTTTGCCCTCTCCCAGTTATAACAGGATTCTGTAAGAACGGAAAGCGAGCCGATTGCGGCTCCGGAGGGAGGGCAGGGAGAGAGCCGGGCCGGCCCCGCTGCCTGAGCTGGCGCTGACGCCGGTCTGGCATTAACTCGGTCTCCAGGAGTCGGAGGCGTTGAATGGGGCCATTGTTTTCTCTCCTAAGAAAAGCCGAGCGGTCCCATGACAGCTGCCGGCAGCCTGAGCGGAGCCTGAGGACAGAGTGGGGTTTCCGCCCCTCCAGGCCCCCTTCACAGGGAGGGCCCGGGGCGGGGGGGGGGGGGGCGCCCTCCGTCTGCCTCGTCCTCCTGGACCCCCGGCCAGCCCCGCGGCATCGGCCTCTCCCCGGAGAGGAGGCGGTATCTGGGAGCAGCTCTGTGGGTGCTGCAGAGACCAGCCCCCCTCCCCCTGAGGATCCCCCTCAGCGTCGCCACCTCCTGGGGGAGCTGGTGGCACGAAGCTCACACAGGACGTCACCGCCTCTGAGCCCACAGTCCCCGGCCGGGGACCCCAATGCGCGTCCCTAACTCCGGGCGCCGGCCGGGCCGTCCCAGGAACCGGCACAGACGTGTTTTACAATTTCCGCCCCCGTGGGGGCGGGGTGGGGGCAGAGAGGCCTGCTCCTCCGCCGGCCACACAGGACAGCTCCACCGGGGGCCCTGAGGGCTGAGACCTCAAGGTCGGATGGGGGGGGCACAGGACAGCCCCGCACAGGCTGAGCCCGCGCCCGCAGCCCCAGCCCGCCCCCCCTCTGTCCCACTTTCCTTATCGCAGCCGCCGGGGTCAGGTGGGGCCGCTGCAGCATCGCAGGGCGGGGCGGCTGGGCCAGGCCTGCAGCCCCGAGGCCACCGAGCGGAGGTTTCTCAATATTTGACGACAAACGCCATTATCTCTGTTGTGGCCAAACACTGTCCGGGCCAGGTCAGGGCAGCTCCCAGCGTGCCCTCCAGGGAACTCTGACCCTGAACCAGAGGTGAGGCCCAGGCCTTCTCCGAGGAGCCCGGCCTCCAGCCCCCCAGCCTGTGTCCGCGCCGCAGCCTCTCTGCAGCGGGCTGGGAAGCTCAGTGGGTGCGTCCGTCCCAGCGGGTCGGGGGCCAGCTCCAGCAGGCGGGGTCCCTGCGGCCCTCTCTCTGGACCGGTCACTGAGGACCCCCCCCCGTCACTGAGGACCCCCCGGTCACTGAGGACCCCCCTGTCACTGAGGACCCCCCCCGGTCACTGAGGACCCCCGGTCACTGAGGACCCCCCGGTCACTGAGACCCCGTCACTCAGAGTCCCCTCCCCCCTGATCCACTAAAGGACCAGCACTGACCCCGGGAGGGGCCGGCCGAGCAGCCGGCTGTCCGCTCTGGGACAGTGAACTGTGAGGGTCGGAGCGTGTGGCCCCGCCGCCGGGGAACGGGAGCGTGGGAGCCTGGTTTCCGGGGAGCTGACCGGTGAGAGCGCGGGGTCCCCGTGGCCTCGCGGGGCCGTGTCCCCTTCCCCGGGAGATTGGCACCCGAAGTTGTAAGCTGTCCACCGGGAGGGAATTCTGGGCAGGGAAGTCAGGGGGTTTGTGCCCAGACCTTCCATGGGGTCCCCTCCCCGGACACAGGGCAGGGGAATGGAGCCCCAAAGTGCACGCCACCGTCCGTGTCCGGTCCCGCTCCTGCTGGGCAGGCGCCAACGGGGCAGACGTGGCCGGCAGCGGGACCCCAGCCTCTCCAGCAGGCGGAATAGAGGGCCCGGAGTGAATGTCTGCCCACGCCAAGCCGGGCGCCGGCCGAGGCCGAGGGGCCGAGGGGCCGGGGGCCCGGGGGGCCGAGGGGCTGAGGGGCTGAGGGGCCGGGGGCCTGGGGGGCCGAGGGGCCGAGGGGCCGAGGGGGCCGAGGGGCTGAGGGCCCGGGGGGCCGGGGGGCCGAGGGGCTGAGGGGCCGAGGAGCCGAGGGGCCGGGGGGCCGAGGGGCTGAGGGCCCGGGGGGCCGAGGGGGCCGAGGGGCTGAGGGCCCGGGGGCCCGGGTGTGGGTGGAGGCTCCGTAACTGCAGGCGGAGGCGAGGGGCGGCTGGTGGCAGTGGAGTCCGGCAGAGAGCACCGGCTCGGCACCAGGAAACCCAGCTTGGATTCTCGCTGGGAAACTCGCCGGCCACTTTATTTACTTCCTTACTGTTAAACATTTGTATTGGCTTCGGAGAGGGAGGGAGGGGAAGGAGAGGGAGGGAGAGGGCGGGAGAGGGAGGGAGAGGGCGGGAGAGGGAGGGAGAGGGAGGGAGAGGGCATCCGTGGTGAGAGTCAGGGACCGCTGCCTCCTGCAGGGTCCTTGAGGTCTGACTGGGAATCACCCCTGGCCTCCTGGGTCACAGTCAGCACACAGCCGCTGAGCCCGCCCGGCTGGGTGGGCGCCTGCTTTTTTTTTTTTTTTTTTTAATATATTTTATTGATTTTTTACAGAGAGGAAGGGAGAGGGATAGAGAGTTAGAAACATCGATGAGAGAGAAACATTGATCAGCTGCCTCTTGCACACCCCCTACTGGGGATGTGCCCGCAACCAAGGTACATGCCCTTGACCGGAATCGAACCTGGGACCCTTCAGTCCGCAGGCCGGTGCTCTATCCACTGAGCCACATCGGTTTCTGCTCTCCCTGCTTTTTGGCTGAAAATCAAGGTGACAGCCAGGCCCACAGGGCCGAGAGGGAACTGGGTGAGTGCTGTCTGCGAAACGGCGGGCTCCGGGCCGGGCCACGTGGTGGTCCACGCCGCGGCCCTGTGAGTGGGTGAGAGAGTGACCGGACGGACGGAGGATGGGCAGACGGGGCGGCGCCCAGGGTGCATCCGTGAGTCAGAGGTGACGAGAGGACCTCGTGCGGGGGAGGCGGGGTGCTCTGCCGGTCAGACCCAGCCCGCCCCGTGGCGCCCAGAATATCAGCTCCCTCGGGGCGCCAGGACGGGTTTGGAACGGAAGGAAGCTCCTCGCCTCCTTCCAGTGCTCTGCGGCGGCGGGGAAGGCCGTCCGTTCCCTGGCCTGTGGCTGGGGGAGGAGGGGGAAGGCGGGGAGCAACCCCAAGGGGCCTGCAGCACGCTGGCTCGGCCACCCGCCCGCTGCTGACCTCAGGCCGGCGAGTCCACTGCTCCCGCCTCAGCCTCTTCGGGAAATGGGGGCAATGACGCCAAGCTCACAGGGCGTCCGCGAGGCTGACGCGCGCGCGCGCGCGCGCGTGTGTGTGTGTGTGTGTGTATGTGTGTGAGTGTCTGTGTGAGTGTGTGTGTGTGTGAGTGTGTGTGTATGTGTGTGAGTGCGTGTGTGTGTGAGTGTGTGTGTATGTGTGTGTGTGAGTGTGTGTGTGAGTGTGTGTGTGTGAGTGTGTTTGTGTATGTGTGTGTGAGAGAGTGTGTGAGTGTGTGTGTGAGTGTGTGTGTGAGTGTGTGTGTGTGTGTGAGTGTGTGTGAGTGTGTGTGTGTGAGTGTGTGTGTGAGTGTGTGTGTGTGTGAGTGTATGTGAGTGTGTGTGAGTGTGTGTGTGAGTGTGTGTGAGTGCGTGTGTGTGTGAGTGTGTGCGTGTGTGTGAGTGTGTGTGTGAGTGTGTGTGTGAGTGTGTGTGTGTGTGAGTGTGTGTGAGTGTGTGTGTGTGTGAGTGTGTGAGTGAAGACCATGAGATGTGAACGCCGGAGGCTGTGTCCAGGAGCTTTGGGGGCGGTGCAGATACTCTGGGGGGCCGGGGGTGGGGTGGAGACCAGGACGGGGAGGCAGGGTGAGCTCAGGGGGCCGGGGGCCGGGGGCCGGGGGCCGGGGGGCCGGGGACCAGGAGCAGGCGGGGCCGTCTCTCACTGGGCCCGGCGCTGCTCTGGCCTTCAGGCCCAGGCGCCCGCCTCCCGCCAACATGGCCCCCGCGGGCACCACGCGCAGCGCCCTTGGCGGTGACCTTGGCTGGCTGACGCAGAGCTGACCCAGCGGAGGGGCGCGGGCGGGCGATCCTCCTGCCGTCTCCCGCTCCGTGCTTAGCAGCTCACCTTCTCTGGGAGGACCCTGAGCTCCTGTGTGACTCCAGCTCCACCCAAGCTCTGGCCTGTCCCCCCGGCCTTCCTGCCTGCCCAGACCCTGGGGACAGCCCTGGTCCCAATGTCCAGGCCCCTCGGCCCCGGCCTCCGGTCACCCTGGGCCCCGGCCCCCGGTCACCCTCGCCCTGGCCCCCGGCCACCCTCGCCCTGGCCCCCGGTCACCCTCGCCCTGGCCCCCGGTCACCCTCGCCCTGGCCCCCGGCCACCCTCGGCCCCGGCCCCCGGTCACCCTCGCCCTGGCCCCCGGCCACCCTCGCCCTGGCCCCCGGTCACCCTGGGCCCCGGCCCCCGGTCACCCTGGGCCCCGGCCCCGGTCACCCTGGGCGCCGGCCCCCGGTCACCCTCGGCCCCGGCCCCCGGTCACCCTGGGCCCCGGCCCCCGGTCACCCTGGGCCCCGGCCCCCGGTCACCCTCGGCCCCGGCCCCCTGTCACCCTCGGCCCCGGCCCCCGGTCACCCTGGGCCCCGGCCCCCGGTCACCCTCGGCCCCGGCCACCCTCGCCCTGGCCCCCGGTCACCCTCGCCCCCGGCCACCCTCGCCCTGGCCCCCGGTCACCCTCGCCCCCGGTCACCCTCGCCCTGGCCCCCGGCCACCCTCGCCCTGGCCCCCGGTCACCCTCGCCCTGGCCCCCGGCCACCCTCGCCCTGGCCCCTGGCCACCCTCAGCAGCTTCTCCTGCAGCCTCACGCCCGCGGCCTCTGCAGTCACCCTTCGCCACCCCCTCCCCGGACACGGGGCCGGTGCTGAGGAAGGGGCCTTTGGGGGTGAGTCTCAGCCACGCGGGGCCCTGGCCCAGCTTCTGTGCATGGGCACCCTGAGTGGCAGAGCCTCAGTGCCAGCGTCCCTGCTGAGCCTGGGGTCCCGCCGCAGCCGCAGAAGCGGGCTGGACGCTGAGGACGGGCGGGTGCTGGCCAGTGCGGCCGGGGCGGGGTGGGGTGGGGCGGGGCTGGGACGCCCTGTGGGCCAGGCCCTTGCTGACCGTCCGCACGTCCACCAGGTCCCTGTGGGGTGTTTCTCCTGGAAGGTGCCTGGGGTGGAGCTCAGGCAGGTGCGGCCTCAGGGCCCAGCCGACCTTGGTCGGCCGGGAAAACAAAAACAAAGGAGGAGGGAGATCAGAGCCCTGCCTGCGGGTCTGAGGCACTTCTCACCGCAGGGCTGGGAGGGGGCTCGGGTTTGGTTTTGTTTGTGGGCAGAAGTCCGGCTGGCTGGGAGGCTGGGCGGTGGGGAGCCGGGCTGGAGGGGGCACCCCTGAGCCTCGCTCCCTGGCCTCCTCGGCCCAGCGCCCGCTGGTGTCTGCGTTCACGGTCCGAGGAGTCGCCTGTGAACAGGGGGCTTGTAACACGTGCTGCTTCGAGCAACAGGCTGGGGCTCTCGAGGGGGGGAGCCAGCGGGAGAGGAGCTGGAGGGGAGAGCGCCCCCGCCTGGGAGAACGGCCACACGGGGTGTCCTCAGGGTCTGCAGGACCCTCCGCCCGGCGCTTCCCGGGCCAGACCCCACAGGGGGAAGCTGGGCTCTGACCTGCATGCCCGTCCCTCTGTCTGTCTCAGAGCTCCGGCCCTCGGACTGCCCACTGTCCCCTCGGTGAGGGGACTGACCAGGCCTTCGCCCGGGCCAGCCAGGGGTTACATCGGAGAGAAAGGCAAGTTAGGACCCAACACTTTATTAATTTAAAATATATTTGTATTGATGTCAGAGAGGAGGGAGAGGGGGAGAGAGAGAGAAACGTCAGTGATGAGAGGGGATCATTGATGGCTGCCTCCTGCAGGCCTCACACTGGGGACGGAGCCCACAACCCCGGCCTGTGCCCTGACCGGAACTGAACCTCCTGGTTCATAGGTCGAAGCTCAGCCACGGAGCCACGCCAGGACCCAGGACTTCAGAGAGAAGTCTGTCCTGAGCCCCGTGGGGTCCGCTGCCTCTGGCCCTGACAGCCCTGACCTGCTGTGCACAGCGGAAACCAGCCAGATCGAGTGCAGAGCCACGGCCTGGGCAAGCGTTCGCAGGGCAGCCTGCACCCGCCCGGCGGCCGGAGCCCAGGGCTGAGCGGCGCGGCCGGACCAGACGGTCACTCGGAAAGGGAAGGGCTGTTAAGCCAGGGTCACCTTCCCTCAGGAAGGCGGGGCCTTATCAGCAGCCGCCCGCTTCCTTCCTCCCTCCCTCCTGGGCCGGCCCTTCGGCTGGCCCTCGGCACACCCAGTCGGTGCCGTTTTACACGCCCCCTCCCCCACCGGGGCCCAGCCTTCCCTGCCCGGCCCCTGTGTGAGTCCTGGCTGTGTGGCTAGCTTTTCTGGCTGGCTGTCCATCTTCTTGCCCACAGCATGAGGAACTATGCGTTGAGCCCTGCGGGCTCTCACAGATGAGCTGAGCTGGTGGCTGAGGGGTTTGCTATGCGGCCAGCCGGCTCTGAGCTCTCCGTGCTGGGCCCTCCGAGCACACGGAGGCCGGTCAGCGCCCACAGCCCCGTCCCTCAGGCATCATCGTCTCCGTTGCCTGTGACTTTGAAAAGACAGTTTTATTGAAGTTCAATTCACACACCATCCAGTTTTCCCATTAAAACGCCCAGTTCACCGCTTCTTGGTATAGGACATTACCAACTTTGCAAAATTGCAGTAGAATATCTGTAACACACATTTCCATGTTCCCTGTTTTTTTAAAAATATATATATATATATTTTATTGATTTTTTAGAGAGGAAGAGAGAGGGATAGTTAGAAACATCGATGAGAGAGAAACATCAATCAGCTGCCTCCTGCACACCCTTACTGGGGATGTGCCTGCGACCAAGGTACATGCCCTTGATCGGAATCGAACCGGGACCTCTCAGTCCGCAGGCCGACGCTCTATCCACTGAGCCACACCGGCTTCCGTCCCGCATTCCCGGTTCTAAGTGTGCAGTCCAGCGGCATTGATGTCACTCACAGCGGGCAGCCATGGCCACTGTCATTTCCGAAGTTGTCCGTCCCGCTCCCCAGGAGCCCCCCTGTGACTGCCGAGCCCGGGGCCCACTTTGCAGAGGAGGCAACGAAGGCCTGGGGAGTCATCCAAGGTCACCCCAGAAACACAGGAGGAGCAGGGTTTGCAACGAGCGATCAGGGCTCAGAGCTCGTGCCCGTAACCCCACTCTGACCTGGCAGGGGAGCTCAGTCACTGCAGGCCCGCAGGCCAGGGGGAGGGTCACGTGTGGGGCGGGAGGGTCAGCCGGGGGCGGGAGGCGGGCCACACTCCCGGGCCTCCGGGGAGGGGGCTGGTTCAGGGAGAGAGAGGACTGGGGTCCGGGAGGAAGGCGCAAGCCCCCAGCGGGACAGGGAGGAGGAGCCCCGCGGAGGGGCGTGGCAGGGAGGCGGGAGGTGGGTGGAGCCTCAGGCCCCGCCCCGGACCCAGCCTCCCCGCCCGCGCAGTCAGCGGACCCGCGGGCGCGGGAAGGCGTGTGTCCAGCTCCGGGGAGGACGCGCAGGCGGACCGCGCGGCTCCTCTGGCTCTGAGCCTGGGCGGGGTCCAGCATGGGGACCCGGTGTGGCTCCACGGGGACCCGTGTGGCTCCGTCCCAGCTCCTCCTCCAGGCCCGGGAGGGGGCTGAAGCCGCCGGCCCCCCCCCCCCCTCCAGCGGAGAGCTCTGGCCTCGGGTTCAGGTTGCGCCCAGCGGGGGCCAGTGTTAGGGATGCGCTTGGGGTGAGCCAGGCCCCTCCGCCCGGGCGGGCGCCGGGCAGCCAGGGCCGGAGGGCGGCCTCCCCACCGGCCGCTGCTTGTCCTCAGGCGTCCTTCCCGTCCTCTTCCACCGGGGCTGGGTGCTGGGTGCTGGGTGCTGGGTGCTGGGTGCTGGGCGGGGCCTCAATGCTGGGCTGGGCTCAGGTGGGGGTGGGAGTGGGTGGGGGTGGGGGTGGGGGTGGGTGGGGGTGGGTGGGGGCAGGAGAGGCTGCCGGCCTGGACCTCGCGGCGTGGCTCTGGCTCTGGGACCTGTCTGTGCACGGACTCCACGTCCCCAGGAGGAGCGTCAGTGTCCGTGTCCGTGTCCGTGGGCTCGGAGTCCCTTTCTGGGGTGGTAGGACCCCCTGCCTCCCCTCCCTGCAGTGCCAGCCACACCTCCCCCCGGGGCCCCTCTCCCTAGAGCAGCTGGTGGGGGTCTGGGGTCTGGGGTCTGGGGCCTGGGATGGAAGGAATCTCCGGGACCCTGGGGCGCGCCACCCCAGCCCTTCGTGAACCGGCGCCCCCTGCAGGAGGTTCAGGAAGGACAGGAGAGGCATTGGGCTCTGTCAGGGGGCATCAGCTGGAGGCCGGTGCTGGCGAGGGACAGGCAGGCCCCACCCGAGGCCTGGACACCACACAGGCTGCCTGCTCTCCAGGGCAGGGCTGGCCACACACACACACACACACACACACACACACACACACGGCACTCAGGCCAGTGCGCCCTCTGCCCGCGATGGCCGTGGCCAGCCCCCCAGCCTGGCCCTGACCCTGTCCCTGACCCTGTCCCTGACCCTGGCCCTGACCCTGACCTGACCCTGAGCGCTCTGCTGTATTCCTCCTCCTGCCGCAGGGAACACACCGCCGGCCCCACCTCTGCCCCCGGGGCCAGTGGGGTCCCCACGGGTCTCCCTCCTGCTTCTCCTGGTTTTCAGATCAGGAAGTTCCCCCTCTGCCCCCCCCCCCCCCCCAGGTTCTCCAGTTTCCAGAACCATTCCTGGGCCTGAAGGACCCACCCGCCCAGCACCCGCTGGGAATTTCCAGGCCTCCCTGGGGCTGCCCCTGGGCACAGCCCCCCTCCCAGCAGCCCTTCCCTCCCGGGGTCAGCAGATCCTGGCCCCGGGGCCTTGGCTCCCGGCCACGTGTCTGGAGGCATCGGGGTCACACCCGCCAAATCTCTGCTCTGCTCTGTCGCAACCGGCAGCCTGGCCCCCAGCGCGGCCTCGGCCGACTCCTCCCTCGCCCCGGAGTGACCCAGCGGGCAGCGGGCGGAAGTGCGCCCAGCGGACACCCCCTCCGGGCAGCCTGGTGAGAGGGGCCTGGTTCTCACGTGGTCGCAGCTCAGAACAAGCCTCCGTTGTCCGTCCGCACCCTGTTCCCTGAGCTCAGTGTCTTAGCTTTTTTTTTTTTTTTTTTTAATTCCATTTTCTATTCTTTTTTTTTTAAAAAAAAACATACTTTATTGATTTTCCTCAAATTGGAAGGGAGAAGGATAGAGAGCTAGAAATGTCAATGAGAGAGAAACATCAACCAGCTGCCTCCCGCACCCACCCCCACTGGGGATGTGCCCGCAATCAAGGCACATGCCCTTGACTGGAACCGAAGACCTTTCAGTCCGCAGACCAACGCTCTATCCACTGAGCCAAACCGGTTTTATGATGATTACTGGAGAAGATAGCAATTATATTTCCTTAGCTATCCCTGAGGAAAGGAGCCGGTGCCTCCAGGGGAGACGGTGCCTGCAGGGGAGACCCGGGCAGGGCACCCGGGCGGGGCGGGGCCTGTCACCCTGACCCGCAGGCCCCAGGCTGGCCCGCCCCCGCATGTCCCACTTCCCTCCAGGCCCCGGCGCAGTCACATCACAGCTGTATTTGTGAAATTCTGTTGTCGCCTTCCCCCATGGACCTCTCCCCGCCCCCCCAGCACATGCCCTCACCCCCTCCCCTGTCCGTGCCCGGGAGTGATGCTTACACGCATGCCCACAGTCCACCTCACAGCTGTTTCCTTTTTAAGTCCGAGAAGCTGTGGGGCTTGGCCCTCCCTGTGTGGGTGGCCACTCTGGGAGTCCCGCCACTCGCCCTTCTGGTGTGGAGTCAGGACGGCTTACCGAGCGCCTGCGCGGTGCCAGCGCCGTGCGGGGCGGGCTCCGGGGGCACAGCGTTAACACGACGGACACCGCCGGCCTCGGGGGAGAGCGGGCCCGGGGATTGAACCCCAGGTCGCCCTTTGGGGTGTGAGCTTGGGAAGCTGCTAAAACGCCCGTGCGGTCAGATGGAGGCGGTGTTCCCTGCCTCACAGAGTCCTGGGCATACAGTAGGCGCTCAGTACCCGGCGGCTGGGGCTGTTTTCCAGGCGCTGCATGGTCCTTTCTTCCCCAGGGAGGCGTGGCTTCCCCGGAAGTTGCTGGGAACGGCTTCGGTGCTGGCTGCTGGATGGGGTGGGGGTGGAGGAGGCGGTGGCGGGGGGCCGTCCTGGGTGCTGTCACCCTCAGGAGGACCCGGGAGCTGGCCGATGGTCTGCGGGCTGCCCCGCCGCTCAGCGACCCGTCTCCGTGCTGCTGCCTCTGCGTGCTTCGCCATCGGGCCCTCTTTCCTGCCGCTGGGGCAGCCCCTGACCTTGGCGGCGGCCCCGCCCGGAGGCAGAACCCTGCGGCTCTGAGTCACACTCTCTGCGGGTCTGTGTGTCTGCGGGCCTCGGGCAGGGGGCTTGGCAAGGGGCCGGTGCTGCCCAGGAAGGAGGGAAATATAATTGCTATCTTCTCCAGTGATCATTTTCCGAAGCTGCGAGCATAACCTTCAATTAATATTTCCTCTGCCCCGGGGCGGGGCGGGAAGAGGGCTGAAAAGACTGCCTGCAGAGACGGTGACCGGCAGAGGCCGCCGCCTGTGCTGTCCTCGTTCCCGCCAGGAAAGATGGCTCCTCTCCCGTGGGGAGAGCTGGAGACACGGCCCTTCGCTGAGAGAACGGTGAGGCCAGGCCCGAACCCCTGCCCCTCCGCTGGGGCCAGCCCCCTGCCCTGGGATGAGTGTAGGCCCGGGGGCTGGGGGCACTGGCTCAGGGATCAGAGCCGGGCTCCCGGGTCCTGTCTGAGAGGCGCCGGGGCCGGAGGGCTGTGGGCCGGAGGGCTGTGGGCCGGAGGGCTGTGGGCCGGAGGCGCAGGCCGGGCACCGGGTTGAAGGACGTGTGGGCCCGGGAGCTGCCAGGGGAGCCATTGGGGGTGCCTCCTGGGGGAGGGCCCGAGGCTGCTGCCCGGGTGCCTGGGACCAGAGACTCAGCTCCGGGGCAGGGAGGGGCAGGCCGTCTGGAGGTGAGGCCGGGAGCAGGTCCGGGCGGAGGAAGGCCGAGGCAGCCCTCTCATGGCGGGAGGGTTCTAGCAGCTGCCTCTCCAGCACGGGGTTCTGCCTGGCCGGGGCCCGGCTGCTCCCGGGAGGTGACCACAGGCCGTGAGCAACTACAGCCCCCATCACCTCACAGAGCACCTGCCCCCGGACAGCCCCGTGAACAGCCCCCAGCCCCGAGGCCACACGTCCAACCCCCAGCCCCAGGCCCAGCCCCCAGCCCCAGCCCCGAGGCCCCAGGCCCAGCCCCAGGCCCAGCCTCCAGCCCCAGCCCCGAGGCCCCAGGCCCAGCTCCAGGCCCAGCCTCCAGCCCCAGCCCCAGCCCCCAGCCCCAGCCCCAGCCCCAGGCCCAGCCTCCAGCCCCAGCCCCAGGCCCAGCCTCCAGCCCCAGCCCACAGCCCCTGCCTCCAGCCCCAACCCCGAGGCCACAGGTCCAGCCCCCAGCCCCCAGCCCCCAGCCCCGAGGCCCCAGGCCCAGCCTCCAGCCCCAGCCCCAGCCCCCAGCCCCAGCCCCAGCCCCGAGGCTGGGACAGGAGCACCATCAGCATTTGCTGAGCTCCTAGCTCATCAGATTCATCCGATGGAATCCTCCAACCAGAGGAAGAGCCGCTTCCTTGCCGATGAGGAACCTGGGCCCTTTGGGTGCAGTCATCGGTTCCCAGGGTCCTGCGGTGGGGGTGGGGTGGGGTGCGGTGGGGGGTGGGAGGGGGTGGCGATGGCAGGCCCTCGGGGAGGTGGGGGCTGGCCGGCCTTCGGGGAGTAAGCCGGACAGACGCACGAGGCCCCTAGCTGCCGGGTCACTCCCATGTCCACGTTTCCGTTCGGACTTGAATTCTCAGGCGCCCTCACTCCTGACGGGCAGGTCCTCACCTTCACAAACTCCTCGGGGCTGTTAAAACTGCTGCTCAGCCTGGAGGGGCCGTGCTTCTATGCTCTTGGCTTTTATGCATTTTCCTGAAAAAGAAAAACACACTGTCCTGTGGTTTTATGGCAGAACCCCATGGGGAGTCTAGGCTGCTCAGGTTGGCTTCGTGTTTGTGCTAAAAGCTCTGGTGTCCTCAGGACCTCTCCCTTCCCGGTGGCCTGCCCCCTGCCCCTCGTCCCCTGCGCCTAGCCCCCTGCCCCTAGCCCCTGCCCCTCGCCCCCTGCGCCTAGCCCCCTGCCCCTGACAGTGACCTCAGCCCTGCCCTGACCCGCACCCCCTGTCCGTGCCTCTGACAGGGCGGCCCCGGAGGTGGAGAAGTTGGCACCAGCTGAGGTTCGAGCTGGCGGTCCCTGGTTCCTGGTGTCTGTCTGGGGTCACCAGTGCCGAGGCGGGCGCTCTGCCAGGGGTGGCCGGACCTGCAGCCGCCTGAGCTCGGCCTCTCCGGTTACGATGCCCGGTGACCGGGCAGGCGCCCGCCGCCGCCGCGCGATGCCGGCTTTGGGGTTTGCTGCCGCTCACCGGGCCTCCGAGGGAGGGGCACCTGGAGGGCTCCCCTGGGGGTAGCTGGGGGCGGCCTTTTATTGATTTTTTACCGAGAGGAAGGGAGAGAGATAGAGAGCCAGAAACGTCAATGAGAAACATCGATCAGCTGCCTCTTGCACACCCCCCACCGGGAATGTGCCCGCAACCAACGTACATGCCCTTGACCGGAATTGAACCTGGGACCTTTCAGTCCGTAGACTGATGCTCTACCGCTGAGCCAAACAGGTTTCAGCCTTTGTTTTTAAAACATATTTTTACAGAGGAAGGGGGAGAGAGAAAGAGAGAGAGAGAGAGAGAGAGAGAGAGAGAGAGAGAGAGAGAGAGAGAAGCATCAATGATGAGAGAGAACCATGGATCTGCTGCCTCCTGCACGCCTCACACTGGGATGGAGTCCACAACCTGGGCATGTGACCAGCATTGAACCCTGACCTCCTGGTTCATAGGTCGACGCTTAACCCCTGAGCCAGGCCGGCCGAGCAGGGACAGCCCTTTACTTCCCAGGAGCCCGCGGGGTCTCAGCGTGTTCCCTCCTTCCCGCCTGGAGCCCCGAGAGCGCCCCCTGTCCCACACGCAGCATGATGCGGAGGCCCCGGCTCCTCCTGGCTCCTGAGGCCGGCATGGCGCTGGAGTGGGCTCCATCACAGCTCCGGGCGGGGCAATTCGGGCTGTCCTGCCTGGGGGGGGCCTGCCGGGGGCAGCGGCTGTGGGACCCCCGCCCCGGCTGCTGTGTCCGCTCCGCTCCCAGCGGCCGAGGCCGGCGCCACGGGACAGCAGAGCTGAGTGACGGCGGGCTCGGGAAGGCCCCGCCCGGCCTGGTCCCGTCTGCCGTGGCCGGGTCACATGCGCCGGGGCTGCCTCGGGGCTTTCCTGCCGGGGCCACCTGCCTGGCGTGAGGCGGGCGCCGGCGGGCACCAGGCTTCCCCTTTCTGCCTCCCGCCGCCGCGGGCCCCGTCCCGACCTGCAGCCCGCGGCCACGTGACGGCCGCCCAGCCGGGGAGCGTGCTATTCTGGGCCCGCGGGGACGTGCTTCCCGCACCAGGGCCAGCCGCCGGCCGCCGAGGAGCCAGCGCCTGCCCATGCGGCCTCCGCCGGTTCCAGGAGCCGGTGAATCAGCGCCCGGCCCCCTGCTGCCCCTCGTGGCCCGGGCAGGGCCCCGGCTCCTCAGAGGCTGGAGGGGACCCTCAGGGCAGAGTGGGACGGCCCGGGCCGCCTCAGCCATCCCCCTCCTCAGCCATCCCCCTCCTCAGCCATCCCCCTCCTCAGCCATCCCCCTCCTCAGCCATCCCCCCTCCTCGGGGCTGGCCGGGTCCCAGCGCACAGGCCGCTCCGGCTGCCTGGAAGGCCCCGGCCGGCCTCGGGGCGCACAGGGGGTTCCCCTTTCGTGGGCGGCTGGAGCTGGCATCCGCCCGGCCACGGAGGATGTTACTAAACAGCACCCACCACACTCCGCTCTCGGCTCTGCTCACCTCCCTCTCCTTCCTCCCAGCAAAACCGACAGGGTGTGTAACGGGGTGCACAGAGGGGTGTGTAACTCGGGGTGCACAGAGGGGTGTGTAAGTCGGGGTGCACAGAGGGGTGTGTAGGTCGGGGTGCACAGAGGGGTGTGTAAGTCGGGGTGCACAGAGAGGGTGTATAAGTCGGGGTGCACAGAGGGGTGTGTAAGTTGGGGTGCACAGAGGGGTGTGTAAGTCGGGGTGCACAGAGGGGGTGTAAGTCGGGGTGCACAGAGGGGTGTGTAAGTCAGGGTGCACAGAGGAGTGTGTAAGTCGGGGTGCACAGAGAGGGTGTATAAGTTGGGGTGCACAGAGGGGTGTGTAACTCGGGGTGCACAGAGGGGTGTGTAAGTCTGGGTGCACAGAGGGGTGTGTAACTCGGGGTGCACAGAGGGGTGTGTAACTCGGGGTGCACAGAGGGGTGTGTAGGTCGGGGTGCACAGCAGTGTGTAAGTCGGGGTGCACAGAGGGGGTGTGTAAGTCTGGGTGCACAGAGGGGTGTGTAAGTCGGGGTGCACAGAGGGGTGTGTAACTCGGGATGCACAGAGGAGTGTATAAGTCGGGGTGCACAGAGGGGTGTGTAACTTGGGGTGTACAGAGGGGTGTGTAGGTCGGGGTGCACAGAGGGGTGTGTAAGTCGGGGTGCACAGAGGGGTATGTAACTCGGGGTACACAGAGGGGTGTGTAAGTCGGGGTGCACAGAGGGGGTGTCACAGGCCGGGTTAATGGGGCCTCAGCCCCGAGGCCCTGACCAGCCCCACCTCCCGGACGGGGTCCCGGGCCCCTGCTCCCTCGGACTCTCTGGCCCCAGGGCGGTGCTCCCTGCGCCTCCGGGGGTGCCGTGGGCGGCCTGAGAGCACCCGACAGCGCCACTTCCTGCCCGGCCTCCAGGCCGCCGGCCGGCGCTGACCTGTGCTCGCCGCTCGCACTTCCTGCAGCTGCTGCCGGCTCCCGGCGCCCAGGCCGGCCACGCGGGGCGTGATTCACCGCCGGCCGCCCCGCTGACGGCCTGCCGGGCGGCTGCCACGGGGAACAGCCCCCGCGCCCCGCCCCCGCCTTCCCGGCCGGGACCCGTCACCGCTCTCACCGGGACCACAGCTCCCGGGCCCGGCCCGGGGCGAGGGGCTGGGGCGCCAGAGCCTGAGCCATGGCACCGCCGGGTGTGGGCGGGGAGCCCGGGGCCTCTGGGTGCAGCCGGGGGAGCCGGCGGGCCGGGCCGGAGTCACAGGAGAGTGCTCGGCATTCCCCAGGCCGGAAAGCCGGTGCAGGTGGGGCCTCTGCTGCTGTCCCCCCTCTCCCTGCCCCCACACTGCACGGACCTGTGACCGGGTCCGAGCTGCCCAGGACGGTGGTAGGCCTGAGTTAGCTGAGTGTCTTTGTTTATTTAATTATTGTCATTATATTAAAATGTTTTTATTGATGTCAGAGAGGAAGGGGAGAGAGAGAAACATCAGTGATGAGAGAGAACCATGGATCGGCAGCCTCCTGCCTGGGCCCCGACCGGGAATCAAACCCGACCTCCTGGCTCCCAGGTCTGCCTGCACTCAGCCGCCGAGCCCCGCCCACAGGAGTGTCTTCAACCCTCCGGCTGGTCACCTGCAGGGAAGGGCCTGCCTGGAGCAGGGGCCTGCCTGGAGCCCCGGGGGGTCTGCCTGGAGCGGGGGGGGGGGGGGGGGGGGGCCTGCCTGGAGCGGGGGGGGGGGGGGGGGCCTGCCTGGAGCGGGGGCCCTGCCTGGAGCGGGGGCCTGTCTGGAGCGGGCCCTGCCTGGAGCGGGGGCCTGCCTGGAGCGGTGGTCTGCCTGGAGCGGGGGCCTGCCTGGAGCGGGGGTCTGCCTGGAGCGGGGGTCTGCCTGGAGCGGGGGCCTGTCTGGAGCGGGGGTCTGCCTGGAGCGGGGGTCTGCCTGGAGCGGGGGTCTGCCTGGAGCGGGGGCCTGTCTGGAGCGGGGGCCTGCCTGGAGCGGGGGTCTGCCTGGAGCGGGGGTCTGTCTGGAGCGGGGGTCTGTCTGGAGCGGGGGTCTGTCTGGAGCGGGGGTCCTGCCTGGAGCGGGGCCCTGCCTGGAGCGGGGCCCTGCCTGGAGCGGGGGCCTGCCTGGAGCGGTGGTCTGCCTGGAGCGGGGGCCTGTCTGGAGCGGGGGTCTGCCTGGAGCGGGGGTCTGCCTGGAGCGGGGGTCTGCCTGGAGCGGGGGCCTGTCTGGAGCGGGGGTCTGCCTGGAGCGGGGGTCTGCCTGGAGCGGGGGTCTGTCTGGAGCGGGGGTCTGTCTGGAGCGGGGGTCTGTCTGGAGCGGGGGTCCTGCCTGGAGCGGGGCCCTGCCTGGAGCGGGGCCCTGCCTGGAGCGGGGGCCTGCCTGGAGCGGGGCCCTGCCTGGAGCGGGGCCCTGCCTGGAGCGGGGGCCTGCCTGGAGCGGGGGCCTGCCTGGAGCGGGGCCCTGCCTGGAGCGGGGGCCTGTCTGGAGCGGGGGTCTGTCTGGAGCGGGGGTCTGTCTGGAGCGGGGGTCCTGCCTGGAGCGGGGCCCTGCCTGGAGCGGGGCCCTGCCTGGAGCCGGGGCCTGCCTGGAGCGGCGGTCTGCCTGGAGCGGGGGCCTGCCTGGAGCGGGGGTCTGCCTGGAGCGGGGGTCTGTCTGGAGCGGGGGTCTGTCTGGAGCGGGGGTCTGCCTGGAGCGGGGGTCTGTCTGGAGCGGGGGTCTGTCTGGAGCGGGGGTCTGCCTGGAGCGGGGGTCTGCCTGGAGCGGGGGTCTGTCTGGAGCGGGGCCCTGCCTGGAGCGGGGGTCTGCCTGGAGCGGGGGTCTGCCTGGAGCGTGGGTCTGTCTGGAGCGGGGCCCTGCCTGGAGCGGGGGTCTGCCTGGAGCGGGGGTCTGTCTGGAGCGGGGGTCTGCCTGGAGCGGGGGTCTGCCTGGAGCGGGGGTCTGTCTGGAGTGGGGGTCTGCCTGGAGCGGGGGCCTGCCTGGAGCGGGGGGCCTGTCTGGAGCGGGGGGCCTGTCTGGAGCGGGGTCCTGCCTGGAGCAGGGGGCCTGGGAGGTGAGGCCCTGCCCCGCCCGGCTGCTGAGGGGCCCGGCAGCGGGCGCTCCGGACGCTCCAGGCAGCCCGCCTCAGCGCCGGCGAGGAGGACGCACTGGATGGCGGCGGCAGGTTCCTGGCTCCTCCTGGTCGGCATGGTCCGTGAGGAGCAGAAGGACACTCCGGGCGGAACGGCGATCCATCCTCACGGACGGCTGCCCCTGCGGGGTGCGGGCTCTGTGCTGGGCACAGCGGGGCACCGGCACCCGGAGCCCACAGCGGTCCAGAGGGACGGCCAGGGTGCCGCCTAACGGGAGGAGACCCCTGGGAGACACAGGGAGGGGGCAGGGCACCCCCGAGGCGGCAGGTGCAGCCTGAACTCCCGCCCCCTCCGTGGGAATTAGGGGTCAGTAGGTTTGGGGTCCATCCCCGCTCTGACCATGGGTGGCACAGTTAGCTCAGACAAGTCCCTGCCCCGCCCTAAGCCTCAGTTTCCTCACCTGTGTAATGGGTTTAATGACATTTCTTTTTACTAGAAAGGTTGTTTCCATTGATTTTGAGAGAGAGAGAGAGAGAGAGAGAGAGAGAGAGAGAGAGAGAGAGAGAGAGAGAGAGAGAGAGAGGAAGAGCCGGCAGTCATCACCCTGAAGACTCCTGTGCCTGTGGCCAGTACAGGCTCTTTGGTGAGCATAAGACACACCTGCTGCCCGGCCGGCCTGGCTCCATGGCTGAGCGTCGACCTAGGAACTGGGAGGTCAGGGTTCAATTCCCGGTCAGGGCACAGGCCCGGGCTGTGGGCTCCATCCCCAGGGTGGTGCTCACAGGAGGCAGCTGGTCCGTGATTCTCTCTCATGGACATTTCTCTCCCTCTCCCTCTCCCTCCCTCTCTGACACCGCCTCCCCGTGACGCCTCCTCTCTGGCCTCAGCCTCTGCACGGGCCTTTTCCTGTGTGCACGGCTGTCAGCGGCTCCGGCGGGCGGCGCGCGGGGGGCCACCTCGCACCCGACGCCCACACGGAGGCGCCGGAGCCAGGTGCACGCAGGAAACGCGTGCAGCTGTGGCGCCCACATCAGAGGCTGTGGCTCCGGGGGCGTCCAGGCCTCCGCCGAGCTATTCCTGGCCGACCCGCAGCCTCTCTCTCGGCCCCCCGCCGTTCACACAGGCGAGGCCCACCGTCTGTGTCACAGAAACCGCGGCAAACCACGTCCCGCCAGGCCTGCCCGCCTGGGCCTGGGACGGCGGCCGAGGCCGAGAGCCCTCCGGCAGGTCCCCGCTCCGGTCTCAGAGAAACCGCCCCGAGCAGCAGCGCCCGGGCCAGGTGACCACAGTGTCCCCGCGGCCCGCCCCGGCCCGGCCTCCCAGCCCACATCCAGGCTCCCGGGCGCTGCTGTGTAACTGCCCTCCGGCCCCTGCAGAGCCGGCCTGGCCCCGCCCCCCTCCCCCAGCCCCTCCTGATGTGTGGGTGTCAGTGCACACAGCACCTCCCAGCCCCCAGGCGGGCGGGCTCCCTCCCAGGCATCCAGCTCTGCAAAGGCTGCTGCCTCCTGCACGCTCTTCCCCTCCGGCCAGAAACTCCTCCTCATCCCTCAGAACCCGCTCCGTGATGACCCCTGACCCCCCTCATCCCCAGGCTCAGCGTGGGGGCGGGGGGGGGGTGTAAGGTGTCCTGAGGGCCCATCCCCCGGCTGCCCTATCCCTACCCCCACCAGGAAGTCAGGGGGGTGGGGCGGCAGGGAGGGAGGGAACTGCCACAGGCCTGGAGACAGCATGTGCCCTGACCGGGAATCGAACTGTGACCTCCTGGTTCCTAGGTCGATGCTCAGCCCCTGAGCCAGGCCGGCCGGGCACCGAGCAGTTCAAGTCCGTTTCCCCACCTGTGTGTTCGCCGTGTCCGCCTCGGGGACGGCAGGAGGGTCAGGGTGAAATGGCTGCGAACGTGTGTCCATCAGAACTGCTGAATGCCACTGCCCACCCACCTGTGGACACACCCCCCCCCCGGGTCTGAGGCCTCCGGGGCTCTGCTCCTGTCCCACTGTCAGCCCCTCCCCCAGGCAGAGCGGCCCCCGCGGGCCCAGAGAGACTGGGGATCCGGATCCGGGACGGAGGAGGCCCGGGGACACCCCTCCAGGGGCCTCACCCTCGTTCCTGATCTCGGTCCCCCTGGAGGACTCCGTGGGAGACAGGGAGGCAGCAGGGAGGGGGGTGGGGGGAGCAACCAGCACAGCAGCCGGCTCTCAGCGCCTCCCTCCATCGGCAGCTCCCTGGGGACGCTGGAGCAGCCAAGGACGGCGCGGTCAGCAGCCTCTGGCCGGGGAGGTGCCTCACGCCTCAGTCCCCGGGTGCAGCCCTGGCCTGGCTCCCGCCCCGAGCCCTCCGCGGCCCTGGCCTGGCTCCCGCCCCGAGCCCTCCGCGGCCCTGGCCTGGCTCCCGCCCCGAGCCCTCCGCAGCCCTGGCCTGGCCTCCCCTGGCTCCCGCAGTCCCAGGGCCGCCCTCTCCCGGGAGGGTGGCTGCCAGCGCTCGGCGGGAGGTGGCCGCGGGCGGGAGGTGGCCGCTGGCGGGAAGGGGGAGAAGAGGAAGCAGTTTGAGAAATTGCACAGAATCGGCAGCTGGGCCACTTCCCGATTCTCCATGACGTGCCGGCCCGTGGCCTGGGCCCCCCGAGCCCCACCCCCGGAGCACCCCTGACTCAGCCTCAGCTGGCCCGGACAGACGCCTCCGCGGGGACCAGGGACAGGTGGCTGGGCCGGGGTCACGGGTGGGTCACAGGGTCAGGGTTCATTCCCAGGGGCTGGTGCTCCCGCAGGGGTTCTCACTCCGGCTGCCATGACGATGCCGGACCGGCGCCCTCACAGAGCCCTCCCGGTGGAGGCGGGAGCCAGGCTGGGGTCCAGGCTGGCTCCTGGGGCGGCTGGAAGGCGGACCCGCTAGGCCGCCCCCGGTGGTGGGCCAGCTCTGCTCATGGGCGGGTTCAGCTCAGTAGCAGCCTTAGCAGTCCTCCAGGCGCTCCTGCCCAGCCCTCACCCCCTGTGTCCCCCCACCCTGCATCGGGGGCCTCCCCGGTCTCCTGCTACCCCCGCCCCGCCCTGGGCAGAGCTGGAGGCCGGGAGGGAGGCTGTGGGCAGGCTGTCCAGGCGGGAGCCCAGGGGCTGGTCAAAGGGGTGCTGCATGGATGGCTGGGGCAGGGCTGGGGGTGGGGGCGGGGCGGGGGCAGGCGGTTAGACCACCCCCAAGGACGAAGCCCCAGCAGGCCCATGTCTGGGTCGTGGTTCTCACCTCCAGTGGTTTATGGGATCAGGCCTGACACAGACTCCGCGGGTGGGAGGCCCTCTGTCCCCCCCAGAGCCTCCAACACGCGGGCCTAGGCGTCCCAGACCTGCCCTGGGGTAGGACTCAATGCTTTGCTTTGGGGCATTACCCAGGATGCTTTGCTATGAGGCATTACCCGTGATGCTTTGGGACATTACCCAGAATGCTTTGCTTTGGGGCATTACCGACGGTGCTTTGGGGCATTACCCACGGTGCTTTGCGTTACTCTGCTTCAGGCGTCTGTGTGGTGGGAGTAGACGTCCCCACAGGGATGAGGCCCGAGTGTCTGACGTGCGTTTGGGGGTCCGCCGCCTGCTGCGGGTAAGTGACGACCGCGGGCCCCGGTTTGGGTCCCAGGTCACCTCTGCGCCCACAAGCTGCTGAGGCCGCAGGAAGGGAAGAGTTTGCTCGGGAGGGAGCCCGGGGGGACCCCTCGCACCGGAGTCCGAGCTGGTCACCCCTCACCGGGAAGGCGCCTGGGGGCCAAACGCCCGCAGGAACCCAGGGCCCTGGGACGGGGCATCGGGCTGGAGGGCAGGCCGGCGGGAGGGCAGGTCTGAGTTAACACCAGACACAGCTCCGAACCCAGCGCCCCTGCGAGTGTGTGCGTCTCCTGTGGTGTGTGCGTCAGTGTGTGCATGAGAGTGTGAGTGTAAGCCTGTATATGTGTGTGTGAGTGAGTGTATGAGCGTGTGTGAGCGTGAGTGTATCAGTATGTGAGTATGCGTGTGTGAGTGTATCTTTGAGTATGTGCATGTATGTATGAGTGAGCATGAATGTGTATGAGTGTGTCAGTGAGCGTGTCTGTGAGCGTGTGTCAGTGTGAGCAGGTGTGAGAGTGAGTGTCAGTGTGAGCAGGTGTGAGTGTGTGAGTGAGTGTGAGCAGGTGTGAGTGTGTGTGAGTGTGTGCTCCTCGGTGCGGTCCGAGCAGATGGGGCTCGGGCTGTGCGTTCCCCGGAGGACCATTTCCTCGCTGGACGGCCGCGTGCCCCTGAGCCGGGCCGCCTGACCCCCATGGGCCGGGGGTGGAGCTTCCAGCGCGGGGGGGCCCCTGACCCCCATGGGCCGGGGGCGGAGCTTCCGGCGTGGGGGGCCCCTGACCCCCATGGGCCGGGGCCGGAGCTTCCAGCGTGGGGGGCCGCCTGTCCCCCATGGGCCGGGGGCGGAGCTTCCAGCGTGGGGGGCCCCTGACCCCCATGGGCCGGGCGGAGGTCGGCAGCGTGGAGCCGGAGCTTCCAGCGTGGGGGGCGGAGAGCCCCCCCGAGCCGCCGCTCGCAGGCCCGGAGAGTCTGTGATTACATGAGGTCATCCCGTTGGAAGGACATAAAACAACGTCTAATTAGGCGCGTGCGTCTTCGGAGGCGCGTCATCGTCCTGTCTCAGGTCCAAACGCGAGCCTTTCAGCCTGGGCGGGAGCTCGGTGGGTGTCCGGGCCCCGTGGCCGTCCGCAGCGGCTGGCGCCGGCCCAGAGGAGCGGAGGCCGGAGGGAGGGCCGCCTCCCCCTCCCCCACAGGCCCGGGCCCTCCCCGCGGAGCGCCTGCCGGAGACGGGAGACCCTGGCCTTCCACCCGGACCGCCTTCACCATCCAGGCCTCCACGGCCACGCTAGGTGTGCAGCTCAGGGGCGCGAGGGTCTCGTCTGCCGTTTCACGTGATCGCCTGCTCCTGCCTGGCAGGCCCCTCAGGAGGCAGAACAAACCAGCCTGTGCCCGTGTCCCAGGCGAGTCTCCTGGGTCCTGGGTCCTGGGTCCCCTTGGGCCGCTCTGGACCTGCCCAGTTTGCTGCCCACCCGGTCCACTTACACACTCTGTGGCTTCAGACAAGGGACCCACACGCACACGGTGCCCTGCCCGGGGGGGGGGGGAGGGGGGGAGCGGAGGGAGAGCTCGGCCAGAAAGCGGCCGGGAAGGCCAGCGCCGCTGGGACGGCCCCGGGCCACACGCAGCCAAGCCGAGCAGGAAGCGAGCAGCCGGCCGTGTGAGCGGTTACAGACACGGACATGACTCCAGCCGGGACCCCGGGGCGGGGAGGGGAGCCACCTGGAGCCGCCGGTGAGCCCCGTCTGTGAAGTGCACCCCGAAGGGCTGTGTGTGTGTGTGTGTGTGTGTGTGTGTGTCCCGGTGAACAGGGAAGTCCCGCCGGCAGGCCCGGAGGCGGACGAGGCGGCTGGAGGGAGCTGCCTGGGAAAGGATCCCGCCTGCACACACCTGTGTTAGCAGCTGCGTGTTTGTGGTTCGGCCAGTTTCCCTCCCAGCACTGCCGACACACCCCCATCCCTCACCTGGCAGGTGTGTGCCCCGGGACCGCTGGCGGGGGCAGCCCGCCCCCCGGAAATGCCCCCTCCATTTGGCCAGGAGGCAGGTCACCGTGGGCCCTGCGGCTCAGAGCGGCGGGACACACACACACACACACACACACACACACACACACAGACACGACTGGCTGCCCGCCCGCCCAGGCGCAGCCCAGTCTGCCCCGTGTCCTGTGGCTGGAGGCTGCGGTGGCCGTAGCCGGCCTGGCCCTTAGGCCACAGTGACCCCCGCTGGACAGAGCGGACAGCTGCGTCCCCCGCCGGCCAGGCCGCTTTGCATGCGAGCCCCCGCCCTCCCGGGCTTGCCTTGTGCTTTGTGGCTCACGGGGATCCGGCTCTGGCCTGTGTCCCGCGGCCACACCCCCAGGTTTTCGGGGACCACGTGCCCTCGCCCGCTGGCTCTGTGAACTGTGTGGTCTAGTAGTGACGGTTCCTTCCCGTTCCTTCATGACCCCGCTGCCTCTGGCCCACGGTTTCACAGTTCATGCTTGTCCCGGGCGTGGTGTCCTGTGCCAGGTCAGAGGGAGACCCCCGCCCCCAGCGTCCAGCTCCCAGCATGCCCGGCGGCCCGGGCTGGAGCCCCGCCCGGTCCCACCCCACCAGACGCTAACCCTTGGCTCTCCCTGGTCCCCAGATGCCGTCCCAGGCTCCCAGGCCCCTGGTCGCCGTCTGTGCCCGCCCTGCCCCTCGGGGTGTTTTCCGCTGTCAGCGCGGCTTGTGCTTGGGGTCGGGGTGTGAGGCCGGGCGCGTGGTGTGAGTTTCGGAGGTTACAGGTGCCGAACCGCGGGCAGCCTGGCTGCAGGGGTGTGGCCTCCCGCGGGGTTCCTGTGGAGCGAGGTGGCCCTCACGGGCAGGAAGGGGCCGGCAGGAGGGGGGGCCGGTGGGAGGGCGGGTGGACAGCGCGCTCCTGGGGGCGGGTGGGGGCGGTGGGTGTGGGCTGAGGGAGGTCTGGGTCCCAGAGGCAGGAGCTGGGGGGAGTCACGTGGGCAGGCTGAGCCAGGTCAGAGGGAGCCCAGGCGTGGAGGCCCCGGCTCAGGGCTGGGCAGGGAGGGAGTGGAGGGAAACGGGGCTCAGGGTGGGCGTGGGGAAGGCGGCCTGGCAGGCAGAGGGGCCCGGAGGGCCACCTGGGGGTGAGAGGCAGCCAAGACCCATCCCAGGGGCGGGCCTGCTGCCCATCGCCCGGCCGCGCCCTGATGGACTCTGCTGCCGCCAGAGCCGCTGTGTGCCGGGCTGCGGACGCTTTCTTTTTCTTTCTTTCTTTTTTTTTGTTTTAATATATTTTATTGATTTTTTACAGAGAGGAAGAGAGAGGGATAGAGAGTTAGAAACACTGATGAGAGAGAATCATTGATCAGCTGCCTCCTGCACACCCTCTACTGGGGATGTGCCCACAACCAAGGTACATGCCCTTGATCGGAATCGAACCTGGGACCCTTCAATCCCCAGCCCGATGCTCTAGCCACTGAGCCACACCGGTTTCAGCTGTTTTTCATCTGGTCAGTGAATTCCTCCTGGTCCCTGAAGAGCTGCCGCAGACGCGGGCATCACCTCCAGGGACAAAGAGGAGGACGGGACTGGCTGGTGCCAGACACTGCATTCATTCATCGTTCATTCATTCATTCATAAGCTTTTCTACCACGTCTGCTTTTTAATTCAAATTCCTAAGTGAAGCGCTGAGCCCGCCAGCCGGCCCGTCGTCTCTTAAGGACACCTGGAGGCGAGAGCTGCGCAGTGGCCTCTCCGATCACAGTGTCCTGTGGCCTCGGGCGAGCCGGCCGCCCTGGGCGGGGGGCGAGGGTGTGTGCGGTCTGAGGGCCGCCGCGCTGGGCGGGGCGGGAGCCTCGCAAACACTCTTGTGAGCAGCTCTTGGCTCCAGGCTTCCGGCCTCGAGTGCCCTTGGCCGCTGAGGGCTCTCCAAGATCAAAGCCAGGCGGAGGCAGAGGCTGGTGGGGGGCCGGGGCCGGGGGCCCAGCGCCGTGGACAGCTGCCCAGGGTGGAGGGGGGTGTCCGGCGCTGAGGGCTGGGTGCACCACTTCCGGGCCGGCCGTGGCTCTTCCCGGCAGCGGCCCCGCCACGTGCCAGGTGGTGCCGCGGAGACCACGTGGCCTGGCCCGGGCGGTCCTGTGGACCGGGCACTCAGTGGCCACAGGAAAGGGCTCGGCCCGGGAACTCCAGTCCCAGTGCGGCGCTGGGATCCCACAGAGGACGGGCGGCCGGCCCCCCAGGACCAGATGCCGCCCTTGCGTCCCTCCTGGGCTCCAGGGGGTGCTGGGAAGTGTCTGACCACTGACCCCCCCGTACCGCGTGCACGTGGGGCCGCGGGGTCACCGCGGCTGCAGTGACGCAGAGGGGCGCCTGCTCTCCTGACGCTCAGGGAGGCCTGTGTGGGGCCTGGACCCGGAGCCTCGGGGGCCACAGGAGGCCTGAGAGGGAAACTGGAATGAAAACAGCTCGTGGGGGCGGGCAGGCCCAGGCCGCCTCCTCCCTGACGATCGGCTTGGACCCTCACCGAGCCGCAGCCTCAGTGCGGGGGGGGGGGGGGGGGGGGGGGGGGGGGGGGGGAGGAGGTCCTGGGAGACTCCGGTCCCTTCCCTTCTCTGGACCTCAGGGCGGAGCCCCCGCTGCCCTCAGGGGCGTTGTTATTGTTACTGCTGTGGTGTTGTTGTTATTGCCGCCTGCATCGCCTGTGCACCATTTCACTTCTTATCCAGCCCAGAGGCTTCCGCTCTGCTTTCCCGCCTCCCTGTCTACCCCCATGGAGGTCATGTGACCATCCGCCCTCCTCGGAGTGTGATGTTCTCCGGAGCCTTCTCCCAGGCTTCCCGGCGGCGGGGGCAGTTTGGCTCTGATGGACGCACAGCTGTTCGAGGTGTGAGTGTGTCTGACGTTACCCGCAGGGACGTGTCACTGACAGGCCCCACGCAGGCCCCCGCTCCGGTGGGGCCCCTCCTCCCCGGAGAGGTGGCCGAGGGGCCGGGGGGCCTGGGGCCGGGTGTCCCGCTGTGTGGCCTTGGACACGTCCGAAACCCTTCTTCCTGGAGACCACGTGCCATCCCAGTCCCCCCGGAACCCGGAGACTGTACCCCCCACCCCTGTCCTCCGCCTCTCGGGGCAGGACGCTGGGGCAGGGACCGGTCACCACGCCAGGCCCGTGGGGGGCAGGCTGCCCGCCGCCCTGAGCCCAGCTTCCGCCTGTCACTGACGAGCACCGTGGTTGGGAGGAGATATTGATGAGGACATTGGTTTGGAGGAGATATTGATGAGGACCGTGGTTGGGAGGAGATATTGATGAGGACCGTGGTTGGGAGGAGATATTGATGAGGACGTTGGTTGGGAGGAGATATTGATGAGGACATTGGTTGGGAGGAGATATTGATGAGGACATTGGTTGGGAGGAGATATTGATGAGGACATTGGTTGGGAGGAGATATTGATGAGGACCGTGGTTGGGAGGAGGTATTGATGAGGACATTGGTTGGGAGGAGATATTGATGAGGACATTGGTTGGGAGGAGATATTGATGAGGACATTGGTTGGGAGGAGATATTGATGAGGACCGTGGTTGGGAGGAGATATTGATGAGGACCGTGGTTGGGAGGAGATATTGGTGAGGACATTGGTTGGGAGGAGATATTGATGAGGACATTGGTTGGGAGGAGATATTGATGAGGACATTGGTTGGGAGGAGATATTGATGAGGACCGTGGTTGGGAGGAGATATTGATGAGGACCGTGGTTGGGAGGAGATATTGATGAGGACCGTGGTTGGGAGGAGATATTGATGAGGACATTGGTTGGGAGGAGATATTGATGAGGACATTGGTTGGGAGGAGATATTGGTGAGGACATTGGTTGGGAGGAGATATTGGTGAGGACCGTGGTTGGGAGGAGATATTGATGAGGACCGTGGTTGGGAGGAGATATTGATGAGGACATTGGTTGGGAGGAGATATTGATGAGGACCGTGGTTGGGAGGAGATATTGATGAGGACCGTGGTTGGGAGGAGATATTGGTGAGGACATTGGTTGGGAGGAGATATTGATGAGGACCGTGGTTGGGAGGAGATATTAGTGAGGACATTGGTTGGGAGGAGATATTGGTGAGGACATTGGTTGGGAGGAGATATTGATGAGGACATTGGTTGGGAGGAGATATTGATGAGGACGTTGGTTGGGAGGAGATATTGGTGAGGATGTTGGTTGGGAGGAGATATTGATGAGGACCGTGGTTGGGAGGAGAAGGGGGTGCAGGTGTCCGGGGGAGGTGATTCCCGGGGTGTCCCAGCCGCGGCCCCAGGGGCCGAGTGCCCAGAGCCAGGGGAGCGGCTCCGGGCTCCCCTCACTTCACCCTCAGGGCCCGGGAGGAGCCGGTTCCGGGGCTCCGGGCCAGCTGCTCTGCCGGCCACACCAGCTGCCGGGCCCGGAGCCGCACAGCTGCAGCACCGGCCGCTCCGAGCCGGGCTCCCGTCTGTCCGCTCCCTCTCTTCCGCTCGGAGGGAGCGGCCAGAGCCCCGGGCCCTGAAAGGGCCTTTCTTCCCGGCACCTGGGCCGGCGGGAGGGGCGGCAGGTGCAGGGGCCTGTTTGCTTCTGGGCTCAAGTGTTTCCGCCGATAACATTCACCCAGCGCGCTCTGCTGGGGCACTGCCCGCCGGCCGGAAGTGCCCTGGCGGAGAGCAGGGGAGCAGGGGAGAGGGATGGGAGGGGAGGAGGAGGAAGAAGAGGAAGCGTGGAGGGGAGAAGGAAGAGGAGGGGGAGGAGGGTGGGGAGCAGGAATGAGCAGGAGGGGAGGAGGGATAAGGAGGAGGAATGAGGAGGAGGGAGAGGAGGCGGAGCAGGGCCCGAGCGCTGTCCCCGAGGCGCTGGGGAAGCCTGGCCCTGCACCACCCCCGGGCCTCAGTCTCCCGTCGGTGGTGAAGGAACGTCCCCCGTCAGCGGCCGGCAGAGGCGGCTGGGAGCCGGTGCCGGGAGGGCAGCGAGGGGAGGGCTCAGGGCGGGCGGCTCCGCGTGCCCCCTTCAAGGACCCATGGCTGCCGCCCGCGGTGCCACGCTGACTGGCCGTGACTAACAGCAGTGAGAGCGCATGTTCCCTCCAGGTGACGCAGCTCCAGCAACGCGCAGGCCCCTCACCGGAAAGAGAGAGTCGCACCAGGTTCCACTCATTCTTATTTAAAGGGTTTGTATTGGCTTCCGAGGGAGGGAGCGGGAGAGAGAGACACCAATGATGAGAGAGAATCACGGACCGGCTGCCTCCTGCCCGCCCCACCCTGGGGATGGAGCCGCAATCCGGGCCTGTGCCCGACCGGGAATTGAACCGTGACCTCCTGGTTCCTAGGTCGACGCTCAGCCCCTGAGCCCTTGAGCCGGGCTGGGCTGGTGCCTTTGAACTCTGCCTGGGCGTGCGGGAGCCGCTCTGACACGGCGACCACCGCAGACGCAGCGGCGTGAACCCAGGCCGCGCAGGTGACAGGAGGAGGCGCCACCGTGGTAACGAGCAGCCGTGCTTCTCTCCGCGGCAGCCTCGGCCGCCAGGCACACCCAGCGCCTGGAGTGCTCCTGTGTCGTCTCCGCAGCTGTTTCCTTGTTTTTTAAAGCAAACACAGAACTCCCCAGCAGTCCACGGCTCAGCAAGCACAGCGGCCTCATGAACACCCGGCAGGCACCTCCCAGCCGTCCCTCCGTGGCACGTCCACGCCACCCCCACGGCCCACGCACAGGGCTAGTCCCCTCCCGTGGCTCGCTCCCTCCCGTGGGCGTGGCTCCTAAGAATCACTGTTCTGCCTGGGTGTGCAGGAGGCAGCCGATCCGTGCTTCTGTGCTATCATTGATTTTCCTCTCCCCTCTGCCCTCCCCTCTGGTCAATACGAATAGAAAGCGCCACTGTTCTCCTCCCCCAGGCAGCCTTCCTGGTCCGCTCAGCGGGGGGCCACCTCCCACGTCCTGTCCCGGCCCAGCCCTGCCGGCCCCTGTCCCGGCCCTGGCTCCCTGGCGCCCACCCGGGGAGCCGGCCGCCTGGGGTGTGAACTCGACACCGGCCGCCCTTCCATTGGGAGAGGGAGGGAGCTGCGCCCCTGGCCGCTCTGCCTGCGTGGAGCCTTTCTCCGCCGTGGGCCTCCCTCGAGGGGGGCCGCCCTCCACCCCGCCTGGCCTCGCCTGACTCCACCGGAGCCTGTGGTCACACGCACCCGTCCCACCTCCTGTGACCGGCCCCCTCCCCCTCCCCGAGGCTGAGCTTCCCACCCAATGGGGGGCGGGCGGGATGCCTGCCAGCGAGATCGAATCCTCCATCCCCAGAGCCCTCCACATCTATAACCTCCGCTGGCCGTGCACGGCCCGGCTCTCCCTGCTGCCGCCCGCCCCCCTCCACCCAGACGCTGCCGAGGGGGGAGGGGGGCAGTTCTGTGCTCTGGCCCCCCCCCCAGGCTCTGTGCTCTCCCCGCCCCTCCCAGTCTGTGCTCTGGGACCCCCCCCCCCCCCCCCCCCCGGCTCTGTGCTCTCCCCGCCCCTCCCAGCCTGTGCTCTGGGCCCCCGCCTGTGCTCAGCAGGCGCTGAGCGGCCCTGAGCGGTCCCGGTCTGAAGGGCTCAGGAGATCTGGGCTGAAGGATCGGGTCTGGGGACCCTGCCCGCTGCCCACACGGTGAGTCTGCGGCCCTGACGGCCACGAACTCCTGCACCTGGTGGCGCGGGCGCCGTGGGCCGGGGCTTTCCAGCGGCCGGTGAGAGGAACCGCAGCGACCTCCCTCACGGCGACCTGTTTCTCAATCCCATGGTCTCGGCTCTCGGCAGCTCTGAGCGGGCGCCCCCTGCGGCCCCGGGACCCGCCGCGGAGGTGAGGGACCGGGAGGGGGCCGTCCTCCCTCCTCCGACGGCGGGCCACCGCCCAGAGGCTGCGGGACCGTAATGTCTCCCAGCACAGGAGCAGAGTGTGCTGGGACGTCAGCGTTAATGGTGCCTGTAACAGGGCCGGTGCAGTGTGAGCCCCACCACGTGAAAACACCCATGTACCTAGCGCGCACGCGTGCGCGCGCATGTCCTGCTGTGGCTGTGTGGCTGTTTTCTCTCTGGCCAGTGGGTCCAAGGCCATTTAATTCTCAGCGCTCTGGGTGAGCGTACGGGAGAGGAGAGCTGTGTAACCGCCTGGACCTACGGGGGGGGGGGGGGTGTCTCTGGACGGAGCAGGGGCCACGGGAAGGTGCTCGCGTCTCTGGGGTCAGGGCTGTGGTCTCTTCACGGAGAAGTGGGGGGCTCTGGTCAGCCCTTGGAATCCTGGGTGTCCGGTCTCTCCCCAGACACGCGGCTGGGCCAGAGTCCCCCACGGCGAGCCACGCCCCTCCGTGTGGGACGACGCACGCGCGGGGAGGCTGACACCATCACCATCGCCGTGGCTGTCGCCGTGGCTGTGGCCGTCACCGTGGCCATCGCCGTGTCAACCCCAGGCAGGGTGAGGATGAGGCAGGCGTCACCAGGGGGCTGAGCCCATGGGGCCTGTGCCTCCTCTGCCGTGGGGTCCCCCGTGGGACTGTCACTTGTGCCCTGACCGTACCCTCTCGGAAAGCCACGCCGCAGCCGTCAGGTAGGCGGCTGGCAGGGCGGCACACGCACGGCTCTGCTGCCGGTGGCAGGTGCCGGGACGGCCAGTCCCCGCCGGCACCGGGGCGGGGAGCGCAGGGACAGTGCAGATGGTTTTAAACTCATGAGCCGCTGGGCTCAGGTGGCGCCGGAGACCCCCTTTATTGCTGCCGCCCGATGAAACACAACGTTCCGGCCGCTCGGGCCGCTCGGGAGGCTCGGGAGGCGCGGCCGAGGAGAGTGGCTGCCAAGGAGAGCGGCTGCCGAGGAGGGCGGCCCCGGGCCAGCCCATTCGCCAGGTGGGTTTCAGCTGCTTTTCTCCAAGCCACTTCCTGCTCTGTGAATGCGACTGCACCTTTATTTCATTTTATTTTTATTTTTAAAATATATTTTACTGATTTTTTACAGAGAGGAAGGGAGAGAGATAGAGAGCTAGAAATGTCAATGAGAGAGAAACATCGACCAACTGCCTCCTGCACACCCCCATCGGGGACGTGCCTGCAACCAAGGTACATGCCTCTGACCGGAATCGAACCTGGGACCTTGCAGTCTGCAGACCGATGCTCTACCACTGAGCCAAACCGGTTATAGCTATTATTTTTATTTTTTAAAAATTTTAAACTGGGGGTCCACTCTTGATCATCTTTTATTTTTATTTTTATAAAAAATATATTTTATTGATTTTTTTACAGAGAGGAAGGGACAGGGACAGAAAGTTAGAAACGTTGATGAGAGAGAAACGTCGACCAGCTGCCTCCTGCACGCCCCCCCCCCCCCCTTCCCACTGGGGATGTGCGCGCAACCAAGGTCCATGCCCTTGACCGGAATCGAACCCGGGACCCTTCAGTGTCCGGCCGACGCTCTCTCCACGGAGCCCAGCGGGCCTGGGCGGCGGCGAGTGTTCTGAGCCCTGACCACACCGGCCGAGCTCCCCGGCACTGCTGTGGGTCTGTCCTCACCGCAGCCACCCGGGGCCCGGCTGACCCCCGCTCCCGCTCCTCCGGGAAGTGGGTGCAGGCGGCCGGGCTGAGGCGCCTCCATTCCCGCCCCGACCACCTCATGCTCCCCTGCCCCCACCCCCCGCCCCCACCCCTGAGGCCAACGGCCCCGGGCGGCCTGTCATCTCGGCACCTGGTTTCAGGAACCAGGGCCTCCCCGCCTGCCCAGACGCCGTTTCCAAACCACCTCGCTCGGATCTGAAAGCGGGTCGCGGTCAGACTGCCCGCCGCCGGCCGGGCCTGGCCCTGGGGCGGGCCTCAGGTGAGCTGGGCTTTGGCCGTCGCCATGGAGACGCCAATCACTGGAGGAAACCTGCTGGGCCGGTGCAGTGGGAAGCCGGGAGAGCCACCTGCCTTACAGGGGGCTGGCCTAGCGCGGCCGTGGCCGGCTGGAGCTGGAGGGGGAGAGGGAGCCTCCAGGCCGACTCCCTGAGGGGAGGCTGAGCCCCCGGGAAGCCACCTCCTGGCACCGGCCTCACTCCTGGGGCCCGGGCTGTCCCTGGCCCGGCTCCCGGGCCCTCAGGCAGCTCCGTCGCCAGGTCCGGGGAGCAACCAGGCCCCGGCCTCCGTGCGGCCTGCAGGTCCTGCTGAGGAGGGGCGGGGGCCTCCCGGGCGGGCGGCGGGCGGGCGGAGGAAGTGGTGCAGCTAGCAGAAGTGGGAGCTGCTGGCGCGGAGGCTGTGGCTCGGGACGAGTTTCGGGAAATGAAAGTGGAGGAGGAAGTACCGGGCCCGTAGGTGCCTCTCGGACGGGGAAGTGGCTTTGTGCAAAGGTGGAGGGGGCGGCGGGCGGGCGGCCCGAGCCCTCGGTACCTGCCAGTGTCTGCACAGCGGCTGGCGTCTCGGATGGAGGTTCCAGCCAGTTTCCGGGCTCAGCTGCCACTCCCTTGGGCTCAGCTGCCACCAGCTCACATGCCTCAGGTGCAGCGGCCAAACCTGTTAATAGAACACCTCGTCGCCCTGGGAGTGAGTTCATCCCGGCCCTCGGGCGCTCAGGGATCATAAACGCCCGCTGGAGCAGCAGTCTGGTCCCCTGGGGATGGACGGCTCCCATCCAAGCGGCCTCTCTCCCCCCCTCCCCCCAATCCTGTGCTCCCCGCCCCGAGGGAGCGCCCAGCGCGGGACGGCCTGGGGGGGGGGGCAGTCCTGGGAAACAGCCTGAGGTCGGAGAGGGACAGGGGCTGTTAGGAGGGTCGCGTGGTTCGCTCTAAAGGGCAGAGAGGCCGTCCCAGCCGCCTGGGAGCCGGGCCGAGGCGGGAGGGGCTGTCCGGCTGGCGGAGCGGCGGTGGTCAGCTCACAGTCTCGGCTCCGGGTTCCCGGGTGGGGAGCCGGGCCCGAGAGCAGACTTCCTGGGCGGAGACGCACTTCCTACCGGACAGCCCTCAGCCCGGCCTGCGGGTCACTCGCAATTCCCAGGGGGCCGTGGTGCAGCCAGCGGCCAGGGGAGTGCGATTGTTACTGCCGACACCTGGGCTGATAGGAAGGCCGAGCTGATTACTGTCCGCCATCGGGGAAACGTGTGTGTGTCTCTGCCAATCGTCTCGGCCTCAGCTGGCAGCACTGAGAAGCAAAGCCCCCTGCCTTCCAGGCGCCCCTACAGCTCCTGGCCAGCATGGCCGCTGGGCTGCAGTGAGGACGCCCTGAGATGCCCACGACTTCCCAGTCTTCTCCGTCTCCTCATGGCTGGCGTCCGGGGGCCCGGTCCCCGCAGAGGCCGCGGCCCAGCAGCTGGCGTGGCCGAGCAGGACCAGGGAGCACTGCCATGACACTTCCCTGTGGAAAGGTGCTGGGCGCCGAGAACCAGCCACGCCGAGGAGGGACCGGGCTCAGGCAGGCCGAGGCCGGGGGCCGGGGGTGCAGGGGGCGCCTCACAAGCCCCAGCCCCGGGCGCCCCCAGCGTGCAGCAGGGAGAGCCCCCTCCTGGGTCCGGAGTCTGTGCCGGTAACCAGCGGGGACTCCCTGAGTGCCGGGAACGAGGTCAGATCCGCCGCCTCCTCTGCCGCAGCAGCCGCCCTGCCTGACGCTCACCCAGTGCGCCACGGAGAGGGTCAGGGAAACCCCGTGCCGTCCACTGACCGCACCCTCCACCTGCACATCGCAGCGCTAATGTGCGGTGGGTGCTTCTCCTTTGTCGGCGTCCGGCACGGAGAGGGAGGAGGGCAGGCTCCTGAGGGGAGGAGCTGGGGATTAAGAAATAAAAGAAAGACGCTGAAACCGGTTTGGCTCTGGATAGAGCGTTGGTCTGCGGACTGAAGGGTCCCAGGTTCGATTCCGGTCAAGGGCATGTACCTTGGTTGCAGACACATCTCCGGTAGGGGGTGTGCAGGAGGCAGCTGGTCGATGTTTCTCTCTCATCGACATTTCTAGCTCTCTATCCCTCTCTCTTCCTCTCTGTAAAAAAAAAAAATCAATAAAATATATTTAAAAAAAAGAAGAAATAAAAGAAAGAGACCAAGAAGCAGAAATAGATTCATCAAGCTGGGCGCTAGGTGGGCGCCATCTCTCTGATGGAGAGGCAGCCAGCGGCCGAGCCTCGCAGCAGGTTTATTTATAGGATCCAAGGATCGTATTTGCATTCTTACCTAGGCCCTAGCATGACTGGATTTACATATCTAGACCCGCCCCTGCCGACACCTGGACAAGGTGAGTCAGAACTGACCACTCCCCCCGCCCTCTTGGGGGGTGTAACCCAGACACGACTCTGCTGGTGCCGCGGGCTCCGCTGACAGTTTAAAGCAGAGGTTCCCAAACTTGTTTGTGCTGTAGACCCCTTGCCATGTTTTCCGGTTTTGGGTAGACCCCCTACTTACCTGATATTGATTTTTTTGTAAATTTCTAACTGTAGTGAAGTTTAGTGTTAAAATTTAATAAAAAATAATGTACCTACTTTTCTCCGGCATTCTCAAACAAAATAACACTGATTCACTATAATTTGTATGATAAACTACCAGTTTATATTTTTTAAAATATTTTCTCAGCACTTTCCTATTCAAGATTCAGGAAACGAATGAACGTATTTTTCTCACATTCATATTTATAGAGTGACGAATTGAACAAGTCGGTGCAAGTTCGAGAAGCTTTGAGACAAAAATTGGCAAGAATGTTTACTGCGCGTATGCTTGTAACAAGATGATACTGGTATATCATTATGTGCAGGTTTTTATCCTACAACTTACACAATTTTATAAACATATATAATAAATTTTTTACTTCATAGGTACTTTTATAAATAATTTATATGTTTTTATATTATAAGATAATATGATGTAAGTAAATAGGTACTATCAGTGTATGTTGAGATCCACTATCGTGGACCCCCATTTTCATTTCATGGACCCCCCAATTTTTTTTTCGCTGACGTAGACCCCTTGCAGGTTGTCATAGACCCCTGGGGGTCGATATAGACCACTTTGGGAATCACTGGTTTAAAGGATGTCCGTGTGCTTCCCAGGCGCCCTCCCACTGACGAGGCCGGCACGGCTGGGAGCACGGTGGCGCCCGGGAGCCGGGAGGGCGCGGTGCGGGATGAGGGAGCGCGGCCGGGAGTCCGCAGCCCTGGCCCCCTCCCCCCCCCCCCCCCCCCCCGGCAGTCAGCCCGCCAGGCTGCAGCTGCTCCGGTCACAGCGGTGCGTTCTCCTTTGAACGTGGCCTTGTGGCCGTCGGCTGCAGACGGCTCCGAGGGCGCCCGGGGGAGGCCGGCGATGGGAGCCGGACCTCCATGCGTGCGGTTTGCGAAGGTCCGTTCTCGCCGGCGGTGCTGTGACTCATCCGTTGTGAGGCCTGTGGGCAGATCGCACGGACTTCACTTCTCGGCTGCTTCCTTCCCGAGGGCTCAGAAACGGCTTTGGAACGAGAGCCCTCGTGCACATTAGTAAGAAAAAAAATCCTGAGGGCAGCGAGGGTCCAAACCAAAACAGCTCTCTTTCTAGACAGCCCCCCCCTCCCTCCCCCAACCCTCCCCCCGTCCTCCGTCCTCCCCTCTGCCCCCGTCCTCCCCTCCACACCCCCATCTTCCCTCCCCTCCCCCCACCCTCCAAGCCGCAGTCCTCCCCCCCGTCCTCCGTCCTCCCCCATGTCCCCCGTCCTCTCCCCCACCCCCGTCCTCCCTCCCCTACCCCCACCCTCCAAGCCGCTGTCCTCCCCCCTGCCCCCGCCCTCCCCCCCACACCCCCATCCCCCCTGTCCTCCCCCCTGCCCCCTGGGACGAGCACTCCTGCTTTTAGCTCCCCGGACGCTGCCTCTGAGGGTCATGTTGAGCTATTTCTCCCTGCACCCTGCTCCGGTAGCTTCGGCCTGTGTGCTTGAACTCAGAACTCGGAAGAAACAGGTCGAATGCCGTTACCCGCTCCTGTCTCTCTCCCACATGCTGACGCTGGCTGGTTCTGCATTTTTTGAGGTTTTGGGGGGTTTCACACTTTAATGCTGATCTGCTTCTTGGCGCACCAACCTCCCCGTGTCCCCCTGGGAACGGCTGTTTGATTCGCACGCCCCTGAGGACACAGGGTGGGGGCGTCTTTCCCGCGGGTGTGGCCACGGCAGGTCTTCTTGGGTGAGGCGTCCGTCCCGGATTGTGGCTTTGGTGCTGGAGATGTATCGACTTTAAAAAATATTTTTTATTGATGTTTAGAGGGAGGAAGGGAGGGGGAGAGAGAGAAACATCATTGATCTGAGGGAATCAGGATCAGCTGCCTCCTGCACGCCCCCCACTGGGGATGGAGCCCACAACCCGGGCCTGTGCCCTGACCGGGAATCCAACCTGTGATGTCTTGGTGCATGGGACAGTGCTCTATCCACTGAGCCACACTGCCCAGGGCCACAGATACATTCTTTTTTTTACAGAGAGGAGGAGAGAGGGATAGAAACATCAATGAGAAAGAAACATCGATCAGCTGCCTCCTGCACACCCCCTACTGGGGATGTGCCTGCAACCAAGGTACATGCCCTTTGACTGGAATCGAACCTGGGACCTTTCAGTCTCCAGGCTGATGCTCTATCCACTGAACCACACTGCCCAGGGCCACAGATACATCCTTAGTTCAATGCCCAGCGAATGCTCACTTGGTCTGTTACGGATCCTCCCCCTTTGTTGGCTGGTTCTGGTCCCGAAGGTCACAGTTTTCCTCGAGCCCCAGAGCCCCATCCCGTCAGGGTGGGCGCCCGCTGCAGGGGGACCGGCTGGCACGGCTCCCTCATTCCTGGGAGGACTCAGCCCCGGGCTCTGACCCCGATCCTGTGCACAGGCTCCCCTGGGCTGGGCGGAGTGGGCACTGCAGGCTGGAGGCCCAGCCCCGTCCCCACGCCCCTGACCACACGGGGCGCCCTCCCAGCGGGCAGCGGCTCCTGGGCACCGGGCCTGGGGGCAGAGGAAGCAGCATCTGCTCAGGGTTTCTGACAACGGCTGTGGCTGGTTCCTTCTCCTCCGGCCAAAACACACACAGATGTGCGAGGTGGGGGCCGCGGGGGCGAGGCGAGCCAGGCAGGGACAGGCCGCCGAACCAGAAAGACCAGCCCTTGATGGAGCCTGTGGTTAGTTTCTGTCGCTTTTGGCCGGCCCGAAGCCTTCCTCTCTGTGCGCCGCCAGCTCCTGCCTCCGGGCGGCCAGGGCGGCTCCGATGGCCCCGGGGAGGAAGCCAGGCGTGCCCTCTCCTGACCTGGCTGAGCCACCGGAGGCCCTTGGGTTCCTGAAGCACCGGGAGCCCTGGCCCCGCCCCTCCCAGGCCCCGCCCCCAGGCAGACTGCCCAGACCGCCAGGCCCAGCTGCAGGCTGTCTGCTCCGGACGCTCCGGTGAAGCTGTGGGTGGAAGAGAGGGGGCGGCGGGCTCTCTGACATCAGCATCCAGAGCAGACGAACCCCCGGAGGAGGAGGAGGCCGGGTCCGAGCGGCCGCGGCTGCCTGGGGGCGCTGGGCGCTGGCAGGCGGGTGGCGGGAGGTCGGTTTACCCGTGTGTCCGGCGGTGAGGCTCGGCCTGTCCCGGGACCCGGCTGCAGAGGTGGCACTGGTCACCCAGCAGCACTCCGACGGGTCTGCTTTCTACAAGCTTTCGGCCGAAGCAGCTTCCCCGGCTGTGGCCGCCGAGAGCTTGACCGTGAGCTGCCCGGCGATGGAGGCAGGAGCCGCCCGGCGATGGAGCCAGGAGCCGCCCGGCGATGGAGCCAGGAGCTGCCTGGCGATGGAGGCAGGAGCCGCCCGGCGATGGAGGCAGGCAGCGGCCAGGGCAGCCTGAGCAGAGGCAGCGGCACCTGGAGCTCAGGCACCAAGGACCCCCGAGCCCGACCCCGAGAGGCCGGGAAACCCTGCTGGGCTAGGGGAGGGGGAGGGAGGGGGGACGGGCCCAGCCCGTGGGGGGTCGGAGGTCACCGCTGTCCCTGCCTGGGCCTGCCCCCGGGGGTGTCACTCACCCTCAGCATCACTGCTGTTCCGGGGAACCTGGTGCTCTGCTGGGGCGGCCCGGGGGGGTTTGCTCATTGGACAGAAACTCACTGGCCCCTCGGGGTGAGATGGCACTGGGGGAGGGGCCGGGGAAGCCCATACCCCCACCGCCCTTCCTAAGGTCCCCCCCTGGGGTCCCTGGGGCCTGGCCTCTGGGGAGGGAAGTTCCTGCCGCAGAGTCCTCCCGCCCCCAGAGGGCTCCCCCTCCTGGACAGGCCGGTGGGAGACAAGGTGACACTCTCTCGGGCCGGACCCCTCCCTGGGGGCCGCCTGCCCCACTGACAATGGCAGAGCAGGGAGGCATCGGGGCACGCTGCAGGGCTCACACGGCTCCTCTTGCTGGGACTGTGGACACCGTCCGTGAGGTTTGAGTGAACTGGGATGGTCACGTGACTCACTTTCTAAGGCATCCATTCGTAGAGCTCGTCCGTAGACTCACAGCGACCGGGCCTCCCCGAGCCCCCACCCCCCTCCCCCCATCCCGCTCCCATCACAGCGGGCACCCCGGATCCACGGCGTGTCCTACAGGGCGTGTCCTACACGGCGGCCGCGGGTGAGACGGCTCAGCCCTGCCCTGAGGCCGCTGGTTCCAACCCTGGTCAGGGCACGTGCGGGTTGTGGGCTGGATCCCCAGTGTGGGGTGTGCAGGAGGCAGCCGGTCAGTGATCCTCTGTCATCATGGATATTTCCCTCTCCCTCTCCCTCTCCCTCTCCCTCTCCCTCTCCCTCTCCCTCTCCCCCACCCCTCCCCCTCCCCCTCCCCCTCCCCTCCCCCTTTCCCTCCCCCTCCCCCCTGAAATCAATGTGTACATACATATATACATACATACAGGGACACCTTTGGGCCGCACAGCTCCGTGGAGTCACCACCCACGGGCATGTGCTGAAATGCCTTCAGTTCTAAGTACCTGGGCCGAGCGTCTCGCCCACGTGGTGCCGATAAGACGCTTCACACAATCCCCGCCATTCACACCCAGAACCACGCCTTGCCTTCAGCTGCCACAAGTTTTAGGGCCAAATGTGTGTGTGACTGGAGGCATCTAGTTAACCCCCCGCCTTCACGTTGCCCCCAAACCCCAGGCCCTGGGCCTTCCAGGCGCCGCGTGGTCTGTGGGCGATGGAGGCGGACGCTGAGGGAGGGGCAGGCACCAGGGAATCGGGGCCCTGGAGGCTGTCTTTCTGGGGGTGGGAAGCTGACTGCTCGGGTGTCTTACCCACGGGCCCCGGGGGGGGGGCGCCTCTCCCCCTGGTGGCCGCGCCCGGAGGTCCGGCCTGCGGAGGCAGAGCCAGGGGCACCCCTGCCCCAGACTCCCCCAGGTGTTAGCTGGGCGCACGTGTTGGCGGGCGAGGGGCTGAGGCGTTCCGAGAAGCGAGGCGCGGGTTCGACGCCAATGGATCGGCAGGCGGAGCGTTAGAACCTGGTGGAGGTGAAGGAGAGGCTGACTTAGGGGAAACGCACCGCCGGGAAGTGCTGCCAGGCCACAGCCGGACCGTTCCCATGGAAACCGGATGCCCAGGGTCAGAGTATGGGGCGGGGGCCCGGCTGTGTCAGGGTCTCCCCGGGAAAGCTGAGCGAGAGGAGGCGAGCCGGCCGGCCGGCCGTGCGGGTCCGATGAGACGGGGAGAAGGAGCCCGCGTCCCTGGCCCAGCGTCCGCCCCCTTCGCCCTCGCTGTGGCGGTGGTGACATCGGACCTCCTGCTTCCTGAGGATGAGCGGGTGAGGCGCGGGGACCACAGGGTGCCGTTGCCATGGAGATGCTCGCCGAGGTGCCGATGCTGAGACGGCAGATGTGGGTCACAGAAACCACAGGGCCCGGTCCGCTGGCCGGGGCTTTCCGCTCCGGGAGGGACGGCACCTCCGCCGCCGCTGACGCTCAGAGGGTGTCCACGCCCGCCGCATGCAAAGCTGAGGCGAGGGCTGCGGCCAGGCGGCCGCCCACTGCCTACCACCTAGGAAGGCGAGAAAGTTTCCTCAGAGAGACTGGATGCAGGAAGACGTCAGCCATCCATTCACTCACTCACTCATTCACCCACTCATCCACCCATCCACTCATCCATCCATCCATCCACTCATTCATCCATCCATTCATTCATCCACTCATCCATCCATCCATCCATCCACCCACCCATCCATTCATTCACTCACTCACTCATCCACCCATCCATCCACTCATCCATCCATCCATCCATCCACCCACCCATCCACTCATTCATCCATCCATTCCTTCATCCACTCATCCATCCATCCATCCACCCACCCATCCATCCATTCAACCACTCATCCACCCATCCACTCATCCATCCATCCATCCATCCACTCATCCATTCATCCATCCACTCATCCATCCATCCATCCATCCATCCACTCATCCATTCATTCACTCACTCACTCATTCATTCATTCATTCACTCACTCATTCATCCACTCATCCACCCACCCATCCATCCATTCACCCACTCATCCACACATCCACTCATCCATCCACCCATCCATTCATTCACTCACTCATTCATCCACTCATCCATCCACTTATCCATCCATCCACTCATCTATCCATCCATCCATCCACACACTCATTCGTTCAACCTTCACCCAAGCATGTGAAGAGTTTAGTTTGTGCAGGTTCCTCCCAGAGGCTGGCGGCGCCCTCGGGGCAGGTGCTGTCGTTAGAAGGCGAGGGCCGGCCATCGGGGACCCCTCGTGTCCCAGCCTGTTCCTCTCGGGGCCTGCGGACCCCGGCTCACCCCTGAGGCTGCGGACGTGGCCTTCGGCTCCGAGCAAAGCCGAGAACTGAAGCCGAGAGCTGCGTACGCTGAGGCCCGAGCTGCCGGTGGAGGCCCCCCCACCCCGGGCGTGGGCGGGGCCCGCAGACGGGGTCAGGCCTGTGGTCCCGCCAGGACTCCTCGCGTCCCTGAGGAGGCGCGGCTCCCAGGAGGACAGTGCTCCTGTGCCGCTCCCGCACGGAGCGGAGGACGGGGCGGGAAGGGCGAGGGGGGGGTGCCTCTGCCCGAGCGTCCCGGCCAACCTCCCGAGCGCGGTCCTGGCTGCGGGTTCCGGGGCAACGCCTGTGTCCACGGGACACGCATGGGACCGGGTTGCTGTGGGGTTTCCGCGCCGCGGCAGGGACGTGTGGCCGTCTGCACACGGCAGCTTGGCCCCTGACCGTGTCCCAGGGCCGGGGCCGGGGGCGCAGAGCTGCGGAGGGAGCCACACGTGTTTGGAAGCCCCTGTCCACGCGGGCAGGTCTGGTCGGCAGTCGCTGGAGCCGGGTCCGAGGGGGAGGGGCCCAGAGGCCTGGGGGCGGGGGCGGGGGCGGAGAGGGGCTGGGGAGCAGGCAGGGGCCGGGCCTTCCTGCACTCTCGTTGGAGCTGCGGGTAGGGCTCTCACATCCTGGCGGCGGCCAGTTTCACTTCTGGGCTCGGCACTGACGCGGCTCTCAGCCCACAGGACCATCTCGCCATGAGCCTGGGCGTCCCTGTAACCTCCCCACCAGAGTCCCCCCTCCCCACCCCCTGGCTGGGCGTCCCCACCCGTGTCCCAGTCTCCCTCGCCGGGTGGGTTTCTGGGGTTGGACAGGTTCCGATCCAGCCGGCCGCCATCGAAGGCAGGGCAGGGCGTCTTCCATGCCAGGACCGAGCCGCCCGCTCCACCGCCCGCCCGGGGCTGCGTGCCACCGAGCGGGGGAGTGACGTGCGGCCCGAGCTCGGTGCTTGTGCTCGGTGCTGGGGACTTCCGCGTGAGCGGCTGCAGGATGACTCAGCTCGGGGCTGCGGTTCCAGCCCCCTCTCGCCTCTCGCCGGAGGAGGCACTGGCTCTCTCGGTGCCTCCGCTCTGTCTGCTCGGCTGAAACCACCTGCTGGCGGCACGCTGCCTGAGCCGAGGGGCTTTTGAGGGTGACTTTCTCTGGGCTGACGTCAGGGGGACTTCTCAGGCCTCTGTGCAGCCAGCTGAGGGCAGCGCCTGGGCACCCAGCTCCGGGGAGCCCCCCCCCTCCGCCCCCCAGTGTCCATCGCCGCGCAGGGCGGTCCTGGGCGGGGCAGCCGGTCTGTGTGCCCGAGGGCCGGCGGCTGGCCGGGGGACGGAGCGGCAGTCAGAACCGCTTCTCATGGCACAGCTCCTGTGCTCCGTGCCATCCTGTGGGATGCTGGCTGATGCAGGGCGGCCCGGTCCGCCTGGCCTGGTCTTTGTGCAGCGTCCACCGCCTCCTGCTGTGTGAGGGGGTCGGGGTGGGAGGCGGGTTACCTGTCGCTCAGACGAAGGTCCCATCTCGGGCCTGGGAGCTGCTCCCGCGGACGCCGGGTTCGGGAACCGGAGGCCGGGGGTGATTTGGGCCACGGCCTCGCCCGGCAGCCCGGCCCCGTCCTGGGAAAGACGTGGGTGTCCGAGGAGGAGACGGAGCGGGGACTGCAGTGACGGGACCGCAGGCTGGAGCTGGCCTTGGGCAGTGCTGCCGTGTGGCCTGACGGGCAGAAGGCTCTGGTCAGACGTGGGCTGGGGCTGGCCTGGCAGGGCGCAGGAGGACGGCAGGGGGCAGCAGGGCAGGGGCGGGGGGCAGGGCGGCAGGCTGGGTATGGGGGCGAGGGACGGGGCAGGGGGCTCCAGGGCTCCCAGACAGGACAGTGGGCTGCAGGGGAGGGCTGTGGACAGCCAGCTCCCAGGGCAGCCTTAGGAACTGGGCCACGTGTAGCAACGATTTTGGCTAAAATAACAATTTTTTTAAAAAAGCCACCCTTGCCCAGCTGGTGTGGCTCAGCAGAAGGTCGGGGTTCGATTCCTGGTCAGGGCCCAGGCCGGGGTGGCGGGCTCGGTCCCCAGTGTGGGGCGGTGCCGGAGGAGCTGATCTGTGATTCTCTCATGGATGTTGCTCCCTCTCCCTTCCTCTCTGAAACCAATGAAGACCTTTAAAAAGCGCGTCTGTCCCTGAGCGCCTCGGCTCGTGGTCTCAGAGAAACGGGGGCAGCTGTTCCTGCTCAAACCCCCGGTTTCACAGAGACGGAGGGCGGAGGTCAGCGGGAGCCACACGCACACCCAGGGCCTGGGAGCCGGAGGGAACGGCGGTGGTTTCGGCGGGAACTCCTTGCTTCCAGCTGGTTTCGTGCTGGCGGTGTCTGCCGGGCTGACCTCAGTGCCGCAGGCCCGGCTCCGGGGCCGCGGCCTGGCCCTCCGCCCCGCGGGGCCCCCGGAGGTGAGCCTGGGCCGTGGGAATGGGAACCGCAGGGGGACCGGGTCTGCCCTGGGGTTCTGCCCTGGGGGTCCTCTCGGCTCTTAGAGGGCCGGCTGAGCGGCGAGGGGGCCTTGTCCCTTCGTCCCTGTGAGACGGACGGGCTGGCGGGAGGCACCCGCCCCTTCCAGGCGGTTTTCCGACGCTGGCGTTTTGCCCCGAGGTGCAGGGTCTGGGGCAGAACTGAGCCCTGTTCTTGCTGCCAGGATGCAGCCTGAGTCTGAAGATGGTCAGACCCACCCCAGCCTCACCTGGGCCACCAGGGACATAGACAGAAACCTATGGTGCCTGCCCCTCGCCCTCCCCTTCCTCAGAGAGGGCGGGGAGCTGTAGAGACAGCTCCGGGGTGCTCAGCTCGGGCGTGATGGTCCCGCTGAGGCCTCGGGGAGCGGGCGTGGCTTTGAGCGAGAAAACCCAGCGACAGTGTGTCCCCAGCTCCCGCCCGGTCAGACACAACGGGGGTCACACCGCCTGTTTCCAACTCCCCCGTGTGCAGTGCGCCCCTCGCGTGTGCCCCGCGTGTGCCCACCTCCCGGGCCCTCCACCTGCCTCGGGGAGGAGCACCCAGCCCATTCTGCTCTGCCTGCAGCCGCAGAGGGACCTGCCCTGCCCCGTGCCGCGATCCCGCTGTCCCTCCGGCCCTGGCCCCTGGCGAGGGGCAGCCCTGCAGGGCCCGGGCGGCCCACCGTGGCGGTCCTGCCTTCTCAGCTCTCCCAGGGGGTGGGGGTGAGGGGGACACCTCGCTGAGTCCTGGCAGTGCCCAGACCAGGGTGCAGGGCCCGGCGCCTGCTCTGCGGAGTCCCCGGCTCAGCCTGGGCCTGAGCGGCCCTTCCCAACAAGATGTACATGTGAATCGAACCCGAGCCAACAAGCAGCCTGTGGCTCCTGTGCGCACATCTCCAGGCCTGATGGGCACCTGCCCGTCCCACCGGGCCTGGACTTGGAGTGCCGGCCCCGGGTTCCGTCCTGTCCATCGGCCTTGGCTTCTACTCAGGCTCTGCCTCTGCGCACGGAGGTGCTGCTTCTGTCCGAAGGTCAGAGGTTCCTGAGGGGCCGAGGGAGACCCCGGATCGCGGCGTCACTGGAGAGGGAGTGTGATCTGAAGTGGGTGCCCCCGCTCCCCAGAGGGCCCGTGTGAGGGTCGCTGGCTGGGAGGGTGGCACGTCATTTTGAGGTGCAGGCACAGAAGAGAGGGGAGCACGGAGAGGAGGGGTGAGAGCAGCTCGATGCTTGGTGTGCTGGGGACCCCTCGCCTCGCCACACGGGGCCCAGACTGGAGCTTCTAACAGGTAAGCAGTTCTTTTCCACAAGATCAAACCCTTCCAGGTTTGGGGGAACACGCATATGTATGCTAATCCTCACCGAGGGCGTGTCCCCGTTGATTTTTAGAGGGAGGGGAAGACGGGGAAGCACCGATGGGAGAGAGACAATGGGAGAGAGACATCGACTGGTGCCTCCTGCAGGAGCCGGCCAGGGCCCGGGCCAGGGAGGAACCGCAGCCGAGGGCGTGGCCTTGATCGGAACCGAACCCCGGGGCCCTTCAGTCCTTGGGCCGACGCTCCACCCACTGAGCCGGACAGGCCGGGTGGAGATGAGCTTTGCGTTTATAATCGATGAAAAGGCAGACCTCTGTGAACGTGTGCCTGTGACGAGTGTCCACACACTGGGCCCTTAGGGTGGTGTGGGCGAGTGCCTGTCCACGATGGCACTCAGCTCCTGAGAGTGTGACAGCGAGTCCCACAGAGAACTGGAAACACACACACTCACACACTCACACTCACACACACACTCACACACACACACACTCTCACACACACACACACACTCACACACTCACACACACACACACACACACACACATACACATTCTCACACACACTCACACACACACACATACACACTCACACTCTCACACACACACACACACTCACACACTCACACACACACACACACACACACACCCCTGAGGGACCCGGCACCGAGGGAATTCACAGAGGAGCCGGGGCGTTCACCGCTCTGGCTGCGGTGGAGAAATTTCCCTGGTTTCCCCTCGGGCCTTTTATCATAAAAACCACCAGTGAAGAGGAGGTCCTGACGGCCTGGCCTCTCCCCGCCTCCTGCTGGTCCTGAAATGAGGAGAGAAGTGGGCCCCCGAGGGCAGTGGGCACCGTCAGAGAGCCGGGCACCACCGCGGGGGGAGGCCCCGGGTCCCAGCCCGCTCCCGGAGGCAGCTCCCGGGCGGACAGGGTCTGTGCAGGCGCCGCCTGGGGCTCCGTCCGCCTGGCTGGCCGCCGGGGCAGGCCGCGCCCGCGTTTGCATGTGTTCACGCTGGGTTTCGGGTTGACTGAGCAGCGCGTTCTTTCAAGGACAGAGGGGTTTCCTTCTCCCCCTCTGACAGGAACTCCGCCGGCCTTCCCCGTGGGGCCCCAGGTGTGGCTTCGGCGGGCCCGGGCCTTCTGCTCTGAAAGAGAATCTTTCAAATCGATGCAAAGGTTCTGGCTCCCATCCGCTGTGGGAGCCTCACTGGCATCGACGGAGGGTGGCGTGGACGCAAGCCCTGCAGGTCCTCCTGCTTTCTTCTTCTTTTATTTTTATTTTTAAAATATGTTTTATTTATTTTTTACAGAGAGGAAGAGAGGGAGAGAGAGTTAGAAACACTGATGAGAGAGAATCATCGATCAGCTGCCTCATGCACACTCCCTACTGGGGATGTGCCCGCAACCAAGGTACATGCCCTTGACCTGAATCGAACTTGGGACCCTTTAGTCCGCAGGTTGACGCTCTGTCCACTGAGCCACACCGGTTTCGGCTCTTCTTTTGTTTTAAATGAGTCTTTATTGTTGAAAGTATTATCTATGTCCCCTTTCCCCCTCCCCCTTTAAAAATATACTCTTATTGATTTCAGAGAGGAAGGGGGAGGGAGAGAGAGATAGAAACATACATGATGAGAGAGAACCATGGACGGCTGCCTCCTGCACGCCCCCTACTGGGGATGGAGCCTGAAACCTGGGCCTGGGCCCTGACCGGGAATCGAACCCTGACCTCCTGGTTCACAGGTCGATGCTCAGCCCCTGAGCCAGGCCGGCCGGTCAGAAGGTTACGTTACTAATCAGATGTTGGGCCTCATGTACACGTATGAGGGGGGATGTGGACAGAGGCCTGCGGACCACCGTGTTTTCCAGTCTGTCCCAGTCGCTGGCAGGGGACCCCCGTCTGCTGCCTGTGAGTCGCCTTTGGGTGGGGGCCCAGCTAAGACCGAGTCCAGGCCACGCAATCCCAGAGGGGAGCAGGCTGAGCTGGGGAGGGGACCCGGAGGGCTGCTGGGACTGCTCACTGCCTCCGCCCCCCGCCGTCCAGAGCGAGGCCTCGGTGCCGAGGGCTCAGACTGGGGGCCACGCAGCCGCGGGGGGTCGGGGGGCTATTGTAAGAGGTGTGTCTGGGGCTGCCACAGAGTGCGGGGGAAGGGGCGCGGGGACTGGACTAACGTGTTACCTCCTCCATCCTCACCCCCGAGCCCCGCTCTCACCCGCGCCTCTCACCTCCTGGGGATGCTGGCTCCTGCCTTCTCGCCCTCGGCCCCGCCCCCGGAGATACCATCAGCCCAGCCGGGCTTCCGGGGGAGCGCGCTTATCGCTGCACAGGGCGCCGTCTGATCGGGCTGGTTCTCGAGAGCCGAGTCAGTGTGCGGGGGCCGGGGACGTGGCCCTCTGTGATCCTGCTTCCTGGCGGGCGCCCGGCCAGCGCAGAGAGAGGCACCTTGAACTTTCAAGAATCAGCCACCCGGTTCCTGGAGGTCCCTGTGCTGTGAACGGCCTCCTTCAGAGCAGACATGGCTCTGACACCACGGGGACGGGCAGACACTGCAGACCACGGCTTATTTATTTATTTATTTATTTTTTTGGGGGGAGCCAGTTTCCTGTTGCGTCACTAGTTTCCGTGGATGGTCTGGGCCCCCCTCTCCCCTCCCCGCCATGTGCACGTGCACTCCCGCTGGCTCCCACCGTCCACGCCCTGGCCACGCGGGGGTGGGTCAGACACTGTGCAGCGGCCCGGCGGGATGAAGGCAGAGGCAGTGGGCACAGGGGGCCTGGCGGCCCCAGGGCAGCGACAGGACGCTCTCTCTCCTCGCTGCACAGCTCCCAGAAACCCACTCCATGTTTACTCTTGCTCCCAAAGTTTGTGCATTGTGAATTCCTTCTAGAAAGTTCTGGCCCCAAAGTGTCACCGAGCCTCCTCTTCTCACCACCACTATGGTTCTCGCAGATCTTTCTGGTGCGCTTCAAGCCTGAGCCAGGCCCGCCTCGGCCTCTGCAGGGCTCAGCTCTGGCTGCAGTATCTTCGTTTTGTTTCCGTGATGGTTATCTGTCTTCTCTCAACTAGAAGGCGAGCTCCACACAGGCCGGGCCCTTCCCGCCTCGTCCAGACCCGAATCCCCGTGCCCCGCGAGGCCCCCTGCCGCCTGCGGGGGGCAGTGCTCCAGCCGCCCTGCAGGGCAGAGGGCCCGGCCGGCGGCGGGGGCAGCGGCGGGCACTCACAGAAGTTGCCCGTGTGCGACGTGAGCCTGAGGAGATGCAGATACCAGCGTGTGGGCAGGAAGTGGGCCGGGCTGTGAATCAGAGAAAGAAAGGATGACGCGTGGAAATAAAAACGCTGATAGCGGTGAGGGGCCCGGGGACCCGCGTTAGGAAATGAGGCTGATTTTTAAAAGTTTTTATTTTATTTTATTTTTCAATTTGAATTCTCGGCCCGATTTAGGTGTTCACAAAATGCTTGTGAGGCGTTGATTTGAGAGTCCAGCTTTTCTTGTTTTCTTTCTTCTCATTCCACAAAGTTAATTCGAGTCCCACAATCCTGAGTCAATGGCTTGTTGACGACAGGACAGGACAGATCGCTTTGCCTCACTCTCCTCTCCCCTTCGGTGCAGACGTCACCCGGCTCCCCCAGCCCCGGCCCGCCCCCCGCCCGGCAGCACCGGCCCGGCCGTCTGACAGGACGTGGATGGGGCTCCGTGGGAGCCGCTCGCCTCCGGAGGGACGGTCTCCAGGGAGACGCCTGTCCTGGACGTTCTGGTGAACTGACATCCATGTCAGCACATGTCCCCCGTGTGAGCGCCCTCTCCCTCCTCGGTCTGAGCCCCGGCCTCACGCACAGCCCGGAGGGTCTGGAGCAGCGGCGGCAGGTGTGGTGGGCAGCCTGGCACGGGGGCGGGGCCGGGGCAGGGCTGGCCGTGGGCACCTGCCCGTCACAGCGACCAGGAGGGAGGAGAGCCGGCCGCGCCCTCATCACCCGCCCAGGGGCTCAGGCTCCCGGCGAGGACGGAATTCAGAAACCCAACCTGCTCACAGCGCTCCGTGTCCGAGAGGCCTGTGTCCCACAGGTCATGCCTGCATGTATACGTCACGTGTGTCATCCAGGCACAGGCCGGCGTCCACGTCTCCGGCCCCGGTCACGTGACGAGCCAGGCCGACGCCTGCCCCGAGCAGCTCAGGGCCGGTTTCAGGAAGTCGCTCTACATGGGCCGGGTTCTGGCTCTGAAATTTTCAAAATATCGTTTCCGATTTCAAAACATAGAGCAACGCCCTGCGCTCCCACTGGGGACCTTTGTCAAGAGGAGAAGCCAGTGAAGCAACAGACGGGTGTGTGTGTGTGTGTGTGTGTGTCCCCGGTGAGAGGGGCCTCTGCCCGCCGGGGAGCGGGGTGGGGGTGGGGTGGGGGTGGTAGGGGAGCGGGTGGGGTGGGGGTGGGGGTGATAGGGGAGCGGGTGGGGGTGGGGGTGGGGGTGGTAGGGGAGCGGGGTGGGGGTGGGGGGTGGGGGTGGGGGTGGTAGGGGAGCGGGTGGGGTGGGGATGGGGTGGTAGGGGTGGGGGTGGGGGTGGTAGGGGTGGAGGTGGGAACGGCTGGGGACCAGGGAGTGAGCGTGAGCACCTGCTAGTCACACAGCGGCTGGAGGAGGGTGGGGCGCACAGACCTCGGCAGGCATGAGTGGTGCACATGTGTGCGTGTGTGATGGGGGGGACAGGGCGACTCGCTCACATCCCTGTCGGTGCGGGAGCCGCCTGTCTTTACTGCCTCTCTCAGGCTCTTCCCTCTCCCGCCTGACCTGCTGCTGAACTGGTCACGGAACGCGACGTGTGTGCAGGCACCGGGGTTCCTGAAGCCCCCCCAGAGCTGTGTCTGTCCTGCCCCCCAGCCGTGTGTCTAACAAGTTAGGTCATTAGCTGATCAGCAACGGGCGGCAGCCATGGAGCAGAGCCTCGGCCCAGCCCTGGCCTGGGTGCTGGGGTGCTGGAGGGTGCTGGGGGGTGGATGGGACAGGAGCCCTGGGCTTGGGTGCTGGAGGGTGCTGGGGGGTGGATGGGGCAGGAGCCCTGGGCTTGGGTGCTGGAGGGTGCTGGGGGGTGGATGGGACAGGAGCCCTGGCCTGGGCTGGGTGCTGGAGGGTGCTGGGGGGTGTAGGTGGGTGCTGGGACAGGAGCTGCTGTCCCCGTTCCTGTCCTGTGGCGTCTCCCGGTGGTCAGCTGCGGCGATGCGGGGCGGGGCGGGGCGGGGGTAGCAGCCCGTCAGCTCGCCCGCTTCCCGCCCAGCTGTTTCTGCACCACAGGCCGCGGTGGCAGCAGTTGCGAAAGGTCTCACACGCCCCCGGCTCTGTGGCTGCCCCGCGGGGACCTGCTCTCCTTCGCGTCCTGTGAGGGGGACACAGACCGCCGGGTCCGCAGTGAGCCGAGTGGCCGGCGCTGAGGGCAGAAGCGCTCCATCTGCCTTCGGGGCCGGAGCTATTTTTGTTTCCTTCGATGCAAACCTGGCTACGGCTGCAGCGAGGAAGCCGGTGGATTTCTCAAAACCAGACTCCTTTCCTGTTTGTTGGCCTCGGAGAAAAGTCCCGCCGCATCGATCCGGCCTCTGTGGGCGGCGTGGGCTCCGTTATCTTTCTGGTTTCTTCTCTCTGCTAATCCTCACCGAGGGTGTTTTCATCAATCTTTAGAGAGAGTGGAAGGGAGGGAGGCAGAGGAAAGACACACACACACACACACACAAATACACACACACACACAGAGAGAGAGAGAGAGAGAAAGGGAGAGAGATAAAGAGAGAGAGGGAGAGAGATAAAGAGACAGAGAGGGAGAGAGATAAAGAGACAGGGAGAGAGATAAAGACAGAGAGAGAGGAAGAGAGAAAGAGGGGGAGAGAGGTAGACATGAGACACAATGCTGTATTGCCTCCCACAGGAGCCCTGACCTGGGCTGGGGATTAAGCAACTAAAACACGTGCCCTTGGCTGGAATCGAACCCTGGCCCACAGTCCGCTGTGGGCCGATGCTCTGACCACCCAGCAAACCGGCTGGAACTCCATTTCCTCTTTCCTCTGCTGTTCGCTCCTGACACTGGACCAGAGAAAGCAGCCGTGACGTCCCCAGGCTGAGAGATAAAATTAATATCCAGATTAGTAGTCACACGGACAGGACGCGGAGGGACCTGGGAGCCGGGAGCACGGGTGCTGACATTGGCTGGGTCACGTAGGAGGGAGGCGGCCTGGCGGGTGCCCCCGGCCCTCCCAGCCTCAGGGGCCTCACTGCAGAGCGGCCTCAGGCTGTCCGGGCGTCCACGGCCACGGGGACACGGGACACACCATTCCGTGGCTCTGCCCGCGCATTGGTCTGCCCCCGGCTGCTGGTGCTGAGTGACCAACACCTGACATCTCCGCCCTGACACACACGTGTGTGCGCGTGCGTGTGTGTGTGTGTGTGTGTGTGTGCGCGCGCGCGCACACATGGGCTGTGGCTGGGCTGAGGCTCTGCTGATCTGGGTGGGGCGGGGTCCCAGGCTCCGGCCAGGCTCAGGCTGCTCCGTGGGTTTTATTGGATGGGGCGGGGGTCTCTTCCAGAGCCCGCTCTGATGGCCCGTTCCTGCTGTTGCGGGGACACAGCTGAGAACGCCCTGATGGACCGAACCTCACCAAGTGCTGGGCACCTCCCGTCTCCCGTCCCAGCGGCCCCCGCTCACTGCAACCTCACGGCTCCTCCGGGTCACCTCCAGGTCATGGCGCTGTGGGCACTGTGGCTACCACGTCCGTATTCCAGGGGAAAGAAAAGAGGAAGAGCTGAGGCCCGCCCTGCTCTTCTGCTTTTGGCAGCAGCCTTTGGGGCCCCCACCCGCACAGTCCCCCTGCTGTCCCGGGGGCGGGGGTCCATGGGGAGACCCTGGGGGCGCTGCCCTTCAGCTGGGCACGGTGACCTGGGAGCTCTGCGCCCGGAGGGGGGCGGGGCGTCACTGAGGGAGGGGTCACACCGGGTGAGGGCGTCACACTGAGGGAGGGGTCACACCGAGGGAGGGCGTCACACCGGGTGAGGGCGTCACTGAGGGATGGGTCACACCGAGGGAGGGCGTCACTGAGGGAGGGCGTCACTGAGGGAGGGCGTCACACCGGGTGAGGGCGTCACACGGACGATGTCACCACAGCCACGCGGCCGGGCAGAGGGAGGTCCCCCCCCGCCCCCGGCCCCGGGCATGCGGCCACAGCAGCGTCCGTGTGTCAGGACCGGGAGGGGTGGCCTCCGGTCCCTGCGTGGTGACGTGGCGGGCGCCGTGCCCAGGGGAAGGTGGCGCCGTCGCGGCTCTGAGGGTGGGCGGGGAGAGACGGGCTCGAGGGCAGCGGCCGAAGACGGTGCCTCGCGCAGGGCGGGCGAGGGGCGTCTGCCAGCTCGGCGGCTGTGAGAGAACACGTGGGCCCCAGAGGCCGAATGGAGGCGCCTGCACCTGTGCGGGTGGGGCCGCCTCTGGGTCGTGGGCGCTGCTCCTCGCTCTTCTCCCGGCAGAAGAGGCGAAGGGGTTCGGCGGGGTCTCTAGGAGGGACACTAATCCTACCACGGGGGCCCCACCCTCCTGACCTCCTGACTCTCTGACCTCAATAAGGCCCCATCTCCAGATACCATCAACTTTGGGGTTAGGCTTCAACAAACAGATGTTGGGGGACACGCCCTTCCGTTGGCGGCACATCCACGGAATCCTGGCTGGGCTCCCTGGCCAGGCTCCCCCTCCCTGGGTGGGACTGGCACCCCGTAGGCAGGGGTTGGACCAGACCCACAAGAACACTTTGGGGGTTGCAGGTATAAGCATGTGATGTGGACAATGATCCCGGGCAAGGTGTGGCAGTCGGGGCCTGTGGCCGGTCCTCCCTGCTCACTGCTGCCGTGGCTTGGCTGTGTGGCTGCTGTGGCTTGGAGCCGTGGCTGCCGTGGCTCAGCTGTGTGACTGCATGGCTCCCTGGTGTGGCGGCATGCAGGTCATTCCGTGTGTTTGCACCTTAGTTCTCTCAGCTGTGAAAGGAGGAGTTTACGTTGACTTAACCCCACAGGGCACTCCCAGCGGCCGCCTCTGCGAGTCCACAGCGCGCTTTGACTGTCTCGCACCCCCCGTTGTGTGCCCGTGGCTCTGGGTCCCCCGTGCAGGACCCTCTCCGCCCTGTGCTCAGAGTTGAGAACCGACAGCTGACGCTGCACCCCCTGGTGCTCCGAGCCTTTTGCGCAGAAAGCGGGGAACGCCAGGCTGTTCCTCCTCCTCCTTCGTGAGCAGATATTTTTAGCTTTTCTAAAAGCTCCTCGCTCCGAGCCTGAAAAAGAAATCAGAGCCTCTTCCAAAAATGCAAATCCTCTGGCACGGGCGCGAGGGGAGTTTTCGATCTTCCCCGAACAATCGCGCTCCCTCCCGCCGGTGCTGCAGGGCGAGAGGGCGGACGCGGGGGCGCCGAGGGGCGGGGGCGAGGGCGCCGAGGGGTGGGGAGGGGGCGGTGACAAGCCGCCAGCCCCTCGCACGCCCGTGGGTCCCCGTGATGTCAAGTTCGGGAAGCGTCTGTGAGCGTGGCCCTGTGGGGCAGTGACTAGTTCCGGCCGGAAGGAATTCTGCAGGAAGCGGTTGGATGGACACTCGGCTCGCGCCTTACACACCTAGTCACCCTCCCCGGGCGTTAGTGGCACAGGTGGGACCGGCCTGAGGGGAGCCAGGCAGCGTGTCCCCGCTGGTCCCTCGGCCTCTGTCAGCCCGGCCCAGCGTGTCTGCGGGAACCTCGGGCCCCGGGCCAGTGGGAGCCCCTCGCGGGCCGTGGACCCCCCTCCCGTCTCTCAGAGAAGCAGGCGTCCCGAGATCTACGCCCGAGATCTGCAGCGGACCCGCAGGCTGGCGGGGGGGAGTGTTTTCATCGACATTTCCCTGCTCTTCCTCTTCTGACGACTCCCAGCTTCCCTCCACCCGCCCAGGTGTCTGTTTTTAGAATCTCCCTGCACGCGGCAGATGATCAATAGCAGCGCCTTGAATCGCATTGACCTTTCCGTGGAGTACGGGATCCTGGCACCTCAACGCCTTTGTGTGCCAGGCCCTCGCGATCGCCGGGTCTGGCCCTGCCAAGGCAGCCGCAGGTGCGACTCAAAACCCAACACATAAATCAGAGCTTCTTTCAGAGCCACGTGCATTTATAGCACGTGAATTCTATCATCTCTCTATGCGAAAGCCTAAGCGACTGAATGGCCGAACCACCAAAAGACCAGCCAACCGGTCGCTATGATGCGCACTGACCACCGGGGGCAGACGCTCAGTGCAGGAGCTGCCCCCTGGTGGTCAGTGCGCTCCGACAGCGGGAGCACCGCTCAGCTGACTGATGGGTGCCAGACACCGGGCTCACCCACCTCCGTGGCAGCACTACCGAGTGTCAGCAGGCGCAGAGGGGCTAGGATGGGCGGGAGTGGTGGTGTGCCTGGCCTGGGCTTGGACTCCACGCCCCCACCCCACCCCGCCTCCTGCTGCTTCGTGCACTACTACATCCTCGTGGGGATCGGGCCAAAACCAGCAGTGGCGTTAGGAGAAGTTTAATTATTAAAAATTTAAAAGGAATTTCAATCATCGTCCTGTTGATATTTGGCTCTGTTGACTAATGAGTTTGCCAACCACTGCTCTAACCACTGAGCATAATTGTTATAAATATCCAAATGGCCCTTGGCAGAGCAAATTGCCGGCTCCCCCCCCCCCCCCCCCCCGCCTTAGTGCTAAGGGGCTCAGTGGAGACCTGGCGCGGGCACAGAGCAGACATCGGTGGCATCTGCGGCTCAGGCTTCTCACAGTCGAATCAGAAATCTGTTTCAGGACTCATTTCAGGAGACGTGGAGGGCGTCGACCTAGGAACCAGGAGGTCATGGTTCAATTCCCGGTCAGGGCACAAGCCCGGGTTGCAGGCTCGATCCCCAGTGTGGGGCGTGCAGGAGGCAGCTGATCCATGATTCCCTCTCATCGCTGATATTTCTATCTCCCTCTGCCTCTCCCTGCCCCTCTGAAATCCACAAAAATGTACTTTATAAAAATAAAAATGGGTGCAGGGAAGCTTTGGGTGGCTGAGCAAGAAGACGGGGCGGGCTTCACTCCCCCTGGGCCCCTCGCCCGCAGGCTGGCAGCTCCCTGACCTCTCCTCCCACCCCTTCTGCCCCGGGGAGGACACCCGCTGCTCAGGGCCCGGTGTGGGCAGGGCTTTGGGACAGAATGCCACCTTCTCAGGCTATAATAGGGTGCTGCCAGCGGCCCGGAGGGTGCTGTGTGAAAGAGCATTGTTATTATATTTTGTGAGAAATATGGATCAAAGGCTGGCTCCCCAGCACATGCTAAATGCTAATTATTGTTATAATATCATGACGAAGCCCTGCCAGCAGGCCGGGTCCCACGGGAAAACCTATTATAAGCAGCCAGTGGGACATGCTCACATGACAAAGATACTTGGCACGGAGGCCGGTTGGGTGTTGAGATCTCAATGAACAATTAAACAGCATAAACCATAACCTTTAATGCTATGAAAAATAAATATCAGTGTCCTGACAAGCCTTTCACATCCAAATAGGGAGCTGCCTTCTCCCCCGAGAACAGAGCCAGCCTTATTGACCCACCCCCCTTCCGCCCCGAGCAGAAGCTGTGTTTGTGGCAACCCTTGGATACAGGAAGAAAAAAGAAAAAGAAAAAGCGCAATATTCTTCTTCACAATGACCCGAAAATAACTCTTTTTGTAAGAGATGCTTGGGGAGGATTCTGCACGTTCACAATAGAGCTTCAAGTCAAACTAATTCTTTTTAACTCCTCACGCGTTCCTGTCCGCTTGCCCGTCTCTTCCGTCCTCCAGCCGTGCTGACGGAACAGCCTGGAGAGGGGGCTGTGCGGGACCCGCAGACGCCCCCCTTCTCTCGGCTCCAGCTCTTCCGCTCTCTCCGGCCCCGGAAGCGGAGCGCCCGTGTGATACCAGCTGGGCGAGGGCGGCAGCGGAGGGGACGCAGAGCAAGACCGGTCTGGGAAGAGCGCCCTGTCCTGCAAAGCCAAGGCCGGGGACTCGCTGCGTGTCCTCCTGCGAGTGCAGAGCGGCGTGCGTGTGCCTCACTTCCCACACCAGCCTCTCCTCCGGGCGTGCGGCCACGGGCCCCGGACGCTCGGCGGAGAGCGGAGGGGCTGGCATCGGACGTGCCTCTCGCTGGGGAGGGAGGGAGAAGGAGCAGGACTGCTCCCCCGGGAGAGACTCCCCCTGGATACCAGGCCGTCTCCCTGCTCTGCAGTCCTGCACCCCTAACTCCACCCCCCAGGGGCGCCCTGTGCTCAGTTTAAACACGCAGCCGTGACGAGAAGGAAGCGAGCCCGTTTGTGGGCCCGCTGGGTAAAGGGGAGAAGGTGGGGAAGCAACCGGGGAAAAGAGCCCTTGGATTTGAGAGGAACTGTGAGACAATCCAGGCTTAGTTATTTAAAAAAAAAAAATAAAAAAAAATCCCCGGGTCAGTGGTTGACCTTTGACCTATGAACCAGGAGGTCAGGGCACAGGCCCGGGTTGTGGTCTCCATCCCAAGTGCGGGGCGTGCAGGAGGCAGCTGATCTGTGATTCTTTCTCATCATTGATGTTTCTCTCTCTCCCTTTCTCTCCGAAATCAATAAGAATATATGTAAAAAACCAGCCGCAGTGGAGAAAATGAAGAGTGGTCTGTGTAAAACAATAGCATTTCAAACCCCCATCCCCTTCCACCCTTCATGGTTCCTGTTGAGAGTCCGGAGTCTCGGCTGAGAGCCGGGAGCCGGGGCTGGCCCGCTGGGAGCGCAGGGACGGGCCGTGGGCGCTGCTTGTGGTTGGAGACCTGCAGCGCAGCGCACGGCCTGGCGAGCCACCGGGACCGGCCTGAGGCTCGCCCGCCGCCGCCCCTGCAGGCGCCCGCACCTGGCCGCTCTGCTGAGGGCGGTGGCTCGGGGGGAGGTCCGCCAGCCTGCTCCTGCCACGGCCACCCAGGCCCGGGCGCTGTGGGCGGGTAAATCACCCGGGAGGGCGGCAGAGCTGGCTCCCCTTCCCATGGGTGGGGCCGTCCACCGAGGAACAACGACGACGAGATTCCACCATTTCAGGCGAACGGGGAGGTGTGAGATGAGTGATTCTTGGCGCTTCTGTGGGACGAGATGTCCAGGCCGCAGCCAGTGACGGCGGGCGGCTCTCCATGCCGCTGGGGCGGCTCCGGGTCTCCCCGGCCCGGCTGCAGGATCAGTCCCCGGTGGGGGGCGTGCAGGAGGCAGACATCCATGATTCTTCCTCATCATTGATGTTTCTGTCTCTCCCTCTCCCTGCCTCTCTGAAATCAAAACACATAAACACGACTGAACACGCATGTGAAGATTCTGATTGTGAGGTGAGCGTGCAGCTGGCACTGGAAGGTGCACACACGACAGAGCAGCTCCGATGGAGGGCACAGCGCCTGTGGGAGGCCCCAGGGTGCCCGCACCCCTCATTCCCCCGCCCCTGGCACCCCCCCACACGCAGCTGTGTGGGCACATTGGACCCTCACTCCGGAATTCCCACTGTTTACTGGCTCACAAAAAACAAAACTCCTTTGGAAGCGTTCTCCATAGTTTCTTATAGAAAATGATGTATTCACAAGTAACATACTTTAAATTGGAGGAAGAGTTAACAATTAAAAAATATATTTTTATTGATTTCAGAGAGCAAGGGGGAGAGAGAGAGAAACATTCATGATGAGGATCATTGATTGGCTGCCTCTTGCACGCCCCCCACCGGGGACTGAGCAGGGACTGGGACCCGTCCCACAGGGACATATTTGGGATCTATTTCATCAGGCTCTGTGTGCGGAGTCCACTTTCCAAGGATGGAAAGCAAACACCGCACACAGACACACACACACACACACACACACGCATGCACGCACACAGGCCGGAGGTGGGGTGTGAGGTGATGGCTCCCTGAGGTGGAGCGTTGCCTGCGGAGTCAGAGCTCATTTGCTGGGATCCTCAGGGACCAGGATCTGCCTCCGGGAGCCGGCCTGGGGGACGCCGGCCGGGGCCGGGGAGGCCTGGGGAATGATTTGGTCTGGCCCTGACGAGGCATTGGAGTGAGTCAATCAATGTCGGATCCGCTGCAGCAGGCTGGCTTTTAAGTGGAGAGTTTTGTATGGCTGCAGATGGTGTCACAAATACCCGCAGGGCCCTGGGCGGGAAAAAGGCTCCCCACCCCGGGTTAGATCAGTTACCCAGAAAAACGCCCGGGACCTGGCCATAGGGCCACCTCCCCTCTCGTCCAGAAGCAGACGGAGTTGGCAGTGCTGTCTCCGTACGCACACGTGTGCAAGACGAGGCTTTCTGCTCCTTAACCGTCTTTATTTAATTGATTTACCTTTAAGTAAATTTTTATTGACTTCAGAGAGGAAGGGAGAGGGAGAGAGAGATACAGACATCAATGATGAGAATCATTGATCAGCTGCCCCCTGCACGCCCCACCCTGGGGATCCAGCTCACAGCCCGGCCTGAGCCCTGACTGGGAATAGGACCTGACCTCCTGGTTCAGAGGTCAGCGTTCAACCACGGAGCACACTGGCCAGGGCATCTTAACCGTATTTCAGCGGCTCCACCCGGCGGCTGGGGAGAATGGGTGCCCAGGCGGAGGGTCCTCACTCCAGCGAGCGCGCAGTGGGGTTTGGAAGGGGCCCGGACAGAGGGCCCGGGAGCAGGACACTCAGTGCTGCCATTGGCGGATGAGGTGCTGAGCACAGGGGCACACGCAGTCTGCGCTGGAGAGAGAGACTCGGGTCCTCGCAGGCCGCGTGTTTGTTAGGACCAAGGTCCCGCAGGAACTTTGTAGAATTGGGTCCGGAGCCCATGGACCCTCCAAAGGGTCACCTCCTCGGAGCAGCGAGCCCTCCCGAGGCCGTGCCCCCACCGGGAGTCCTGGCAGCTCCTCCGGTCCCCACGCAGCTCAGGTCTGGGCTGAACTCGGGGCGGCCGAGGGGGCCGAGGGGGCGGGATTCCAGAGGGAAGCGTTCCCTCCGAGAAAGGAGCCTGAGTCTGAATCAGAAATCACGTCACAGAGACCAGGGTGTTTCCGCGGCTCCGCCGGCTGAGACGGCTGAGGGGCGGCCAGCACACGGGCGGGGAGGCCCCGGAGGAAGCTGCTCAGACCCGCGGGCGGAGGCCGGCTTCGCAGAAAATGGCCTCCCTCGGCGAGCCGGGGGCGGCGGTCCCGGCATGAGACCGAGGAGTGGTGTTCCCACACACACAGGGTGTTCAACCCCGGGGCTCGACTCTGAGGAGCACGTTTAGAACGAGATTAAAACGTAACTTTGGTAACTTCCTGGCCAGCCCTTCCTCCCTCTTTATTTTTTGGGAAAAAGGAATCCAAGTCTCCTGGAGACGAGTGAACGGTGCCGGGGGGCCTGGCGGAGGCCGGGGGGCCGGCGGAGGCCGGTGGGGCCTGGCGGAGGTCGGGGGGCCTGGCGGAGACCGGGGGGGGGGGGGGGGGGAGGCTGGCGGAGGCCGGATAAACACCGGCATCCCCTCCCCCCTCCCCGCCCCAGCAGAGGGCCGGGTGGGAGGGGCCGTGATGTCCGTGTTTCCTGGACGGCGGTGGCCTCTCGGAGAGCGCAGTCCCTCCCCGGCCGAGGCTGCCGGGACCAGGCCCGGCTCTTGGCGGCGGCGGCGGCGGCGGCAGGGCCGCGGGAGGCAGACGCGGCTGGCAGAGCGGGCGTGAGGACCGTCCTCCCGCATCGGCCCGGCCCCACGCAGGCTGCCCCCTCCCCCCACAGCTGACGGGTATTTATAGCTCCCAGCGCCAGCCTGCCAATCATAACGATCAATATCCCGCCGATAGAGAGGCTCGTCCGAGCTGGGCACAGACTGAGAAGCCAAGTTTGAGCTGAAAAACAAGAATCATTTCTTTCAGCCCGGCCGTGCGGCTCGGGGCTGAGCATCGGCCTGTGAACAGGAGGTCAGGGTTTGATTCCCGGTCAGAGCACCTGCCTGGGTGGCGGGCTTGATCCCCAGTGTGGGGTGTGCAGGAGGCAGCCGATCCATGAGTCTCTCTCATCACTGATGTTTCTCTCTCTCCTTTTTTTTTTTTTTTTTTAAAAAAAGAATCATTTCTTCCAATCACGGTCACAAGAGAGGTGTATGGTGGCAGGCGTCCGAGTGCCCCTGTGGGTGGAGGGTCCAAGCTCACCTTCCTCAGCAGCAGCTCCTGCTGGACCGACCGCACGGGTCAGCGCTGCCTGAACCCTAGTGAGCAGGGGTGAGGCCGTGCACAGGGTGAGGCCGTGCACAGGGTGAGGCCGTGTGAGCAGGGGTGAGGCCATGCACAGGGTGAGGCCATGCACAGGAGTGGGGCTGTGTGAGCAGGGGTGAGGCTGTGAGCAGGGGTGAGGCCGTGCACAGGGTGAGGCTGTGAGCAGGGGTGAGGCCGAGCACAGGGTGAGGCTGTGAGCAGGGGTGAGGTCCTGCGAGCAGGGGTGAGGCCGTGAGGAGGCAGCGGCCGACATTGCTGCAGGGCGTGCACGTCCGTTGCCCGGAGCGCGGTGCTGGCCCAGCTGCAGCGGCCTCTGCCAGGCGGAGAGGGAGGTCACAGCTGCTGGCAGCCGGCTCGGCCGCTTTGAGGCGGAGAGCGCACGGGATCGGCTGCTTGGCTGCCCCTCCCGCGTGTCCAGGGGGAGAGAGGACGCCGGGCACGGCAGCGGGTGTGTCGCAGGCTCCTCCTTCCCTGCGCCCGTGCCCGGCCGTGCAGGTGGGCGGGGAGCCAGGCCCTGTCTGTGGAGCGGTCGGGCACACGCTGAGGACGTGTGCCTAAAGCGCGGAGGCTGAGATCGGGGGACCCGGCTCCGGCTCTGCCGCCTCCTCGGCTCCGGCTCACGATCGTCCCCGGCCGGCGCTCCCCCGGGCCCGCACACGGCCCTCCCACGCCACCCGCTCCCCGCTCCTCCTTCACTTTATTAGCAAACGCCGAGCCCGATGGCGTGCAGCAGATGGAGCCCAGAGAGCACCGCGGAGACAGTTATATAAACACACCCTCCATGTCTGTTTTGCTTTTTGATTCGCCGCGCGGAGCACAAAGGTGCCGCCGGCCGGCCCCGCGCCTCCGGTCTCCGGCCCAGATGGCGGCCAGACTGCGCGGAGCCAGGCCCCGGCGCGGCCGAGCGGGCCTCCTCCGGGTGTGAGGCCTCCCGCCGACGCCCCAGGGCTGTGCCTGGGCACCACTCTGACCCCAGCCCGGCGCCGCCGCGGCCCCGACCCCGACCGCCTGCCCGTTCCCAGCCTCCTAAAAAGGAGCGCCTCTGAGCGGGAAGAGGGAGTAAAAACCAGAGGAAAAGCAGAAAGGGAGAAAGATAACAGGGAACAAGTTCAGGCCCAGTTGTTTGTGAGTGCTGTCTGTGCCGCCTCCCGAAGGGGGCGCTGTGGCCGGGCCTGCAGAGCCCCGAGGGGGCTGGCTGTTCGCGCATCTAAAGGACTTTGCACGGAGTGCGTGGCCTTCCGGACAGACCGGGCTGCCCACGGGACAGGTCCTACCTCTCGCAGGGCCCGCGTGGCTGGCTGAGCCCGGGTACTGCCCAGTGCGGTGAGCACGGTGGCGTGGATACCACGTGCCCGTGTCCCCCCGGAGGCACCTGGTCTCGCAGGGAAAGGGGGGCCTCCCTCCACCAGGTGGGGTCACCCACGGAGGCTCCTCACAGCGTTTCCGGTAACACGCATTGGGCACACGCAGCCGGCGTGGCTCAGGGGTGAGAGTTCATCCTGCCAGGGCACATGGCACTGATATATGTGTGTGCGCATGTGTATATATGCACACGCAGGTGTATATATGTACACATACACACATGTATATAAGCGTATATGTATACATGTGTATGTATACGCACGTGCATGTATATATATGTGTGTATATATGTATAGGCAGGTATATATATGTACACATACATGCATGTGCATGTATGCAAGTGTATATGTATACATATATGTATACATACACGTGTATATGTATGTGCACGTGTGTGTGTGTGTGTGTGTATGAATTGGGCAAAATATACATAATTTCGGACCTCCTCCTGAGCCCACGCCGGTGCCGGGGCGCGCGGGAGGCTGCCGCAGGGCCGGCTCTGGCCGGTCACGGGGTGGGTGGACCGCACGCTCAGCAGCCTGGCTGTGCTCCTGGGGAGGAGAGGGCCCGCCCCTGACTGCGAGCCTGGTAACGTGGTGCTGATTCAGGGGGTTTTCTCTGATGGACGCTCCTGGGGGACGGTGCCAGGAGAGGGCTTGGCTTCAGGAAACACGTTAGATGTCACACATCCTCGCAGGCAGCCAGGGGTCCAGGGCAAAATGAGAATTTTATCACACTGGTACCACAGCCAAAATACAGACTCCTTCCAAATTCCCGAAGGATTCACCTTCGTCAGGAGAGCAGACGCAGTGCGGCTCCCACACTCACTGTTGGTGATCGCTGACCCAGGAAACCAAGGGCTGTGACTGGCCCAGGAAGACGCAGAAAGGGAAAGGAATATTACAGCCACACAGGAGCTTTCTGGGACCGGGATCCTGGCTCACCATCCGCAGTCGCACGGAGACCTCCCCCGGAGGCCGCTGTGGCCGCAGCAGCCAGGGTTCCGTGGCCAGCTCACACCGGAGCGTGCGGGACACCGAACGCCGTGCACACGCCATCGTCCTGCAGGGCAAAGGCATTGCACGTCAGGGATGGAGCATGTGCGGCCCGGCGCCTTGGAGGCGTGTGGAGAGCGGAAACCTCCCGTCGTCCCGTCTGAAGAGCAGCCATCGTGCGGGGAAGGCCCACAGGAGCGCAGAGCCGGCCGGGCACCGAGGACCTCCCGGAGCCGGGAGGCCTGGCTGGGCACAGACCGGGCTCTGTCTCCCACCGCCAGACGCCCCTCCGGGAGCTGCTCCCACATGTGCTCCCGTCTCTGCGTGCCGGTGCGTGTGCGTTCCTGGCCACCGCAGCTCGCACGCACGTGTGTATAGTGTGTGGTGTGTGCGCATGTGTGTGTAATGTGTGTAGTGTGTAGCGTGCGCATGTGTGTAGTGCGTGTGTGTAGTGTGTGTGTAGTGTGTGTGTAGTGTGTGTGTGTGAGTAGCGTGTGTGTAGCACTTGTGTGCAGTGTGTGGTGTGTGTAGCATGTGTGTGAAGCATGTGGTGTGTGTGTAGCGCGCATGTGTGTGTAGTGCGTGTGTGTGTGTGTGTGTGTGTAGTGTGTGTGTGTAGCGTGTGTGTCTCTCCTGCGGGCTGTCCTCTGGGGGCAGGGTGCGCGCGTGTTCACTCAGTGTTTCCTGGCTGAGCACAGCGTCTGAGGAGAAACAGACGCTGACAGCTCTGTAGTTGAATTCACAGGAAAAAACCCATCGTTTTCTTTTAAGTTTCCTGGCTTCGGGACAGATTGGATGCTGTGGGGAAGGTGGATGCTCGGCGTGAGGACGTACGCAGAGCCTCTGCTGTGCCATCGGCTGCTCCTGCCGTGAGTCCGGCCGGGGTGAGGGGCTGAGCTGGCCGAGCCGGACCTGACCCGCGGGGCTGCGGGGCTCAGATAAAACCCCTGCAGCGGGTCCTGCTGGAAGGACCCCCCCGGGGGGGACAGAGCGGGCCGCCTGGCCCTCACCCGCTCCCCCAGGGGTGTGGGGAGGAGCAGTGGGGGCAGGGGTGAGGGGAGGAGCAGTGGGTGCAGGGCTGGGGCCAGGCAGGAGGAGTCGCCAGGCCCACGGGGCCGAGCAGGTGTCACTGGGAGACGATTACGGAGGCGCCTCCAGGGACGGCCCCGGGATTAGACTGAGAGACTGGGCGGTGTGGGGGGGGGCTGGGGAGGAGGACAGGCCCCATTCCAGGGTGCTGCTGCTGGTGCTGCTTCCCGCCGCGACCTGGTGCCACCCCGGGACGTGGGGGGGACTTCCCGGGACACGAGGGGACTCCCGGGAGCTCTGCACAGACGTGACCGCACGTCCTTCCTGCCCCGGGACCCTCCCTCCTCGCCTCCTCCGGGAGGTCCCGGACGTCCTCTCAGGCCGCCCAGCGGAGAGGCTTCAATGGCCGATTTTCTCCTTGGCCTGGGCTCCGGCGGATGCAGACACAGACTCCGGGGCGGGGGTGCCCGGGGCGGTTCCCTCCTCCGCCTCCAGCACCGGCATTGGGCACCGGCACCCCCGCCAGTGCGCCCCCGCCCCCAGCTGTGCCCCCTCCGGACCGGGTCCAGCCTGGGACAGGCGCTCTGACTCAGAGCTGGCTCTGGGTCCTGTTTATTCTCACCTCGTGCGCTCTGGCCTGCGTTTCACAAAGACGCCAGAACCGTGGTCATCCTGACTGCACTGCCCAGCAATGTCCTGGCGTCTCCCTGCCTGGTGTCATCGGATGACGCCAGACGCATGGAATCCTCCGTTCGAACACGTCCAGGCCTTTGGTGAAGCTGCTCCTGGTGCCGGCCCAGCGCACGCCCAGCAGCCCTGGCGTACGGGGACGGAGCCCGGCGGGGGGGGGGGGGGGGGGCGGGGGGGGGGGCGGGGGGGGCGGGGGGGCGTGTGGAGGAGCCGGGGGGAGGGGTGGGGAGGCGTGTGGAGGAGCCCGGGGGGGGGGGGCAGTCCGGAGGACGAGGCGGCGCCCAGAGCCGGCTCACCGCTCTCAGCCATCGTTGCTGTGCCTGTTAAAAGTGCTCAGAAATGTTTAAAGCAACGTTTTATTTATTTATTTATTTATTTATTTATTTTTTTAAAAATTTGCACAGAGAAATATTTTAATGTTTTCTGTTTTAATACACTTCAGAGGATTTTAAGGACAGGGTCATTAAGCAACGTTTTATTGATCTGGGATTCGTAAATGCTTAGTATATAACCTTGGAACATACACGTCATTAAAGGAGGGAAATAAAATCCATCTCTGCCCCATCTCCCGAATGGAACCGCTGTTCGCGTCCTGAAACGTTTTTTCCTTCCGCTCGTTTGCGCTTTAGTTTGTACAGGATTGAGATCATCTTCTTGTCCCTCAGCGTTACGTAGTAAACACCCCCCGAGTCACTGAGATTTCAGGAAGGAGTTGAGTCTGGCGGAAAGACTTCCCACTGAGAGTGTCTACCGCGGATTCTTCGCCGTTCCCCGCAGCTGGACACGCACGCACACTGCCTGTCTCATACGGTACCGGTGTGGGCCATGTGATAGACGTGTGCTCGGTAAGACTGTCTCATACGGTACCGGTGTGGGCCGTGTGATAGACGTGTGCTCGGTAAGACTGTGTGGATGTTTACTGTGCCCTCGGGCGTGGGAGGGGCCTGCTGGTGTGACAGTGTCGGAGGCTCGGGAACCTCCCTGTGGCCAGGCTGACACGGGGTGAACAGCAGCCTGTGTTCCGCCCCCTCTGGGGTCGCGAGGCTCCGGGAGGGCGAGCAGAGTTCAGCCAGCGGCAGCTTTGAGGAGGAGGGTGGGTGAGAGTTACTGAAAGGTCATGAGCAAAGACGGGCCCTCCTGGGAAATGCCCGGTGGTAGATTGGACTGGAACCCGAGCCTCTTTAAAAATGTTTCTATTGATATTTTTAGAGAGAGGAAGGGAGAGGGAAAGAGATATAGAAACATCCTTGAGAGAGAAACATCATCAATCAGCTGCCTCCTGCACGCCCCCTACTGGGGATGGAGCCCACAACACAGGCTGTGCCCTGACCGGGTACTGAACCCTGACCTCCTGGTTCATGGGTGACACTACCCCGAGCCTCAGCGGCCGGCATTCATTTATTTATTTATTTATTTTAATGCCGTGACTGGTATTTCACGTTTCTTTTCGTCCGGCAGCTACTTCCATGGCGCCATCACATAACCATAGTATCTACTGACTCAGTCTGTCCCACTGTGCGCCGAGCGTTCCTGCTGGTGCTCAGACCCTTCTGTCTCTCCGAGTGCAGGCCGATTTCAAGCCCTGCTAGGCCAGGGCTACCGTGTGTTCCTGGTACCCTGTTGTTTTATCACACACACTCACACACACTCACACAGACACACTCACACAGACACACACACACACACTCACACTCACACACACACTCACACACACACACACACTCACACACACACACTCACACAGACACACTCACACAGACACACACACACACACACACACTCACACAGACACACTCACACAGACACACACACATGCACACCCCCCACACACACACCACACACCACACACACCACACACCACACACACACACCACACACACCATAGAGACACACACCACACACACTCACACACACACACACACACACATACACATACACACACACACACTCACATGCACACCCCACACACACACACCACACACCACACACACCACACACCACACACACACACCACACACACCATAGAGACACACACCGCACACACTCACACACTCACACACACACACACACACTCACACACACACACACACACACACACACACACTCACACACACATAGGCGTGCACACACATTTTAAGAACCCACCCTGAAAAATATGGCCTTTGCTTAAAAACAAAACAGAACAAACACCACAGGAGAGGCAGGGAGGCCGTGGCACAGAGCACCCCTCGCCGGGAGGAGCAGAGGCAGTGGGGCCGTGGCACAGAGCACCCCTCGCCGGGAGGAGCAGAGGCAGTGGGGCCGTGGCACAGAGCACCCCTCGCCGGGAGGAGCAGAGGCAGTGGGGCCGTGGCACAGAGCACCCCTCGCCGGGAGGAGCAGAGGCAGTGGGGCCGTGGCACAGAGCACCCCTCGCCGGGAGGAGCAGAGGCAGTGGGGCCGTGGCACAGAGCACTCTCCTCGCCGGGAGGTGTGGGGCTGCCTGGAGGCTCCGCTCACCGCAGCCAGCCGGCGTGCTCTGCGACGGGGCTGCGTGTTGTGTGTGTGATTCTCACCCCCAGACCTGCCTCCGAGAGGAAGATATTTCTGTTTCCTTAATTACAAAGCGCTTTCTGAGCTGCTCCTCTGCAAATAGCTCGGGGCAGCTGGCATGGAAATAGCACGGCGTGCGGCAGCTGCCGGGAGATGTGCAGGAAGCTGGCGCAGGACCGACACGGACGGAGGGAGGGAGGGAGGCGCGTGTGCTGGCGGCCGCACTGGGGTGAGGGGTGGCTCTGCCCCGACTGTCCGCCCCCTTCTGTCCCCCCGGCTCTGCCTCTGCCCTGACTGCCCCCCCTTCTGTCCCCGCCGCCCCCCTGCTCTGTCCTCACCACCTCTGCCTCTGCCCTGACCGTCCCGCCCTCCCGAGAGGGAAAGCAGGAGACTCCGAAGGCTGGCTGTGGCTGGCCCTCCCGGGCTGCGGGTCCAGGGGTTTGTGGGAAACTCTCGCATTTCGCTCCTTTTCCGCGGTTTCTCCGACAGATGGCGGCTGGATCTCTCGGGGAAGCGGCACCTGGCCTCCCACAGGTGTGGTGTTTCAGCGGAGATGGCACGGCGGGGGCGGAGGAAGCCCTTCTCCCGCAGCAGCTGGAGGCGGCGGCGCAGTCAGCGTGGCATCGGCCTGACGCACGGCTCTGGGGGGCGCGGTGGGGGCCGGGGCTCGGCCCAGCGGTCCGGAGAGAAGGGGGGATTTGGGGTCCTGCTGGGCAGGGACACTGACGCTCCCAAACCGTGACACTCTCATCGCCGAGTCCGTGGCTACTCCGCGGCCCCGCGTTCTGACTTTTAAAAATGTCCTGTTTCCCGGCTCCGGCTTCCCGAAGGCTGACTGTCAGAGCGCTCTGCCGTGTCCTCTCCACGCCCCGATGCCAGCCCTCTTAAATGTCTCACTGGCTCAGTCCCCGCTCCTCGGGGACCTGTTTCACCGGCGGGAAAATATAAGGATGTATGACCTACTGACATCACAGCGTGTGCAAGCATGGGAACGTGTGTGTGCCGGCCTGTGAGTCCGTGTGAGTCTGTGTGAGAGTGAGTGTGTGTGCGTACACGTACAGCATGTGTGTGAGAGTGTATGTGTATGCCTGTGCCTGTGAGTGTGTGTGTGTCTCTGTGATGTGTACATGCCTGTGTGTGTGTGAGTATAAACACGTGAGTGTGTGAATGTGCTTACAAGCATGTGAGTGTGAGGGTATGCAAGCATGTGTGTGTGAGTGCGTGCCTGTGAGGGGGTGTGAGCATGAGGGGGTGTGAGTGTGTGCGTGTGAGGGTGTGCGAGCATGTGTGGAGGGTGTGAGTGCAGCCTGTGTGTGCGAGCACGTGGGGGTGTGTAAGAGTCACCTCCGGGCAGCAGTGCCGCAGGTACCCGCCCGTTTTATCCTCTCCTGGTGCTGGGCCGGCCGCTGTGGCTGGTGGGACATCGGCCCGGGGCGGGACTTGGCCGGGACGGGACACATCTGGAGTCTAGACTTGGCGGCTCTGCGGCCCGGGCCCTGCGTCCTGCGAGGCTGACAGAGGAGGCCGGGCCGTCTCGTCCCCGTCTCCTCCGCCCGTCCTCACTGCGTGCGCTTAGGGGACTGCCCCGAGGGCCCTGCTCCCTGGTGACCCCTGCCCCCGCCGTGACCCCCTGCTCCCTGGTGACCCCTGCTGCCTGGTGACCCCTGCTGCCTGGTGACCCCCTGCTCCCTGGTGACCCCTGCTCCCTTGTGACCCCTGCTCCCTCAGTGACCCCTGCTCCCTGGTGACCCCTGCCCTCGCCATGACCCCCTGCTCCCTGGTGACCCCTCCTCTGAGGGCGCTTAGCCCAGGGGGTGGAAAGAAGGGCGTCCACCCGGGGAGTCAGTCCCACGGGATCCCGGTGACCCCGGCCGGGGGGCGGGGCCGCGGACGTGGAGGGGCGGCAGGAAAGCTAGTTCTGCAGGAGACAGAGAAGCGGTGTGTAGGCCCCCAGCCAGGTCAGCTGAGAGCCTGGCAGAGAACTGAGGACAGAGCGTCTTTTTATCACCCTCACGATCTCAAATTACGCCTTTTCTGTTTGCTAATCCTCACCTGAGGGTATTTTCCCCTTGATTTTGAGAGAGAGTGGAAGAGATGGGGAGAGGCAGAGAGAGAAACATCTCTGTGAGAGAGACACCTCAGAGGACACACCGCCTCCCACACTTGTCCCAGCCGGGGTCAGGGATCGAGCCTGCAACCGAGGTCCGTGCCCTGGACCAGAATCGAACCTGGGACCCTTCAGTCTGCAGATTGACGCTCTACCCACTGAGCTAACCTGGGCAGGGCTCCTATCGCCCCCTGAAAGCCAGTGGCCAGCACCGCGCTCACAGGGAGCTCCCGTGCAGGGACCACCTGGCTGCGGCCAGCCCCCCCTTCCCCTGGGGCCTCTTCGGGCTCTGACCCTCCCACCCGGCCTCCGGCGGACCGAGGACGAGAGCCCCAGAGAGTGGATCGGTGCCGGTGGTGCTGGTTCTCCTCCCTTTTGTTTGTGTCGCCGTGCTCTGTCCTCTGTCCTCGGACGCCGAGTGGACAGGCCGTGCTGACTGGCGCTCTCTCTTCCAGGGACTCTCCTGGGGCCTGACGTGGCCGTGGACGCAGGAAGCTCTGCCTGGGCTGTGGGGGAGCCGCACCCACAGGCCCGTCTGTGAGACCGAACAGCGGGAGCCACGGCATCCGGGAGCCGAGAGGAGCCGTCGGACCCGGGGCAGCGTCGGGGCAGGAGGAGGGACCGGCCCTGGTGAGTCCAGCCTGGCTCTGCTCTGTCCAGTCCTGTTTCCCTGGAGATCACCGTGTCTGAGTCCCAGCGGGCCGGGCGCTGTGCTGGGCGCCCTCACGCCTGCTGCCTCCGGTCTGTGCCGCAGACGTGCCCGCTGACGGGCCAGACCGGCAGGAGGCGGCCGTGCCCGGCGGTGTGTGGGCTGCGGGCGGGCTGTGGGAGCCGGGAGCGGACTGGGAGCGAGGGGAAGAGGAGGCCTGGCGTCCGAGGGCACCCCGTCCGAGGGCGGGGCACACCGGCGCGCAGACACCTGTCCCGGCGATCGATCGGTGAGAGAAGCATTTCTCACGTGGGGGGTCAGAGGGACGCCGAACGGCAGAGCGGGCGCCTTCCTGGCCACCCTGAGCCGATGGGCCGTTTCCTCAAACGAACACCAGGTTGTCTCGCTGTAAAACGAGGCGAGCGCGTGGGCACGGGGACTGAGGGGAAGCTGCTCTTCCCGTTGGCTCTGAGTTTCCAGACTCACTCACTCGCCCTCCCTGGGTGAGCTGTGTCTCTCCTTCGTCGCTTAGATCCTTTCGAGATGGGAGAAGGAGTCCTTCCGTGGCAGACTCAGCCGGCAGAGCTCCTGAGCCCGTGAGGGTGGGTGCAGCCGGGACGGAGCTCGTGTCCGCGTGGACCCGGCGGGCAGGCCCCGAGCCCGTGCCCTCGCCGTGGACGGGCGTGGCTGCGGAGGGAGCGTGGGCCGGGGGCTGGGGCTGCTTCCTGCATCTGGGCACCCCTGGTCCCAGCGGAGGACAGGCAGGTACGGCCCGGTCACTGCCACGCCCGGCGGCGGGCACTGGTGTGCACATACCCCCGCCCCTTCCACCCACCGCCGCCGCCCGGTCCCCGCCGGCTTCTCGCTCCGGTGAGCAGCAGTTTCTGATGCCAGGCCCCGCCCCCAGGTCCGCCCCCAGAGAGGCAGGAGGCCTGGCCCCAGGTCCGGTCAGAAGGGGGAGGCCTGGCCCCCCAGGTCCGGTCAGACGGGGGAGGTCTGGCCCCGGGTCCGGTCAGAGGTCACAGAGGGGGGAGGCCTGGCCCCAGGTCCGGTCAGAGGGGGGAGGCCTGGCCCCAGGTCCGGTCAGAGAGGGGGAGGCCTGGCCCCAGGTCCGGTCAGAGAGGGGAGGCCTGGCCCCAGGTCCGGTCAGAGGGGGAAGGCCTGGCCCCCCAGGTCCGGTCAGAGAGGGGAGGCCTGGCCCCAGGTCCGGTCAGAGGGGGAGGCCTGGCCCCCCAGGTCCGGTCAGAGAGGGGAGGCCTGGCCCCCCAGATCTGGTCAGAGAGGGGGATGGCCCCGGGTCCGGTCAGAGGGGGGAGGCCTGGCCCTGGGTCCAGTCAGAGGGGGGAGGCCTGGCCCCCCAGATCTGGTCAGAGGGGGGATGGCCCCGGGTCCGGTCAGAGGGGGGATGGCCCCGGGTCCGGTCAGAGGGGGGAGGCCTGGCCCTGGGTCCAGTCAGAGGGGGGAGGCCTGGCCCCGGGTCCGGTCAGAGGGGGGAGGCCTGGCCCCGGGTCCGGTCAGAGGGGGGAGGCCTGGCCCCGGGTCCGGTCAGAGAGGGGGAGGTGCTGCAGAGCCTGGCGCTTCTGCCTGGAGTGTGGTTGCCCGGGCAGCGGGCATGAGGCCGGCGAACGCTGTCCTTGTGAGATGACCAGGAGGGCTGTGGGAGACGTCTGAGGCTCTGCCTTCGGAGTCTTGTAGGATTCGTATGGTTTCCTGTCTTCCATTCATGTCCTTCGCCCATTTTGAGTTTATTCTTGTGACTGGTGGACGATGTGGTGGTGTCGTTGTTTGCATGTGTCTGTCCAATTTCCCCACATCACTTACTGAAGTGACTGTCTTGGCTGCGCTGTATGCTCCTGCCCACTTTGTCCAATAGTAATTGACCACGGTGGTCTGGGCTGGTTTCTGGTTCTGTGCTGTATTCCATGGGTCTCTACGTCTGTTCTGTGCCAGGACCGGGCGGTTTGAGTACCGTGGCTTTGTAATGGAGCTTGCTGTCTGGTATGTGGTCCCTCCAACTTCGTTCTTCTTCCTCAGGATTGCTGTGGCTCCTCGGGGTCTTGTTTGTTTGTTTGTTTGTTCCACATGCGTCCCTGAGTGTTTGTTCCAGGTCTGTAAAATGTGCCGTTGGTATTCTAACAGGGATTGCGTGGAATCTATAGATTTCATTGGATGGTGTGGACATTTTAATGATGTTAATTCTGCCAATCCATGAACACGGCATATTCTGTCACTTGTTTATAAACTAGAGGCTTGGTGGGTGGATTTGTGCACGGGTGGAGTCTGGCTGACCGCCCACCCCCATCAGGCCGATTGGGCCAGGCCGGCTGGGGGAGGGGCTGCGAGAGGTTAGCGGGCCCATCCAGCTCCCTGGTCGAACTCCTGGTCAAAGGGGCAATTTGCATATTAGTCTTTTATTATGCAGGATGTCTTCCTCTATCTCTTTTGTCAACATTCTATAGTTTTATGAGCTGTTTTACCTCCTTGGTTAAGTTTATTCCTAAGTATCTTATTTGTTGTTGTTGCAATGGTAAGTGGGATTTTTTTTTTGTTTTGTTTTTTAGTTTCACTTCCTGGAAGTTCATGGTTGGTGTATAAAGATGTTATTGAACATATTTGCCAATGATGTATCTGATATGCTCTCAGTGTGAGCCTGTTTGTCCTGACACAGCTGTACATTTATTTTTTTTAAATATATATTTTATTGATTTTTCACAGAGAGGAAGAGAGAGGGATAAAGAGTTAGAAACATTGATGAGAGAGAATCATCGATCAGCTGCCTCTTGCACACCCCCCACTGGGAATGTGCCCGCAACCAAGGTCCATGCCCTTGACTGGAATCGAACCCGGGACCCTTCAATCCGCAGGCCGACGCTCTATCCAATGAGCCACACCGGTTAGGGCCACAGCTGTACATTTAATGGGATCATATTGGTGGAGGTATTTAGGCCACCGCCTCCCTAGCCACGAGCTAAGCGTTACCTCAGTTCTGTCCACTGGATCCTCAGTACAGCGTTGTGCTAACGCTGATTATTGATTATCGATATCTCCATTGAGTGGGCAAGGAAACGAGGTCACACAGGGGTCACGAAGCCAGGCCGTGGATTTCCCGCTCCCTCCGGGGCCTTCAGACCTGGGCCGCCTCCGTCTTCCCTCCCCGAGCAGCGCGCCCGCACAGCTGTGCTCGGTCACCCTCAGCGGCCGGACCCTCCGCCTTCCTAACGAGAGGCGTTTCGCTGCCGTCCCCGCGCCTGCTCGGCTGCCGTTCGAGGACGATGATTTGCCCCCGAGTGCCTGCAGGGCCGCCCCAGTCTGCCCGGGGCAGGGGGAGCAGTGACAGACCCCCGGGGCTGTGGCTCTCCCGCCCAGGTGAGCCCAGGGCACGGGGGCGTGGGCCCAGGATCCGGAGCCCGGCCTCAAGAGCAGTGACACCCCCTGGCGGGAAGGGGAGGTGCGGGGAAGGTGTCAGGGGATGGCTCTCTGAAGGCACAGGGGCCGGGAGCACAGGAATCTCTCCGCCTCCACTCCTGCCCTCGCCGCCCTCGCCGCCCTCGCTGCCCCGGCTTCCACGTGGATGGGCGGCCAGGCCTGGGCGCGAGGGAGCCGGCCAGCAGCTGCGCTGGCGGCCATGTTGGCCAGTGTGGCGGCCATGCAGCTGCGTCCTCCGGGCCCTGGGCCTGCGCGAATCGGGCCAGGAGGTGGTATTTAGACGAATGGGCAGGATTTCCTGAACTTTCTGTGCCATATGGCCGCAGCAGAGCGAGATAGTGAGAGTGTGTACGGCGGCCGAGGCAGGGCCATTGACAGAACTTCAGCCCACCGCCTCCCGAGCGCTGTGGTCACAGGCCGAGGGTTTGAGGAGGGCAGGGGGGCAGAAGGAGGCACAGTTGAAGGCTCTATTAAAAAAAGAGAGACCTCAACATATTTTTAAGTTTAAAAATTGCCCCGTGGAGCCAAGAAATAACTTAAACAGGCTCATCAGGTTTAAAAAATAAGACGGCGTGCTTTAAGCTTAATAAAAACCCCATTAAAATAGACCTGCAGATGCCGGGCCATATGCACCGCGGATCCGCGTTCCTGTGCGAATATATTAAGCTCGGAGCGCTCACGCCATCTGCCCGGATCCCGGCGTGAGAGGTGGGCTGGCGCGGGAACAGGAGGGCCCGCAGCCGAGGGCAGGGCCCGTCCTCACCGGAGCCGGGTGCCACCCCGTTCTACCAGCTCGTCCCCCGGCGTCCACCGGCCCACCGGCCCGCCCTGCGCTGGTTCAGAGGCTCCCGGTGCGTCCGGTCACCCCGGCTCCTGTCTGCACCCCCACAGCCTTTCAGCGCCCCCCCACCCCGGTCACCCCCTCACCCCCCACCATGGCTCCCTCCACCCCGCGGCCCCAGAGCCGGGACAGCGGAGCAGGGCCAGGGCTGCAGAGACCGGTTTCCTTCAGGGCCCGGCTCGGCCCCGGCCTGGCCCCCTTCCGGCTTCCTCTCTCCCTGTGGCCAGAACTGGCTGCTGTGGCCGTTTGCCGGACCACCCGTGGGCCCGGTGGCTGAGCACGTGGCGAGGCGATGGGTGTCGCTCGGCTGGTCTCCCTCAGCGGCTCCCGGGGCGGCGGGGCGGGCGGGGGTTTGGGGAGCGGCGGGGCGGGGTGCCCGCCCGCAGGGGGAGGGCAGGGCGGGAGACCTCCCTCCGGCCGCCTGCAGAGCGGACTCCTCCCGCCGGACGGAGGCTGTGGCCCGGGACCGTGGTGGCCCGTCCCGCCGAGGCCTGAGAACCAGGCCACGGGGGAGTCCGGGTCTGAGCCCCGAAGCCGGAGCGAGGAGCCGGCCTGGGCAGGGGGACGGGGCCAGTCAGCACAGGGAGCCCGCCGCCCTCCTCTCCGTCCTCCGGCCGCGGTGCTGCCCGCTCGGCCAGCGGGCTTCCCTCCCACTCCCGCCTCTGCCCCGTCCGCCCGAGGCCTCCCACTGCCCCTGGCCCGGCCGATGACACAGAGTGAACCATGGCGCCCCCGCTCCTCCCCGCCCTGGGAGCCCGCTTCTCTGGCTCCTCATTCCGGGGGGTCTCAGAGGCTGGAAGAGGGTCCCCATCGGTTTCCAGCAAGCGGGGTCCTGGCCCCCTGCTCCAGAGGCCTCGGAAGGTTCCCCGAATGCCGAGCTCCGTGTTTAGCTCGTGTAGCATCTTGGAAGATGCTGTGTGAGTCTGTGTAATTACATGGAAGATTGTGCCGGTGGCAGAGATCACGAGAAGCCAGTTCTCAGGCCACCACGTGGGTCTGCCGTGGGCGGCAGAGACGGGGGCAGAGACAGGGGCAGAGACAGGGGCAGAGACGGGGGCAGAGAGGGCGGCAGAGACGGGGGCAGAGGGGGCGGCAGAGGGGGCGGCAGAGACGGGGGCAGAGAGGGCGGCAGAGGGGGCGGCAGAGACGGGCAGGCCTCCCCCCGCGTCCCCCTGAGAAAGGGCGCCGGGCGCTCCCGCTCGGACCCCCGCTCCTCTCCTCCCGGAGCCGCCGTCCGCAGAGAGGACGCAGGAAGGCTCCCCGGGAAGGGCACGGAGCGGCGGCCGCCAAGGAATCCGTAAATCACAGCCGCCGCCGGCTCATTAATCGCTCACATTCGTCCTCGTTTGGCGCAGCTCCCACCGCTTCGGCCAAAAACGTGTGCTTCTCAGCGGCACGAAGTACGCGCTCGGAAAGGACACGCCGTTCGGAGAGGAGGCAGTTAGACCGAGAGCCATGCGGCCGCGGAGGGCGAGTCCCCAGGAGAGAGAGACACACACAGACACACACACACACACAGACACACAGACACACAGACACACACAGAGACACACAGACACACACACACAGACACACACACACAGACACACAGACACACAGACACACAGACACACAGACACACAGACACAGACACACACACACAGACACACAGACACACAGACACACACACACAGACACACACACACAGACACACAGACACACACACACACACAGACACACACACAGACACACACACAGACACACCCCACACACACACACAGACACACACACAGACACACACACACACACACACACACACACGCGCGCGCACACACACACGAGGGCGAACAGCGAGCCTCCCTCCTGCGCGGTCCCCGCGGCTCCCGACCCCGCTCTCTGGAGCGGTTGCCCTGGAGACGGCAGCATCTGCTCCCCCCGCAGCCGGGGTCCCCCAGCCCCGGCCAGGCCTCCTGAGGGCCCCGTGTGTGTCCACCGCCCGTGCCACGCGGCCACGTGCCCTCACGCTCGCTCACACCGTGGACGGCCGTTCCTGGATCCCTCCCCCAGAAACAGAACAGCTGGAACCCTGGCGGACTTTCCCAGAATCCACCGAGCGCCTGCCGGCGTCCTGCGGCCCCGACATTGACGGCCGGGCTGGGGGCGTGGGGCGTGGCGTGTGAGCCCCCCGTGGCCTCCCTCCCGCCTCCCGGCGCCCCGGAGAGTGTGGGTGACGAGGGGGCGCTCAGCTTTCTGCCCAGGGGCCCCGGCTCTGGTCCGCGGTTCTGTTAGACGCCGGCCCTCGGGGTGGGGCGGCCGGATTGGGCCCACGCTCCCTGCGGGTTTGGCTGCTGCTGGCCAAACACGCACACTCGGCGTGGAGCGGCTCGGTTCCCGTGTGGAAGCTACACGTCACAGTGGACGTGGGAGCTCCTGTTTCATACTTACTCCCTCCGAGCCAAACCGAGCTGCCCCTGCGGCCTCATTCCTGAACGGACTCCGGGCCCCGTCCCCCGGAGGCTGGGTCCTGGGTGGCTCTGTGTCTCCGCCCCTGAGTCCGGCACCGTCACACAGGCGTGGTGAGAAGAACAAGGTGTAGCCCGAGGGCTCAGCGGCTGAGCATCGACACATGAACCAGGCGGTCACAGCTCAGTTCTGACCCCATTGCCCGCCAGGCTGAGGGACCCCACCTGCGCACAGATTGGTGCACCGGGCCTCTGGTGAATAAATCAAAGGAGCCAAGCAGCCCTGGCCAGTTTGGCTCAGTGGATGGAGTGTCGGCTGAGGGTCCTGGGTTTGATTCTGGTCAAGAGCACAGGCCCGGGTTTCGGGTTTGATCCCCAAGTGCAGGGCATGCAGGAGGCAACCAATCAATGATTCTCTCTCATCACTGATGTTTCTATCTCTTCCTCTCTGAGCTCAGTAAAAATGTACACACACACACACTCCACACACACATACTCTCTCTCTCTCTCTCTCTCTCTCTCTCTCACACACACACACCCACACACGCACACACACGTGGCCCGATGCACAAAATTCGTGCAAGGGACAGGGCCCGCAGCCTCTCGCAGCCTCAGCCGTCGCTCGCAGCCCTGGCTTCGTCCGGAAGGTCGTCCGGCTGCCTGGCCTCATTAGCATATTGCGCTTTTATTATTAAATGTTAAAAAAAAAAAAAGAAAGAAAGAAAGAAAAAAGAAGAAGAAGAAGCTAAGCAGAACTACCAAACTGCAGTGTCTGACAGGCCGGCTTCCAGACCCCGTGGGAGGGCACCAGGAGTTCAGTGAAGGCTCCCGCGGCCTCTGAACCGCCGGTTCTTGGACACGTTGGGCCCAACAGAACCGGACCTCCTCCCGAGAGAGCCTGTGCCCCACTGCGTCTGTAGGCCCCTGTGTCCCACGGAAACGTGGCTCTTTTCATTCAGTGCAGCCCGTGGTCCGGAGTGGACGGGCTCCCACTGGCTTCCACGGCTGGGAGCAGGATGTGTGAGCCGAGGAATCTGGAACCGGTCTGTGCAGCCAGGGTGTCTGACCAACGCAGACGCCATTGCCGGGCGGGGGGGAGGGGGGGAGGAGCTTGTAAGAAGCCCGTGGCGGCAGCCGGCTGGGTCTTAACGCCTGGCTTCGGTCCCGGTGAGCCAGCTCTTGACTTGGGGGAGAATAAAAGTGCCCCAGTCTCTTCTTCGGTTCGGGTAACATTAAAATCCCATAACTTCATCTTCGTCCCCTGGTGAGATGGGGAATTTTAAAACACCGTCTTCCCTCGGAATGCGGTGTCCCAGCATCTGCCCACCAGGTTGGCTCCCATCGAGTTAAGAGGGGTTTTAATGAAGGAACATAAAACTTAAATGGTTTGGAAAATGTCAACATGGCTTCCTATTTTGAGCCCAACACAGATGATAGAACAAGAGGGTATAAATGAAAACGAAAGAAAAACAAATTCCGAGCAGATGTCAGGAAGCGCTGCTTTTTTAATTCCCCCCACGCGGAGAATCCTGAGTGTGCGGAATAGCTTAGCCGGCAGGATGCGGAGGCAGACGAGGGTAAGCGAACCGTTAGGCGGCGGAGGGATGGCAGACACAGCCGCCGTGGGAGCAGGTGGCCCAGCTGCCCGGCCCGGGTTCGGGGAGAGATGAAACCTGTGGGGGCGTCCCACAGGCTCCGCCGTCCAGCGCGTGCGGGGAGCTGGGCAGCCCGAGGTCCGAGCTTCCACGCTGCCCGTGTGAGCCTGCGGGGGGCGTCTTGGAGATTCCGTGTTGGAATTCTGCCAAGCTCACGTGCTCCGGGAGAAAGGTGACGTGTGGACACGTGACGTTCCGGGAAGAAGAGGCGTGGCAGCCCATGAGCGGGTCTCAGTGACAGGCGGGCGTGAGCACAGCCGCACCTGCTGCCCGTACCCATGCCAGCTAATGACGCCGTGCCCGTCCGTGTGGCAACAAGCAACAGATGGACAGATCGTCCACGGGGGCCGATGCCCGGTAACGGGATGCCACCACCTGCCTGCCCGGGGCGTGTCCTCACTCCATGATCTCATCCTGATCCCGCATGGACCCTGTCAGGAGGGCCTTCTGGGCCGAGTTCCGGGCATCACAGCGATCGGCAGGCAGCGCTGCTTCCCGTCACGGCGACTGGGGCTGGGACGGGGGCTGGGATGACAGGAAGGCTCTAGAAAGGTCGATGTGCGGGTTTTCCTGTGGACGTAAGTTCTCAGCTCCGGGGGGACATGCCAGCGTCCGGCTGCGGACCCCCCGGCAGAGCCTCCAGCTCTGTCCCCAGCCGGTCTCCCAAGGGGCTGGCTCGGCTTTCGTTCCCACGAACATGAGTGAGTTTGCGTTGTCCTGCGCCCTCCCGGCCTCCGGTGCCGGGCGGCCGGCTTGGCCGTTTTCCCGGTGGGCAGTGCCGTCTCCCGGCGGCGTGGTTTCCGTCTCCTGAGGAGGTGCGATGTGGGACGTCCTCTCACACACTCGTTTGCCATCTGTGCCTCATCTTCGGAGAGGTGTCTGCCGAGGTCGCTGACACATTTTTGAATGAGGTGTTTGCTTTCCTTTACCACTGAGTTTGAGGAATTTCCTTGTGTGTGTGTGTGTGTGTGTGTGTGTGTGTGTGTGTGGGAGGACAGTCTGTGATCACCGGTGTCTTCGCAGATACTGTCTCCCAGTTGGTGGCTTATCTCCTCCTCCTCCTGCTATTCCTCTCACAGGGCGGACGCTTTAATGGTGGTGAAGCCCCGATCACCAGCCACTTCTCCCGGCTCAGACCTCCGGGTGTGTGTGTGTGTTTGTGTGTGTGTGTGTAAAAGGGCAGCACCAGGCTCAAGGTCATCAAGCTCCCTCCTATTCTCTGACGGGAGTTTTAATGTTTTGTGTTTTCCGTTAGGATCTGTGATCCACGTTGAGTTAATATCTGTGAAGGTAAGGTCTTTGTCTACATTCATTTTTAAAATATATATATTTTTATTGATTTCAGAGAGGAAGGGGTGGGGGGAGAGAAACATCCATGATGAGAGAGAATCATCGATCCGCTGCCTCCTGCATGCTCCCTACTGAGGGTTGAGCCTGCAACCCGGGCCTGTTCCCTTGATCGAAATCAAACCCAGAACCCTCAGTCCACAGGCCGATGCTCCATCCACTGAGCCAAAGAGCTAGGGCTGTGTCTACATTCCGTGTGCGTGTGTGAGAGTGTGTGTGTGTGAGTGTGTGTGTGTGTGTGTGTTAGTGTGTGTGGCGTGTACAGCTGAGTGTCCTGAGCAGGCTGTGTGTGTGTGTGTGTGTGTGTGAGAGTGTGTATGTGTGAGTGAGTGTGTGTGTGTGTGTGTGTGTGTGTCCAGTTGTTCCATCACCATTATTTGGAAAGACTCTCTTTCTTTGCTCCATGGTCTTGCCTCTGCTCCTTTGTCAAAGGTCAGTTGACTGTGTTTATGAGGACCTATTTCTGGGCTCTCTGTTCTGTTTCATTGATTTGTTTGTTTATTCCTTCACCAAAACTTCTGTCTTATTGTGGCTTTCTTATATGTCTTGAAGTCAAGGAGATTCCAATGTTATTCTTCTCCTTCAGTACAGTGTTGGCCATGACAGGTCTTTTGACATTTGATGCAAACTTCAAAAGAAGGTTGTTGGTTCACAAGATAACGTGCTGGAATTCTGACTGGGTTCACATTGAATCTATAGATCAAAGTGGGAAGGACTGACATCTTGATGATCTTGAGTCTTCCCATCCATGAGCATAAGCTGTCTCTCCCTTTGTTCAGATCTTTGATTTTTGTTCATTATAAACTTCCTCATATCGATCTTGTCCATAGCTTGTTAAATTTATGCCTTAGTATTCTGGGGTGTGTGTGTGTGTGTGTGTGTTAATACAAATGGTATTATGTTGTAATGTAAAATTCCACTTACCAATGGCTGGTACAGAGTGAAGTGGTCAACTTTTACATGCTAACCTGGTATCCTGCCACTTTGCTGTAATTGCTCCTCAGTCCAGGAGTTTTTGTTGATTCTTAAATTTTCTACATCGATGACCATGTCCTCTGTGTCCAAAGATGATTTATTTCTTCCTTCCTCACCTGCAGACTCACTGTTTCCGTCCCTGTGTCTTTGCGCTGTCCGTCTGCAGCTCCGTGTGCAGGGGGCGCCGAGGGCAGCCTTGCCTTGTCCGCGGGGCCAGTGGGCGGCCGTTTCCAGCATCAGGTGCGCTGGTCGCTGCAGCGTTCTGTAAATGTTCTTTATCAGGTTCAGGAAGCTCCCCTGGATTTCCCGCTTGCCAAGAGTTTTTATAAGGATTCACGTTGGGTTTTAAACCGGTACCAGATGCCTTTTCTGCATGTGTTGATACGATCACATGAGCTTTCTTTTTTTGTTTGTTGATACGGATTGCATTGACTTTTGAATGTTGAGCCAGTGAGACGTGGATAACTGAAAGAAGTCCTACTTGGTTTGTTGTGTAAAGTTCTTTCCTACGCTGCTGGGCCTAATTCGTTAATGGCTGAGGATTTTTGCACCCATGTTCATGGAAATGTTGGCCTGCAGCTTGCTTTTCTTATGATGCGGCGTTTCCACGGAGCAGCAGGGGGAGAGCCAGTGTGTCCGCCCCTCCCCCCATCCCGTGGGGAGCGGTGCTGGCGGGAAGCCTGGACACACGCTCGCTCGGGCGACGGGAGGGACGTGGAGGATGGACCCTCCTGGCCGAGGCCGGCTTTCTCGCCGCAGGGCCCGGCACCGGCACAGACCGCGCTCCGAGTGCCAGGTCTTCACACCGTGGGCTCCGTGGGCAAGCGGTCCCGGGGCTGCGGCCCCCACAGTGCCTCTGACTCGGGCAGGAGCTGAGCGTGCTGGTTAGCCGAGCGCACTCAGCCGCTTCTTAACACCGAGGCCTGGAGAAGCCAGGAGGACTCCGCCCTGGCCGGTGCGGCTCAGCGGGCAGAGCATCGGCCTTGGACTGGAGGCCCGGTTTGAGTCTGGTCAAGGGCACATGCCTGGGCTGCAGGCTCCTCCCAGCTCCTGCCGGGGTGCCCGTGGGAGCAGCCCGTCAACGTCTCTCTCTCACATTCATGTTCCTCTGTCTCCCCTCCCTTCCACGCTCTCTAAAAATCCCTGGGTGAGGATTCACAAAATGAAAAAACAAAAAGGAGAACTCCGGGTCAGGTGACGCCGGAGAGCCGAGGCGGGGAGCAGGCGTGTGGCCTTCGGTGCGGACGGCTGAGCCATCGCAGGGCACCTTGGACCCCGACTGTCTCAGGACCCGGCCGCCTGCCCCCGACGGGGACAGAGACTAAATCCCTCCGCCGATCGGTGACTGAGCGGGTTTCAATACCGACCAGCCGGACGGGACCTGTGCTCCTGTCCTCACTCTGTCCCAGGCCCAGAGCGGGCCAGGCCGGCTCCCCCCGACCATGACGTCAGCGGGGGCGTGGACAGGTGTGGGCCCTCTGGGGTGCCTTCCGTCCCCCCCGCCCCCCGCCCGCTGGCACATCTATGAGAGCGAGTGCCCAGCAGGCCGCATGCTCCGTGCCGATTCCATAGGTTTTACAGATATGTCTCTATCGATACTGCTCACAATGTAATTACAATAATTACCATAGTTTCCCAATATTATTTTTGCGTTTGGTTGCATGCCTGAGCCTGCAGCTGTGTTTACCTAGCGCCTTTGTCTGGCTCCGGGAGGAGGAGAAGTGAGCACCGTCTCTATATAGAGCTCCACTGCTTTGTGAACTCTCCGCTCCGACTCAGCCCCGTCCCCGCTGGCTCCCTCTGGGGCGGGAGGGGGGGGGGGGGTGCGCCGGGAGCGGGCGGAGCACCCTTCCAAGAGCGGGGTGGGGAGGATGGTTCCCTCCTGAAGACAATGGCGGTAATTGGCAGTCAGGTTTGGCGCCTGGCGCAGTGCGGGCAAACGGAACAAAACCGAGCCTTTGGCTGCTGCCCCTCGGAGGAGGGAGAGGAGGAGGGAGAGGAGGAGCTGCTGCCGGCGCTCTGGGGAGGAGGGAGGGAAAGAGAAAGGCTCTCCGAGACCGGGCCCATCAGGCAGCGGCACAGGCTGCTCCGGAGTCGGGCCAGGCGGGCGGGGAGTTGGCGGGCGGAGCCCGGGTGACAGGCAGCGCTGAGGGCCACGCTGTCTCTGGTCCTTCCCGGACCCCAATGGCTGGCACCTGCCCTGGACTCCCCAATGAGGAGATTCACACTTTGACCCCTGTGTCCACGAGCATCTGTGGAGGCGGAAGGAAGGCGGCGTGCGGTGGGCGTCCTGAGCCCATGGGTGCAGGCCGGGGCCTGTGGGCGGCTGTGCGTGATCCACGCAGCATTCACGCCCGATGAGCTGGCATCGCAGGGTGGGAGACACTCCCGGAGAGGAGAGGGAGCCAGGCCGGCCGCTGTCAGGACCGCAGGTGGAGGGAGGGGAAGGAAAGGGGACTGGAGAGAAGCCGGGGACACACACACAAACACACACTCACACGCACAAAACACAAGACACACACACATGCACAAAACACACATACACGCACTCTCACACATGCACAAAGCACACTCATACTCACACTCACACATGCACAAAGCACACTCATACACATACACATCCACAAGACACTCATACACACTTACACACAAGCATACTCTCAGGGAATCACAATGCACACACTCACACATGTACAAAACACTCATACACACATGTACAAAACACTTACACACATATGCATAAAACACTCATACACAAACTCACATGTGTGTGTCTGCACACTCAGACCCACAAACACACTCATTAGCCACCATGACGGGTACCGTAGCGTCCTGTCACAGAAAATTAAAAGCCTGGTGATCTGATTGGAAGTCTCCCGTGAGTGTTTTGTATAAAAAACAAAACTCAAGTACAATAGTTAACCTCCAGTAGCTATAAGCAGGTAACTGTTTTATGCATCCCACTGGTACAAAATAAACGCTTATGATATAAATTGTGTGTGATTAATACTCCCGGATAGAGCTGTCTGCGGATAGTTGTCAGCTAACTAAGAAAGGAAGAGAAGGGATGGGACGGGTGGCCGGGTCTGTGGTCCCGTCTCCTCCGTCGCACATGGTCCCCGCTGGCCTGCCGTCTGGATGCGCAGGTGCAGGCGAGCCGCAGAGAGCCGGATGCGGAGCCTCAGGTCAGGAGAAGTCTGGGGTCAAGGTGAAGGTCATGCTGTGTGAAGGGGACCTTTCTCGCCATTGCCTCCTCGAGAGCGGCGGGCCAGCCTGACTTACAAAACCACAGGCTGGATGTTTTCTGATTTTAAACTTTACACAAATGGGATTATCCAGTACATACTTTTTTATATTTGAGTTACTCTGATTGCAATTCCTCCATTTGTTGAAAAAAACTGTAGATATTTTTTCCTTATCGCTTCATAGTCCATTTTTTGTACACACCACAGTTTATCTATTATCTACTATTGATTGATAGTTCAGGTGTTTTTCTAATATGAGCCTATTCAAATATTGCTGTATTGAGTATGCTTGAGTATATTTTTTGTAAATATATTTCTATATATCTATCTATAATTCCACATGTACATAAATATGTGTACACACACACACACACACACACACTTTCTCCCCTCTGATTATGTGAATTCTAGTTGCTCCAAGCACAACAATTGGTTTTGTCTGTCTTCTGAATTATAGACTTTCTCCCACATTTTAATTTCATTTGCATTTATCAGATCTGGTTTTAATTTGTAATTATCTAACGATTAATGAAGTTGAGCATCTTTTAAACACATTTTTTGCTACTTAGATATCTTTTTATGTGCCTATGAAAGTTTTTCTCCTATTCTGGCAGGCCTGAATTTTCCTTATTTATTTATAAAAGCCTTTTCTCCGTGCTGCATAGCCCTTTGTAAGACACATGCCTTACAAAGACCTTTTCCCTTTACGGGCCTGCCTCCCACGTCTCTCAGTGATGAATTTGGCTATTCAGAGGATCTTCATTGTAATGGAGTCCTACCTATCGGTTTTGTCTTTTATGGTTATCGATTTGTTTTGTGTGTGTGTGTGTGTTTGCTTACCCAAGATTGTGAAGAAGTTCTTGTTTTCTTAGAAGCCTTTGTTGTTTTACTTTTCGCTTTGAGATCTGTAATCATCGGTCTGGATTTGGTCTTTCTGGATGGTGTAAGGTAGGGAGTCAGAATTCATTCTTGCCCCCCACCCCCTGCTATGCATATTCAGGGGACCCAGCAGCCCTTATTGAAAAGGTAACTCTCCTCTCAGAGGAAGCGTTAACACCGAGCAGCGCACCCCGAAGGGCGTGGGGACCAATAGCAGCAGAGCCATCCCACAGCTCTGACCTGGCAGCGCTGACCGAGGCGCGTCCTGCAGGGTTCACCGGGGGGCGCTCGGAAAGTCCCCCCACTTTCTACCCACAGTCCTTTTCCCTGTGAGTTCACTGTCCTTCCTCCTGGGACGCTGCTGGAGAATCCCACTTCTCCTCTCTCAGGGTGAGACACTCGCCTGGGCACCTGCGGGGAGGGCTTCTGGGAAATGTAGTTCTGGGATTCTTCTCTGGGGTGCGGAGGAGACCAGGGAAGGTGATGATGATGCCAGTGGAAAACATAGCTCAGCGCATTCAGTGTCCTGGTGTCTCAGGGAGGACCCTGCACGCGAGGCTGGACAGAGCAGGCACGGCACACCCACAGCCCGCGGCCCGAGTTTGCGTGCTCGGGTTAGGGTCCCTGAGGGCCTCCTGCTCCAGCGGGCAGTGAGTGTTCGAATCAGAACGGCTCTCAGGAGGAGCTGCTCCTCCGTCCAGGTGCGGAATGAGGCCAGGAATAGCTGTGTGTATAAAAGGTTAACATGCAAAGTGCCCCCTCGGGAGATCGACCGGGAGACCGGGAGTTCGATAGCTCACTATGGTGTGTGCTGACCACCAGGGGGCGGCGTGAAATGAAGGAAGGGAGGCCGAGGCCGGCAGCTGGAAAGCTCTGATCGGCCCTGATCGCCGGCCAGGCCTGGGGACCCACCTGTGCATGAATTCCGTGCACCGGCCTCTGGTGAAAGTGTACAGCCGGGAGCTGCTTGCCGTGGGTGCATTTCCAATGCCGCTGCAGCAGGGCCGTGCAGACAGGTGACACCGCCCTGACACAGCGCCTGTGGCTGTCCACGCACACAGCGCTGCAGAGTGGAGCGAGGGAGCCGCTCCTCAGCCTGCCGGCTCCCCCGTGATCCTGGAGGCGTGGGCCCCCCGGGGGAGTGGAGAGGGGACTGTGGGCCCCCCCTCCCCCCGGGGAGCGGAGAGGGGACTGTGGGCCCCCCGGGGAGCGGAGAGGGACTGTGGGCCCCCCCCCCCGGGGAGCGGAGAGGGGACTGTGGGCCCCCCGGGGAGCGGAGAGGGGGCTGTGGGCCCCCCCCCCGGGGAGCGGAGAGGGGGCTGTGGGCCCCCCCCCCGGGGAGCGGAGAGGGACTGTGGGCCCCCCCCCCCGGGAGCGGAGAGGGACTGTGGGCCCCCCGGGGAGCGGAGAGGGGACTGTGGGCCTCCCCCCCCCCCGGGGAGCGGAGAGGGGACTGTGGGCCCCCCCCGGGGAGCGGAGAAGGGACTGTGGGGCCCCCCGGGGAGCGGAGAGGGGACTGTGGGCCCCCCGGGGAGCGGAGAAGGGACTGTGGGGCCCCCCGGGGAGCGGAGAAGGGACTGTGGGGCCCCCCGGGGAGCGGAGAGGGGACTGTGGGCCCCCCCCGGGGAGCGGAGAGGGGACTGTGGGCCCCCCCGGGGGAGCGGAGAAGGGACTGTGGGGCCCCCCGGGGAGCGGAGAGGGGACTGTGGGCCCCCCGGGGGAGCGGAGAGGGGGCTGTGGGCCCCCCCCCCCGGGGAGCGGAGAGGGGGCTGTGGGCCCCCCCCCCCCCGGGGAGCGGAGAGGGGACTGTGGGGCCCCCCCCCGGGGAGCGGAGAGGGGACTGTGGGCCCCCCGGGGAGCGGAGAAGGGACTGTGGGGCCCCCCGGGGAGCGGAGAGGGGACTGTGGGGCCCGGGAAGGAGCCGGGTGCCCTCAGGCTGCGGTCTCCTGGGGCGGAAGCTCCAGCTTCGTGCCTCTCGCCCGGAGCGCGGAGGAGACCCAGGTGCCTTCCCGGGCGCGGACGGAGGTTCCCACGTGTTTTGTGGAACAAAAGCGTCGGCTGTGCTGCATGGCTTCCACAGAGTTCCTCCCGCCTCCTGCTGTGGTCTCTGTGGGACCTCTTTGCATCGGGCTTTCTGGACTCCAGACTGGCCGCCTACCGGCCCTCGTTTGCGATTGTGCGTGCTCGCGCGCGCGCGCGCACACACACACACACACACACACTCACACACACACACACACTCACACACTCACACACACACACACACTCACACACACACACTCACACACACACAGACACACACACACACTCACACACACACACACACTCACACACACTCTCACACACACACACACACTCACACACACACACCCGGCTGCCCGGCGGCTGGGGCCGTCTCCCTACAGCCCCCGGGTCCGTGGGGACGGGCGGGAGGAGCAGGAGGGTGTGGGTCGGGCCCCGCCTGTCTCAGCGATGTCCCGCAGCCGCAGAGGGTGGACGGGAGCCGGCCGGGCCCGCGGGAGGTCCGTGGCCGCGGTGGCTGCTGGCGGGAGGCGCCTGGTCCCTCCGGTCCCTCCGGGCCCTCCGGTCCGCGAACGGGCCGCACCCCCGCCCGGAGCCTGCCCCGGGCAGACGGCGCTGGCGGAGTCGCTGGTTCCGGACGGACAGGACAATGCCGATAGTAAACAGCACCTGGGAGCCGCTCTGGCGTCCACAATTACCGCCCAGCCTCATCACTCACGCTCCGGAGAGAAGAAAGGAAGCAGATGTGGAGGGTCACGTGGCTGCTCCCGCCGTCGGGGAGGGTGAAGGTGGAGGGTGCGAGCGGAGGGAGGGCGGAGGGGTGAAGGTGGAGGGTGCGAGCGGAGGGAGGATGGAGGGGTGAAGGTGGAGGGTACGAGCGGAGGGAGGGCGGAGGGTGAAGGTGGAGGGTGCGAGCAGAGGGAGGACGGAGGGGTGAAGGTGGAGGGTACGAGCGGAGGGAGGGCGGAGGGTGAAGGTGGAGGGTGTGAGCGGAGGGAGGACGGAGGCCGGGGTGGGGTGGCGTCCTGATCCCGTCAAGGGGATGCGCAATGTCAGTCCCCCCGCCCTGATCCAGACGCTAACCCTCAGGTACGGTGACATCACTCTGAGCTCTGTGATTTTATTGATGTCAGAGAGGAAGGGAGAGGGAGAGAGAGAAACATCCATGATGAGAGAGGACCATGGATCGGCTGCCTCCTGCACACCCCCTGCTGGGGATCGAGCCCCACAATCCGGGCATGTGCCCTGGACTGGAATCGAACCCGGGACCTTTGAGTCTGCAGGCCGAGGCTCTATCCACTGAGCCACACCAGCGAGGGCTGTGGCAGGCACATCTGAAATCCGGGCTGCGGCCAGCCCCTCCCTCCTGCGCAGAGTCCTGGGCACCAGGCTCTCCAGGGCGTGGCTGCGGGCGGGCGGGCGGGGAGGGGCCCGCAGGCCCGGGGGAGAGCACACGCCGCCGTGCTCCCTGGCAGCTCAGAGGTGAGGACCAGGGCCCGGGCATCGGTGACGAGGAGCGGCCCGGCCCCGGTGCTGTCCGCTGGAGCCACAGGCACCGCCGGCCCGCCCTCTCCTCCGCGACGGAGGCCAGCAGCGGTGAGAGCGGATCCCGGCTCTGGCCGGGTCACAGCCCATCGGAGGGCGGGAGCCCCTCCCGGGGGGTGGACGGGAGGGGGCGGGTGCAGGCCACAGCTGAAGTCTACGGGATTTGCAAGGTGGACTTTATTTAAATTCCCAGCCCCGTCAGAGAGGGGCGCAGTTCTATGTTTGTGAGGGGACAGGCGAGAAGACACTTTTATACACAAGTTAGAGCGGAATCACTGGCGGTCGGCAGTGAGGGAGGGAGGTGCTGACCTCACTGCGATTATTCCGTGTGAGTGTGAGTGTGTGTGTGTGTGTGTGAGTGTGAGTGTGTGTGTGTGTGTGTGTGTGAATGTGTGAGTGTGTGTGTGTGTGTGTGAGTGTGTGTGTGTGTGTGTGTATGTGTATGAGTATGTGTGTGTGAGTGTGTGTGTGTGTGTGAGTGTGTGTGTGTGTGTGTGTATGTGTATGAGTATGTGTGTGTGAGTGTGTGTGTGAATGTGTGAGTGTGTGTGTGTGAATGTGTGAGTATGTGTCTGTGAGTGTGTGTGTGTGTGTGAGTGTGTGTGTGAGTGTGTATGTCAGTTTGTATGAGTGTGAGTATTCTGTGTGTGAATGTATGTGAGTGTGAATGTATGTGAGTGTGAATGTATGTGAGTGTGTGTGTGTGAGTGTGTGTATGTGAGTGTGTGTGAGAGTCTGTGTGTGAGTGTAAGTCTGTGTGTGTGTGAGTGTGAATGTATGTGAGTGTGAGTGTATGTGAGTGTGTGAGTGTGAGTGTGTGTGTAAGTGTGTGTGTGTGTGTGTGTCAGTTTGTGTGAGTGTATGAACACACCTGTGTGACCCGCTGGAAGAGGAGGGCGGTGGTGAATTTATGTGAGTGTGTGAGTGTATGTGAGTGTGTGTGAGAGTGTGTGTGTGAGTGTGTGTCTGTGAGAGTCTGTGTGTGAGTGTGAGTCTGTGTGAGTGTATGAACACACCTGTGTGTCCCGCTGGAGGGCGAGGGCGGTGGTGCCTGGGGCATCGCTGTGGTCTGGTGCCTGAGGCTGGCCTGCCTCCTGCCCAGCAGGGCCGGCCGCTGGCCAAGGACGGGGTGCGCGCCCGGAGTGCCCCGCTCTGGGGGGTTCCAATCACACTCCCAGTGCAGGTGCAGGTGCCGCTCCCCACTCTCACCAGAGAGGCCCGAGGAGGCGGGAGGCACCTGCCGGGGGCTACCTGTTTCCGTGGAGACAGAGGGTCCCGTTCGTCTGCGGGAAGCCCGGGGGGAGGGGGAAAGGGGTGGGTTCGGGAGGGAGCGGGGACCCGGACCGCCACACGCAGTGTTACCGCAACCTGCGTGCTCCGGGCCGCTCACCACTGCCCCACACTCCCTGCTGCCCGTGTCGCCCAGGCCTGCCGGCCGTGACCTCCGGGAGCCGGTGGCCCATGTCTCAGTCCCACCCTGCTCGCCCAGGCGTGGCCGGCAGAGGCCCCCCGGCGGGGAGACTGCTCCCCTGGACGGAGCCCCCCCTCCCGGCCCCGGGCCCCCCGGCGGGGAGACTGCTCCCCTGGACGGAGCCCCCCCCCCGGCCCCGGGCCCCCCGGCGGGGAGACTGCTCCCCTGGACGGAGCCCCCCCCCCGGCCCCGGGCCCCCCCAGCGGGGAGACTGCTCCCCTGGACGGAGCCCCCCCGCCCCGGCCCTGGGCCCCCCCGGCGGAGAGGGGGGCGGAGGAGGGGACTGATAATGGCCGCTCCCAGCCCCTCATTAGGGTTTCTGGGAAAACATAAAAGGCTGCAGCTGGCAGGCACTTATTTTTTTCTTAGGTTTAATAATAGAATTAATTGCTAAGTGGAAGGCTTGCAGCCCCTCTCTGAGGAGCAGTGCCCTCTGCTATCATTATGAATAGACGCAAGAATCAAAGCTAATTATCATTCCGAATGTTTGAGGAAATAGACGGAGCCACACACACAAAGCTCCCGGTGCCCAGCCCGGCCGGGGGCGCCGGGCTCACCCCCCACAGGGTGGGCAGGGCCCGCGGGTCCCGCTGCCCCTGAGTCAGGCCCTGAGTGTCGCGGACGGACGGGCCGCCGGGCGGCAGGACGGGCCCGTGAGGGACTCTCCGGAGCCAGCACGCGGCTCACGGGCGGGGACGCGGGGTGGCCCCTGAGCTGCGAGGGCACCTGGCCACCGCGCTGTCAGAGCGCAGGCTGCAGCGCCGAGGAGGGGAGGGCCGCAGCCGTGGACAGCGGGGAGGGGCGGTGTTTGGGGGGGTGTTTAGGGGGGGTGTTTAGGGGGGGTGTTTGGGGGAGTGTTTAGGGGTGGTGTTTGGGGTGGTGTTTGGGGGGGTGTTTAGGGGGGTGTTTAGGGGGGTGTTTAGGGGCGGTGTTTGGGGGGGGTGTTTGGGGGGTGTTTAGGGGAGTATTTGGGGGGGTGTTTGGGGGGTGTTTGGCGGGGTGGCACGGGGCAGCTGGGCAGCCGGGGAGCCGGGCGTCGAGGAAAGGCCGTCATGTCACAGGGAGAAACGCTGACACCACAGGGCGCGGGGGGTGGGCACAGGGAGCAGCAGGCGCCCCGAGCCCGACGCCCAGAGACCCCAGAGGAGGGCGGGAACCAGCGAGAGCCGGTCTGAAGGCCGGCGGAGTCTCGGTGAGGAGCTGCCTTTGGGGACGGACAGGACGCGCTGCCAGGCGTTCTCTCAGCGCCTCCCAGCGCCGGTCACGTCTCCGAGGAGCAGGGAGTCTCCAGCCCCGGCCTCGGGGCCGCCCTCTGCGGGGAAGGAAGGACCCCGGTGGATGGTACCGCCCATGCGGACGCAGGCTCAGGCCCACCCCGCACGGGCCACCCGGCTGGGACAGCGGAGCAGGTCTGATCGGCCTGCGGCTGCTGTTCCACCAGCACTGTCCGGCCGAAGGGAGCGGACACGGCTCCGGGGCTGAGCGTCCACCTAGCAACCAGGTCACAGGCCAAGGCCCGCTCAGGGCACAGGCCGGGCTGTGGGCTCCATCCCCAGTGGGGGGTGTGCAGGAGGCAGCTGATCGATGATTCTCTCATCATGGACGCTTCTACCCCACTCCCTCTCCCTCCCTCTCCGACATCAATAAACACATATTTTTTAAAAGAAGAAATGTCGTCACGAGGGGCCTGGCGTGGGAGCAGCCAGCTCTGCTCGGGGCCGCGGCCGGGCCCTCCCCGTGAGCAGATGGGGGTAACGTGTGCGGAGAAATGGTTCTCGGGCTGCTTTTCATGTGAAATTACATCAACCCCACAGCCCGAATGCCCCTCCTGTGAGGGAACAATAACGTGGAACATGTGTAAGTTCTTAGAGCGGCATCTCCTGGGCGAGAGCCCAGCCACACGTCAGCTCTGTGCCCTTCTCTCCGCGTGCTTGAACTGGGAGCAAGAGCCTCTTCCAGATCCCGCCCCGGGCCCGCGGGCGGAGGGGGCTGGGGGCAGAGGGGGCCCGGGGGGGCGGAGGGGGCCCAGGGGGCGGAGGGGGTCCGGGGCCGGAGGGGGCCCGGGGGGCGGAGGGGGCCCGGGGGCAGAGGGGGCCCGGGGGCGGAGGGGGCCCGGGGACGGAGGGGGCCCGGGGGCGGAGGGGGCCCGGGGACGGAGGGGGCCCGGGGGCGGAGGGGGCTGGGGGCGGAGGGGGCCCGGGGGCAGAGGGGGCCCAGGGGTGGAGGGGGCCCGGGGGGTGGGGGAGGGGGCGGGAGGAGCGTGCCCGGAGGTGTGCGTCCGAAGCCAATGTCGGATCGCTCACCCGTCTGACATCCCAGCACTCCCCAGCCTCGCTCCCGCTCCCTCACGCCGGGCCGGGCCGGGGGCAGCTGAACCGCCAGCATCGCTCCTGTCCCTCACGCCGGGGCCGGGCCGGGGCAGGCCGGGCGGGAGAGGTTTCCGCCCGGTGACACGCCAGCAGAGAGGGCTCCTTCCTGTCCCTGAGGCCCCGGAGGTCTGGGGACGAGGAGGGCTGCTGGGGCGTGAGAGGGGTGGGGCCGCGGAGGGTGTGCCTGCTGGGGGGGGGGGGGGGCCTGCTGCAGGGACGGAGGGAAGGCGGGCTTCCCGGTGACCCCGGCCCCCGGCGAAGCCCACACCGGAGCAGGCGGCCGCCCCGGGAACCTGGCCGCCGGCCGCGTCTGGAGCGCTCCGGCCCGGCCGGCTCAGGCCGCCGGCGTGCGGTCTGGCTTCTCGGCTGGAACCGCAGGTTTCTCCACCTGCAGCGCCACAGGCGGCACCTGGCACCGGCACGGCTCCTTCCCGCTTCTGCGGCCCCCGCCCCCCATGAGCTCCAGCTGCCGTGGCGTCGGCCTGGGGGGCGGGGGCCGGGCTCACAATGCGGGGCCTGTCCCGGCGGCGGCCCACAACGCCACGTCTGTGAGCGGAGTCCTCCCCGAGGGGCCGGGGGCCCTCCCTGCGGCCTCACTCCCCACGGCCGATCGGAGGCCCCGGCCGAATCCCAGCTGCTGCTGGGTCCCCGGCCCTCGAGGGCACACGGACAGGTCACTGCGCCTGACCGGCCAGCCCCCACCGGCACGGCCCCCACCGCACGGCCCCACTGGCATGGCCCCCACCGACATGGCCCCCACCGGCACGGCCCCCACCGGCACGGCCTCCACCAGCCAGGCCTCCACCGGCCAGGCCCCCCTCTGGCACAGCCCCCACCGCATGGCCCCCACCAGCCAGGCCCCCACCACACAGCCCCCACCGCACGGCCCCACCGGCACTGCCCCCACCGGCACGGCCTCCACCACACGGCCCCCACCGCACGGCCCCCACCGCACGGCCTCCACCAGCTCCTGCCCCACGGTCCTCCGGTCGGAGAGGGGGAAGGAGCGCCGGGGCGGAGGGCATGGCGTGCCCCCCTTTCCATGTCTAAGAGGCGGCGGGCACAGTGGAGTGTTCCCGTGCAAACTCGAGTTTTGCAAACCGTCTGCGGGCAGCCCTGTGCCGGCAGCTGCGGTCCGCGGCACAGGGAGGACTGTGCGATCCGGCTTCCCCGTGGCTTCCGGCCGTCCTCCCGCCGGCACAGTGGGCCTCTGTGGTGCCTCCCGCGCCAGCGGCAGCCGGGCCCAGAGCTACCTGGCGGCCTTCGCCCGGGGGGGGGGGGCTCTCCTCTGTGCCCCCACCCCCCCCCTGGCGCCCTCACTGGCACCCCAAACGCTGGGCCTCGCTCCAGGGGAGCCACTCTGCGGTCTCCCCGCTTCTTCCCTGGACGCGGGTGGCTCTGCGCTGGGCACAGGCCGCCGGTCGGAGCCTGGTCTCCTGTCTGCCCCCCGGGATGTGCTCCTGCGGCCATCACCGTCCCACCACCCTCCACCTCCTTTAACACAGCACCGAAAGTGCTGAGCGGCAGCTCGCTGCTGAGCCAGGGCTGGGCGCGGGTTCGAGGGAAGTGCTCCCGGGCCGCGTGCGCCGGTGAGGCCGGTCCGGTGTCTGAGGGTTCGCTCTGACCTGCTGAGCCCCGTGGGGAGGAGACACGGGATGGGTCCGCCCCTCGGGCCCTTCCTCCCCCTCCTCCGCCCACCGCTCTCAGGGCCCACACCGGGGAGTGAGGGGAGCGCAGAGACGGGCCTGTGCATGCCCCTGCGTGTGTGCATGTGTGTGCATGTGTGTGCGTGTGTGTGCGTGTGTGGTGGGAGGGGTGCTCATATAATAGGCTTTGTACTTTGGGCAAATTTCTAAATCACTCAGTGGAATCCACTCATTCAGTAAGTGCTCTCAGCCCAGCTGATCCTATGAATCAGGAGATCACGTCCATGATGAGAGAGAGTCATTGACTGGCTGCCTCCTGCACGCCCCACACTGAGGATAAAGCCTGCAACCTGGGCCTGTGCCCTGACCGGGAATCGAACCCAGAGCCTTCAGTCCGAAGGCCATTGCTCTATCCACTGAGCCACACCGGCTGGGCTGGAAGGAAGGTCTGGATCCCAGGGCATCATCACTGGCGTCAGAGGCCCCGACTTCCTGCAGACGCTGGCGGGCTGTGGGAGCCGTGGGCCATGGGAGCCGTGGGCCGTGGGAGCCGTGGGCCGTGGGAGCCGCGGGCCGTGGGAGCCGTGGGCCGTGGGAGCCGTGGGCCGTGGGAGCCACGGGCTGTGGGAGCCACGGGCCGTGGGAGCCGTGGGCTGTGGGAGCCACGGGCCGTGGGAGCCACGGGCCGTGGGAGCCACGGGCCGTGGGAGCCACGGGCTGTAGTCACGCGGCTCGCCTGCTGAGCCTATCCCTACGTCCCTACACCTGTGTGGTATTCGCTCATCGTCACTCCCGGAAGTTCCCGCTGATGCAATCAGACCAGAGAAAGAAACCGAAGACACACACGTGTGAGGACAACGGACTGCGGATGGCATGCTTTTATTCCACATTCCAAGTGCTAGAGACAGCGGTCAAACCCGTTAGTGAGGGGGCAGAGCAAACATGAAATATGCATGTAAATACATAGTAAAAGGGCTTTATTAAAGTAATAAAACACATAGATTCCATCTGTTATCCCACATAATAGAAGCCCAGGTGGCGTCACAGCCTCGCGCGCTCAGCCTGGACGAGATGGCGGGGCCGGGTGACAGCCAGGCCTCCCGGACAGCGCCCGGCGGCTGCTGTCCCCTGGTGGCCGCCCTCGGAGTGTGCGTCTCCGCAGGAACTCCCGGCACAGCAGCTCGGTCCTCAGAGCGAAGAGCCAGCGGCATGAGCGAGCCGGGCGGTGCCTGCACCGGCGGGCCCGAGGGGTGTCCGCGGCCGGCGGGGTCACGGGGGCTGCCCGGGGTGTCTGCTCTCTCTTCCCCAGGCGGCGGGGACTCCCGGCCAATCCAGGAAAACAAATTACCTCTTAGTGCCTGTGAGACGCTCAGGTGACGGGCTTTCTCACTGAGCCTCGCTGCCCGAGAGTCACCAGCTCTGTGACCGGAGGACGGGACCAGCGGGCCGGGCCCGCCTCTGTGTCCATGCCCCCCGCCCCCCTACAGTGTGCCTGAGCCCGGCAGCTGTGTCTCCTCGGCGATGGCCCACATGGAAAGCACCAGGGGCTTCTGGCCTCAATGTTCCCGCCCGAGACAGTGTCTACTGGCTCCTGCGTGTGTGAGAGCGGCGCCCGCTCTGTGCCCACCCACCCTCCTGTGGACAGGGTGGGCACGCCCACTTCCCGAAGGGGCGGTTTCTGTGCGTCACACCCATCGTCTCCTGTAATTAATGTCTGCGTGCTGTTCATTCTAATCTATTATCGCTCTCATCCGTTTCGATGTGTGCGTGTGGCGATGAATCCACGCTGCACTCCCCAGTGGGACGTCTCCCGTGAACAGGTCTGGTGTCTTATCTGCGGAGAGACACCGCCGGGAGTCGTCTGCTTTCTCCCCTGAGCGGGGCCCGCGCGTCCCCGAGCCCCGGGGGTTCCCTCTGCCACCCCCCCGGGAACCCGCCTGCTCACTTGTCGTTTCTCCGCGTTAACTATTTCTTTATTGGAATTCGTCTCTTCCTCCATCACGGGCCATGCCTCCTTTATCGGAGTTCCTCTTCCAACACAAGAGGAATCAAAGTTAAATGCTGAGAACGTGTCCGTCTGACGGCGTTCATTGTCCCACACGTCGTCCTGTTGAATGGTTTGGGCAGAAATAGGATTTCAGGTGAAAATGGATTTTTCCCGAAATAAACGTGAAGACGGTGACCACTTTCTCCTAGCTCCTCTGCTGCCGTTAAAATAGCTTGTTCCAGCGATCTCTCGTGAGTAGGCAACGGTCACCGATCTTAGTGCTAAAATAATGGTGATGGTGGTGATGGTGGTGATGGTGATGGTGGTGATGGTGATGGTGATGGTGGTGATGGTGATGGTGGTGATGGTGGTGATGGTGATGATGATGATGGTGATGATGATAGTGATGATGGTGATGGTGATGGTGGTGATGATGATTTTGGTGGTGATGGTGATGATGGTGGTGATGATGAGGTTGAGGATGAGGATGATGGTGATGATGATAGTGATGGTGATGATGGTGATGGTGATGATGGTGATGATGGTGATGATGATGGTGATGATGGTGATGATGGTGATGATGATAGTGATGATGATGGTGGTAATGATGATGGTGATGATGGTGATGGTGATGATGGTGATGATGAGGATGATGGTGATGGCGATGATGGTGATGATGATGGTGATGGTGATGGTGATGATGATGATGGTGATGATGATTGTGGTGATGATGGTGATGATGATGGTGGTAATGATGATGGTGATGATGGTGATGGTGATGATGGTGATGATGATGATGATGATGATGGTGATGGTGATGATTGTGGTGATGATGATGGTGATGATGATGATGATGGTGATGGTGATGATGAGGATGATGGTGATGGCGATGATGATGATGATGGTGATGGTGATGATGATGGTGATGATGATGATGCATCGTTTGTCGTGACTCTCTGGGTCTGCTGGTGGTTCCCAGGCTGGGCTCACTGGTGTGTTGTGATGGCGTCCCACCAGAGCGCAGCTTGGGATGGAGCTCCGCCCTTGGTCCCGAAAGGGCTGGTGGGGCTGAGTGCCCTCCCACAGGGCAGCCATGCTCCAAAAGGCAAGAACCACTGAACAGCAGTTGCGGACGTGTGTGCTTGCCACACACTTGCCAATGCCCACGGCTGGAACACTCCGTGGCCACGCCCGGGCGTCGGAGAGCCGATGACACAGGCCCGGGTCCTGGGCGGTCTGGCTCACTGGCATCGCCGGTGTAATGAGACCCCGCCCCCACCTCATCGATCACAGCAGGGAGCTGGACGTGGGGTCCCAGGGTCCGCACTCAGCCCAGGCGTGGCGTGGGCTCTGCGGACGCTCTCTCTGACGTGGAGAGCTGTGGAGTAACGCATGCCGCCTGGCCCCGCACCTGCGCATGGGGGAGGGGGACCAGACGCTCTGAACGGGAGGGACGGGCACCGGAGGCCTGTCCACAGCGACTGTGAAACCCCGTGACCCCGCGAGGCTCCCCGTCCGGCAGCGGGAGGTCTTCCTCGATCAGGCCAGTCCTGCCTCGGGAGTTCTCTGCCTCGGGATTTCTCTGGTTTGGGCTCCCCCCGCCAGGCCTTCCTCTGGAGCAGCTTTCTTCCCGTCAGAAACAGCCTGTTTTCAGGGACAGGCCCCGCCTCTCCCTGCCTGCAGACGGGCAGGCTCGGAGTATCTTTTCCTTCAGAACGACTTCTGCCCCCGTTCAACTCCTGCAGCCTTCAACGCCTTCGCGGGCTTCCTACGCGTCTGCCTGAGTCCCTTCCTGTCCCCACAGCCGCCCCTCCCTCCGAGCGGGCGCTCCCTGGGGGCAGGAGCCGCCGCAGTGAAGCAGCCCTGAGACTCTCAGACGTGCTTTGTGCCGGAGGAGAGGGCTCCTGGGCCGGGGTCTCCCTGGGGTCTTGACAAGGGTCTTGTGGCCACATCCTTGGCATCACTCTACCCTGAGGCCTTTCTTTCTTTCTTTCTTTCTTTCTTTCTTTCTTCCTTCCTTCCTTCCTTCCTTCCTTCCTTTCTTTCTTCCTTTCTTTCTTTCTTTCTTTCTCTTTCTTTCTTTCTTTCTTTCTTTCTTTCTTTCTTTCTTTCTTTCTTTCTTTCTTTCTAATATGTTTTTATTGATTTCAGAGGGGAAGGGAGAGGGAGAGAGAGACGGGAATGTCAATGATGAGAGAGAATCATGGATCAGCTGTCTCCTGCCTGCTCCCTACACCCGGGGCCTGTGCCCTTCTCCAGGATTGAACCCGGGAGCCTTCAGTCCACAGGCCGATGCTCTATCCGCTGAGCCACACCAGCCAGGGCATGAGGCCCTTTCTCGTTGTGAGAGGCTGCTGCCAGCTGGAGAGCCGGGAAGTGTGAGTTTTATTTTCAGCCCCGTGAGCGTGGATGGGCGTTCTGCTCGCATGCGGAGCCGCTCCGGTTCGCTCTTTCTCTCTCCCTCCTCCCCGCCCGCGGCGCAGGAGCCAGCTGGCACCGTCGGCGCTCCGCCGAGCAGCTTTACCGCGCGCGGGCAGAGCCTCATCGGGAACATCTCCATCTCCCAGGTTAACGCAAACCGTGGAGTTACTGGCCCCCTGGCTGCAGACGCGGTCACATCTCTAACCCCCGTGTGCGCTCCGGCTGCCCTGCCAGCGCCCCCGCCCTGGGACACGCCCGGCCCTGTGTCTGGGGGTGCCTCACAGCGGCCCCCCTCCAGACGCTCCTCTGTCCACGCCGTGGCTGCAAACAGCCCTGAGACGCGTGTGATGTGCGAAGCACTGCTCAGACGCAGGGGTGGCGCCTTCAGTCCTTGCGGAGGCTTCGGCCTGGGCTGTGAGCCGCTCCGCTCTGTGGGGACGGCGGGAACGAGGGAGAATGCCAGCTGTGGGCCCGGTGCCCCCCCTGGGCGTGTGCCGGCCGCCTGGGCCCGGGTGCAGGCTTTCGGCGTCTGCCACCCACAGACCACGGGGAGCGCCTCTGGGGGTCACTGTCGGGGGGGGGGGGACTCACCGCCTGGGGCTCAGGAAGGGCGGGTGTGTGTGTGTGTGAGTGTGTGTGTGTGTGTGTGTGAGTGTGTGTGTGTGTGTGTGAGTGTGTGTGTGTGTGTGTGTGAGTGTGTGTGAGTGTGTGTGTGTGTGTGTGTGAGTGTGTGTGTGTGTGTGTGTGAGTGTGTGTGTGTATGGTGTGTGTGTGTGTATGGTGTGTGTGTGTGTGTGTGTGAGTGTGTATGATGTGTGTGTGTGTGTGTGTATGGTGTATGGTGTGTGTGTGTGTGTGTGTGTGTGTATGGTGTGTGTGTGTATGGTGTGTGTGTGTGTGTGTTTGTGTGTGTGTGTGTGTGGTCACCCTGGCCCAGCACAGGTGGGTGAGGGGTCACCCTAGCACAGGGGAGGGGTCACCCTGGCCCAGCACAGGTGTGGGGGGGTCACCCTAGCCCAGCACAGGTGGGTGGGGGGTCACCCTGGCCCAGCACAGGTGGGTGGGGGTCACCCCGGCCCAGCACAGGTGTGGGGGGGGGTCACCCTGGCCCAGCACAGGTGGGTGGGGGTCACCCCGGCCCAGCACAGGTGTGTGGGGGGGGTCACCCTAGCCCAGGGGAGGGGTCACCCTAGCCCAGCACAGGTGGGTGAGGGGTCACCCTAGCCCAGCACAGGTGGGTGAGGGGTCACCCTGGCCCAGCACAGATGTGGGGGGGTCACCCCGGCCCAGGTGGAGGGGCGTCAGCCCTGAGCAGGAGGCCGGGAGGGGCCCCGCCCACCGGGACCCTCCCTCCGGGCGTTGGGGACCGCGGGGCGGCACCGGCTCCAGACCAGCGTGTTTGGCTCCGCGGCTCCAGATACCCCGCCTGTTGGGTAAACACCTGCAGGTGCCACACCTGCTTCCCGGGGGAGCGTCTGACGGAAACCATCAGGCTGTTTCCGCACTGACAGGTGGGTGTTCAGTCAGCTTCGTGGTAATTAGAGCCGAACCCAAACACTGACGTCAGCGCGCACCGGAGGGAGTTACATCCTGTCCGAGGCTCGTGGTCAGAGGCCCGGGTTCCCCGAGCGCGTGGGCTGCGGGGCGGGGCCGGGGCGGGGGCGGGGCCGGGGCCGAGCTGCCCACCGGCACCGCGTCGCCGGGAGGCGGCTTAGAAGCAGTATCAAGCCAAAGCCGGTGTGGCTCAGTGGACAGAGCGTCGGCCTGCGGACTGAAGGGTCCCGGTTCGATTCCAGTCAAGGGCATGTACCTTGGTTCTGGGCACATCCCCGGTGGAGGGTGTGCAGGAGGCAGCAGGTCCATGTTTCTCTCTCATCGATGATTCTAGCTCTCTATCCCTCTCCCTTCCTCTCTGTAAAAAATCAATAAAATATATTTTTAAAAATAAAAATAAAATAAAAGCAGTATCGATAAAAAAAAAACACCCATGGAGACGTTTATAGGAAACGAGCTTCCGATCGGAACGATGAAGCTCAGACCTGGAAAGTATAAACGTTAGGACAATGCCAACCGCTGTCAGGATTCGGAGAGCGGGGTTTTAAAGCCTCAGAAGGTGCGCCCTATGTGACACCGCCCGCGCACAGAGGGTGGTGTGTGTGGCCGTTCTGTTCCAGGCACGTGGGGAGGCAGACGAGGGAGGGCGGAGAGAGCGGCTGCGACGTGGCGGCTGCCAGCCCTGGCCTGCGGTGGCGGGGCCCACGTGGGGCGCCATCCGGTGGGAGCCACCGGCGTCTGTGCGGACAGGACGGGCGGGCTCGTCCCCGCGCCCTCCCCCGGCATCCGGGGCCCGGAGCCCCCGCCCCCCCTCCCCCGGCGTCCTCCCTGGAACGCAGGTCAGCCACAGGGCGCCCAGCCACGCCCGTCCCCGTCCCCGTCCCCGTCCCCGTCCCCGTCCCCGTCCCCATCCCCGTCCCGTCCCCGTCCCCGTCCCCGTGGCCCCGTCCCCGTCCCCGTCCCGTCTCCGTCCCCGTCCGCGTCCCCGTCCCCGTGGCCCCGTCCCCGTCCCCGGTCCCGTCCCCGTCCCCGTGGCCCCGTCCCCGTCCCCGTGGCCCCGTCCCCGTCCCCATCCCCGTCCCCGTCCCCGTCCGCGTCCCCGTCCCCGTGGCCCCGTCCCCGTCCCCGTCCCCGTCCCCATGGCCCCGTCCCCGTCCCCGTCCCCGTCCCCGTGGCCCCGTCCCCGTCCCCGTCCCCGTCCCCATGGCCCCGTCCCCGTCCCTGTCCCCGTGGCCCCGTCCCCGTCCCCGTGGCCCCGTCCCCGTCCCCGTCCCCGTCCCCGTCCCCGTGGCCCCGTCCCCGTCCCCGTCCCCGTCCCCGTCCCCGTCCGCGTCCCCGTCCCCGTCCCCGTCCCCGTCCCCGTCCCCGTCCCGTCCCCGTCCGCGTCCCCGTCCCCGTCCCCGTCCCCGTCCCCGTCCCCGTCCCCGTCCCCGTCCCGTCCCCGTCCCCGTCCCCGTCCCCGTCCGCGTCCCCGTCCCCGTCCCCGTCCCCGTCCCGTCCCCGTCCCTGTCCCCGTCCCCGTCCCCGTCCCGTCCCCGTCCCTGTCCCCGTCCCCGTCCCCGTCCCCGGCCCCGGCCCCGTGGCCCCGGAGCCAGCACAGCCACTGCTCCCTCCCCTCCCCGTGGACCTTCCCCTGAGCACGCTCCCTCCGAACCGGCGTCCCCTTCGGCCGTTTCTGTGCCCCGGGGGGAGGGCCTTCCCCGCCGGACTCCGCCGGCCGTGGTTCAGACCGGCCACACCGGTCTCTGTTTTAACGAATTTTATTGACTCAGAGAGGAAGGGAGAGGGAGAGAGACAAACACCAGCGATGGGAATCCCTGAGCCGCTGCCTCCTGCGCGCCCCCACTGGGGATGGAGCCTCCGTCCGGGCCTGCGCCCCGACCGGGAACTGAACCCTGACCTCCTGGGTCACAGGCCAGCCACCGGCCACACCAGTCCTGACTTTGGGCAAAGCAGCCAGGCCGGGAGCGAGCGGAGAAACAGGTGTGGCGTGCCGCAGGGCCGGTGCCCCGGTGGCCTGGGCCCGTGTCCTGCAGAGTCACCTCAGCGGCCGCCGGCCACTCCCAGGCGCCTCGTACTCCCACTCACTCGCTCGGTCGTCAGGCCCAGTTTGGCTCACAGCCGCCCGCTGCCCTCCCGGCACTGACTGCCCTCCCGGCACTGACCACCCTCCCGGCACTGACCATCCTGCTGGGCACTGACCGCCCTCCCGGCACTGACCGCCCTCCCAGCACTGACCGCCCTCCCGGCACTGACCGCCCTCCCGGCACTGACCGCCCTCCCAGCACTGACCGCCCTCCCAGCACTGACCGCCCTCCCGGCACTGACCGCCCTCCCGGCACTGACCGCCCTCCCAGCACTGACCGCCCTCCCGGCACTGACCGTCCTGCTGGGCACTAACCGCCCTCCCGGCACTGACCGCCCTCCCGGCACTGACCATCCTGCTGGGCACTGACCGCCCTCCCGGACACTGACCGCCCTCCCGGCACTGACCGCCCTCCCGGCACTGACCATCCTGCTGGGTACTGACCGCCCTCTCGGCACTGACCGCCCTCCTGGGCACTGACCGCCCTCTCAGCACTGACCGCCCTCCCGGCACTGACCGTCCTGCTGGGCACTAACCGCCCTCCCGGCACTGACCGCCCTCCCGGCACTGACCATCCTGCTGGGTACTGACCGCCCTCTCGGCACTAACCGCCCTCCTGGGCACTGACCGCCCTCTCAGCACTGACCGCCCTCCCGGCACTGACCGTCCTGCTGGGCACTGACCGTCCTGCTGGGCACTGACCGTCCTGCTGGGCACTGACCGCCCTGTTGGGCACTGACCATCCTGCTGGCACTGACCACCCTCCAGGCACTGACCGCCCTCCCGGACACTGACCGCCCTCCCGGACACTGACCGCCCTCCCGGCACTGACCGCCCTCCCGGACACTGACCGCCCTCCCGGACACTGACCGCCCTCCCGGACACTGACCGTCCTGCTGGGCACTGACCGCCCTCCTGGACACTGACCGCCCTCCAGGCACTGACTGCCCTCCTGGGCACTGACCGCCCTCCAGGCACTGACCGCCCTGCTGGGCACTGACCGCCCTCCCGGACACTGACCGCCCTCCCGGCACTGACCGCCCTGCTGGCACTGACCACCCTCCCGGACACTGACCATCCTGCTGGGCACTGACCGCCCTGCTGGCACTGACCGCCCTGCTGGCATTGACCGCCCTCCCGGACACTGACCGCCCTCCCGGCACTGACCACCCTGCTGGGCATGACCGCCCTCCCGGCACTGATCACCCTGCTGGGGATGACCTCCCTCCCGGCACTGACCATTATGCTGGACACTGACCGCCCTGCTGGGCACTGACCGCCCTGCCCCATCGGCCTGAGCGAGTGGACGAGGCTTCAGGCCCAGCTGTGGGGCTGGGCTACGCGGGGGAGTTGGGGGCCGAGCGTCCTTCCTTCCGGTCCCTCGGCTCTGACCGTGTGACCGTCCTGTCCTGGGGGTGGGACCCGTCCTCCAGGGGCCGCAGTGTGAGGGCCGCACCGGAGGGGCGCTGGTGTGTGACGCCTGTGGCCGGCCCAGGATCCCTTCCCTGCACGTCTGCGAACACGGGGGGGAGCAGGGCCCCCAGAGCCTGGGTCACGCCCAGACCCGCCGCCGCCCTCAGGCCAAGCGGCCCTCCCTGCCTCCGGCCCTGAGCCGCACGGCCCCCGCGAGGGGGTGAGAGCCGTGACCCCGCCGCCCTCAGGCCGAGCGGCCCTCCCGCCTCCGGCCCTGAGCCGCACGGCCCCCGCGAGGGGGTGAGAGCCGTGACCCCGCCGCCCTCAGGCCGAGCGGCCCTCCCTGCCTCCGGCTCTGAGCCTCACGGCCCCCGCGGGGTGGGGGTGGGGGGGTGAGAGCCGTGACCCCGCCGCCCTCAGGCCGAGCGGCCCTCCCGCCTCCGGCCCTGAGCCGCACGGCCCCCGCGGGGTGGGGGTGGGGGGTGAGAGCTGTGACCACCGCCGCGGGGCGTCCGGGCGGCGGGGGCAGATGGCTCCCCCGAGCTGGTGCGGCCGCTCCGTAAACCCAGCGCTGGGTGTGGAGCTCCGCCGCTGTTTCCACTCATTGAGCGGACGCGCTCCCGCGGCAAACACGCCGCCAGCACGCCAGCTCACCGCTCCCCGCTCTGGGCTCTGGGCTCCGGGTCCTGGCGGGGAGGGGGGACACAGCGACCTGCACTGCACCCTCCCCAGCCCCTCTCCCCGCTCCGGGCTCCGGGCTCCGGGCCCCGGCAGCCAGGCCTGCCTCTGCATGCCGGGGGGGGGGGGGGGGGGGGGGGGGGGGAGGGCAGGCGGGGGACACAGCACCTGCACACATGCCACACCCTCCCCAGCACCTCTCCCCGCTCCGGAGGTGGGACTCCCCCAAGGGCAGGGCTTGTCCCCCGTCACACAGCCCCCGCCCCACACGGGGATGGGCCCAGCGAGCATGACGCGGGGACGAGGGACTGCACTGCCTTTTGACATAGTTTCCTCCTCTGATGGCTTCCCAGGGTGACGAATCAGTTTGTCCGGCAGACGGAGGGGTGGATGGAAGGACAGATAGTGGGCTGCACTGAATTTCCCCTCTTTCTTTAGAAATGGAGGGGTTTATTGTTTTCCCACAAATAAGTGTCCGCAGTCACTGCGGCGTCACTGACACCGTCCCGAGCTGTGCTTCACGCTCCCCGCTGTCCTGTGCCGGCCCTGGCGGCTCCCGGGGTGACCAGACCCTCACACGCCCTCAGAAAGCGGCGTTTCACTTCGAGTCCCTTCGTCTGCGCAGGGCAGTGTTTCCCAAAGTGCGGTGCGCGCACCCCCAGGGGCGCGGGAAGAGTCTGGTGGGCGTGCGCGCTGCACCGGCGTTCGGTGGGGATACGCACTGCGCCGAGCTTAGCTGCGCCTAATTCTACGTTCTCAGGAGTACGAGGGGCACTCGGCGTTACGGAAATCACTGAAGGGGCACACGTATGTCAGAAGTTTGGGAAACACTGGCCTGGAGGATGGAATGCTCCTTAGGCTGATCCTGTGTCTTTTGAGGATAGCTGGTGAGTGTTCCCTCCTCCGTCTCCACGCAGCCCAGGTCGCTGTCTCCAGGTGCGGGCCACGCCCGTCCGCACGGCCCTGAGCCGGGCTCCGGGGCTCCGGGTCCTTGGCCTCCTCTGCGGTCTCAGCTCCCACTCAGTCTCCCCGCGCACACACGTCAGCCACGCCCTGGCTCCTCTGTGAGCCTGCTTCCCGTCTCCCCCGGCGCCGGGGGCTCTCCGCCAGGGCGTGGGCTCTGGCACCGGCCTGGGACGTGCCCGAGGTCCTTCTCAGGGCGCCCCGGCTCCTCTCACAGCCACGGCGCTGCCGCTTGGAGACTCGCCGTGTGTGATCTGTGGGCGGCACACGCACACCGCGAGGCGGCGGCGCCCGGGAGCGAGGGGAGGGGGGCCGCGGTGTGTGCACACGCGTGTGTGGGAGCTGATGCACTGGCCTGGGCCACGTGTGCAAGGACGCTGAGGCTGGACGTGAGACGCAGCCGCTGTCAGGCCTCAGCGTGCCCTGTGCTCCGCCCACGCTGGCGCCCTGTGCTCAGGCCGGGCGCCGGACCTGGGCCGCGGGTGGCGTGTCTGTGCCCTGGGAACTGGCAGACGCCGCAGATCGGACCTGGTGGATGGCTTTGTCAGGCGACGAGGCCCAGGAAAGGGTGAGGGGAAGGCTGCGGCTGCCATGTGGGCTGCGTGGCCGTGGCTGCCGTGGGCTGCACAGCCACGGGAGGAAGGGTGTGGTGGGAGTGCGGCGTCCGTGTCCCTCGCGCCGTGGGGCGAGGAGGGGAGCGCCACCCGCGGGGAGAAGGCTGGACCGGGCCCAGCCCAGCAGACGCAGCCGGTGTGGGAGCGGGCGGCCGCTTGAGGGCAGATCACATCTCAGACGTGACGGCCCTTTCCCGGGAGAGAGCCGGCAGACCGGGGGCCGCTCACCTTCCCCATCCGTCACGACCGAGGATCTGTGGCTGCAGCACAGGGCGTGGCCAGCCGGTGAACGCGCTGTGAGGGCCCGCTGGGGGGGGGGGGTGGTCTGCAGAGGGAGCCCTGTGTGTGTCACGGCTGCTCGTGAACTGCATGCTGGCCACCCCTACGTGGGTGCGCTTTGCAGTGAAGTTATATCCACGTACATATGCCTGCACTTCTTGTTGTTGTTATTTGGTGGGTCTGATGCCCTCACAGTGGCCTTGAACCTGGACGGGGAGCCCAGCTGCTCTCCAGCAGCACCCCGCCCTCCCTGGGCTGCCGCCTTCCTGGACGGAGGGACCGGGAGGCACGGGCTCTGTGGGGCCTTCTAGAAGCCCCCCCACCCCCCGCTGCTCCGTCCGGAAGGTTCCTTCTGACCGGGAGGGCACACACATCACGTCTCCCCCAGGAACCCGGCGGGGCGGGGCCTCTGGACTCACAGGAGGCCTCCCGGGCCGACACAGACCTCAGCCCCGGGCCCCTCAGCCCTCCCTCCGCCCTCCCTCCCCTGAGGATCCCGGAGGAGAGACCGCAGGGAAGACGCACGTTTCCTATAAAAACTCATCTTCTTCGGGGTCAGCAAGCCGGGCTCAGCTGCCGCCCGCTGCCCGCTGCCCGCTCCCTCTCTGCGGCCAGCGGGGCCTCTGGGCGGTGCTGCCCCTCAGCCCGGCCCTGCGCCCGGTTTGGGAATGCGATGGTGATTTCTCCGCAGTGACATGTGGGGGCTGCTCGGCTTCTCCCCCGCCCCCCCCCCCCGTGCCCCGCCTGGCCCGCCTGCAGCCCCCCTCCCGCCCCCCCCCCGCCCCCCCTGAGCCGCTGAGCGGTCTGTGCTGAGCTCCTTCGGAGCAGCCTGGCCCGGCCTCCCCTCCGCTCTCCGCTCAGAGCCCAGCCCCCCTCCTGGAGCCGCAGGAAGACACCCTTTCTGTCGCTCACGGCCCGGAGCAGTGATGGCCTGAAGGGAGGAGCCGTGGGCAGTGAGTAAGCTTAGACGCAGGAGCAGGAGCCTGGTGCAGCCCTCGTCCCCCGCCCTCCGGCGGCTGCCGGCTCTCCGTCCGGCCAACAGGAGCGGAGTCAGTGACCGAACGGCCGGGAGGACCGTCCGCCAGGCCACCGGGTGCTGCAGCAGCCCCAGTGGCCGGGCTCCGGGGCCTCCGTGGTGCCATGGCAGCCTCTGCGGGCCGCTCTGAGCTCAGAGAACAGGGCAGGGACGGCCTCCGAGGTGCGGACCCCAGGCGGCTCCGGACCCGCCAGGCCGCCATGCATATTCATGGCTCGGGTTTGCTGCTGCCGCGTCAGCAGTCCCGGCACACGGTGCTGCTGGCAGCCGCGGTGGAGGCTGTGGGCCGGGTGGCGGCGGGGCCTGCGGCTGACTGGCATCTCCATCTGGAGGAAGGCTGGTAATTACCGGGAGCGGGCGCCCGCGCGGAGCGCCATCTGCTCGGGACGCGCTCGGCGGACGCGGGCTGGCACCGCGCGGTGGCGGGGCTGGTGCCGACATGCGGCCGTGCATCTGTTCGCCGGGAGGGGGGCCATCAGCGGGCGCCTGGGAGTGAGCAGCGAGGGCTCTGACCGGCGGAGCCGCGCTGGGAACGGGGTCTCTCCCTCTCACTCCAGCCTCCCTCCCCCGCTGGGACAGGGGTCCCTCCCTCTCACTCAGCCTCCCTCCCCCGCTGGGACAGGGGTCTCTCCCTCTCACTCCAGCCCCCCTCCCGCGCTGGGACAGGGGTCCCTCCCTCTCACTCAGCCTCCCTCCCCCGCTGGGACAGGGGTCTCTTTATCTCACTCAGCCTCCCTCCCGCGCTGGGACAGGGGTCCCTCCCTCTCACTCAGCCTCCCTCCCGCGCTGGGACAGGGGTCTCCCTCTCACTCCAGCCTCTGGGAGGGCCGGGAAAGGGGTATTTCCTCTCACTCAGCCTCCCTCCCCCGCTGGGACAGGGGTCTCTTTATCTCACTCCAGCCTCCCTCCCGCACTGGGACAGGGGTCTCTCTCTCACTCAGCCTCCCTCCCCCGCTGGGACAGGGGCCTCTCCTCTCACTCCGGCCTCCGGGAGGGCTGGCTGCGGGCGCTGTGGGTTATGGGGCCCTCAGGGGCCGCGGACACCGCACAGTGGCCTCGGGGAGGCGCAGGCTCTCGGAGTCAGCATCCAGCTGCCATCTCTGACAACAGGGCTAAGTCCAGAGCGGGAGACAGGTTACAGCCCTCCTTTGTGACGGGCACCAGGGGGCGTGGGGGGAGAGAGCACAAAACGAGCCTTCACAGGCTGGCCGTTCAAAACCGAGAAGGCACACCCGCCCGGGCCCGCAGGGCAGGTCAGAAATCACACTCTCACACTCACACACACACACACACACACTCACACACTCACTCTCTCTCTCACACACACACACACACACACACACACACACTCACTCTCTCTCACACACACACACACACACACACTCACACTCACACACTCACACTCTCTCTCACACACACACACACACACACACTCACACACACACACTCACACACTCTCACACACACACACACACACACTCACACACACACACTCACACACTCTCACACACACTCACACACACACACTCACACACACACACTCACACACACACACTCACACACACACACTCACACACTCACACACACACACACACACACACACACACACACACCCATGCTCGCAGCGCCTCCCCGATGTGCTTGCTGTCTCCATGCAGGTCTGTCTCCGGTCTGCCTCCCACGGCCCCACGGCCATTGCGTCAGACCACGCCCGGGGCTCAGCACAGTCCCGGTGTTCACCGCGGGGCCTTGGTTGAGGAGATCACGGTGTTTCAGGAACCAGATCAGAAGCTGAGTCAAGTTCCTGATAGAGTTAGTGTGGGCTTGGGGCAGGATGAGTGGGAAGCTCTTTTCTAACCCTCACCCCATATTCTTAGGAGGCCCATGGAACACCCCCGTATTCTTAGGAGGCCCATGAGTCTCCCCCATATTCTTAAGAGGTCTATGGAACACCCCCATATTCTTAGGAGGCCCAAGGAACACCCCCATATTCTTAGGAGGCCCATGGAACACCCCATATTCTTAGGAGGCCCATGAGTCTCCCCCATATTCTTAGGAGGCCCATGGAACACCCCCATATTCTTAGGAGGCCCATGGAACACCCCATATTCTTAGGAGGCCCATGAGTCTCCCCCATATTCTTCGGAGGTCTATGAGCCTCCCGGCAGTGGGACTGGCCTTTGAGAGGCAGAGCAGACGGAGAACTGGCCTTCCCTCCGGCTCACACATGAAAGCCACTTTTAAGGAAATAAATATCTTGTCAGTCTTTCCACATCAGGGAGAAGCTGTGGTTTGGCGTCTGGAGTAGGTGGAGGTGAACAGGAGAAGCTGGGGCTCGGTGTCTGGAGCAGGTGGAAGTGAGGAGAAGCTGGGGCTCGGTGTCTGAAGCAGGAGGAGGTGAGCAGGAGAAGCTGGGGCTCGGTGTATGGAGCAGGGGAGGTGAGGAGAAGCTGGGGCTGGGTGTCTGGAGCAGGTGGAGGTGAGGAGAAGCTGGGGCTCGGCGTCTGGAGCAGGTGGAGGTGAGGAGAAGCTGGGGCTCAGTGTCTGGAGCAGGTGGAGGTGAGGTGTCTGGAGCAGGTGGAGGTGAGCAGGAAGCTGGGAATGGGTGTCTGGAGCAGGTGGAGGTGAGGAGAAGCTTGGGCTCAGTGTCTGGAACAGGTGGAGGTGAGGAGAAGCTGGGCCTTGGTGTCTGGAGCAGGTGGAGGTGAGGTGTCTGGAGCAGGTGGAGGTGAGGAGAAGCTGGGGCTGGGTGTCTGGAGCAGGTGGAGGTGAGGTGTCTGGAGCAGGTGGAGGTGAGGTGTCTGGAGCAGGTGGAGGTGAGCAGGAAGCTGGGAATGGGTGTCTGGAGCAGGTGTAGGTGAGGAGAAGCTTGGGCTCAGTGTCTGGAACAGGTGGAGGTGAGGAGAAGCTGGGCCTCGGTGTCTGGAGCAGGTGGAGGTGAGGTGTCTGGAGCAGGTGGAGGTGAGGAGAAGCTGGGGCTGGGTGTCTGGAGCAGGTGGAGGTGAGGTGTCTGGAGTAGGTGGAGGTGAGGAGAAGCTGGGGCTCGGTGTCTGGAGCAGGTGGAGGTGAGGAGAAGCTGGGGCTGGGTGTCTGGAGCAGGTGGAGGTAAGGTGTCTGGAGCAGGTGGAGGTGAGGTGTCTGGAGTAGGTGGAGGTGAGGAGAAGCTGGGGCTGGGTGTCTGGAGCAGGTGGAGGTGAGGAGAAGCTGGGGCTCGGCTTCTGGAGCAGGTGGAGGTGAGGAGAAGCTGGGGCTCGGCGTCTGGAGCAGGTGGAGGTGAGCAGGAGCAGGTGAGGTGTTTGGAGCAGGAGGAGGTGAGTCTGTGAGCACAGCTCCCGGACGGGGACCAGGGCTCCTGCGCGGAGTCCGGCAGATGGCAGATGACTGGACTGCAGCGATGTGTGACTGTCCTGAATCAGAGCCATGAGTGGTATTTACTGAGCCCTCCGGCGCCATATGGAACCGGGAATATATAGACCTTGGAATTTAGACTCCTCGCGGGAGGTGGACGCGGGCTTCGGATTTAGAACACCCCCTCGCTCTCCTGGGCGAGGGCTGGTTATTATACGGGTCCGCGGGCATGCTGGCGGCGGAGGAGCTGGTACAAACCACATAAGAAAATGCCTTGTGCCCTAGGCCTGAGGGAGACAGCAGCCACTGCAACCGGCAGAGCCAGGCGCCCCACTGTGGGCTGGGGACGCTGCGTGGCTGTCTCGGGGCGAGTGAGGCACAGAGGCCCGGGCTGCTCGCTTCTGCCAAAACCCCTGGTGTCCACACGCCCGTCGGCCGGTGTCAGGCTGGGCCGGGAAGCTGGCACGCCACTGGGCTGGCTCCGCCCTCGGCAGCCGGAGGGTCGTTCCCACGGACCAGGACGAGGCCCGGACACGGTCACGGTGTGAGAAGCGGGGACGCGGCCGGAGCTGGTGCTGCTGGAGACGGCTCCGGGCCTGGTGCTGGAGATGGCGCCCGGGCCTGGTGCTGGAGACGGCTCCGGGCCTGGTGCTGCTGGAGACGGCTCCGGGCCTGGCACAGCCACCCCTTCCACGCCGAGCGCCTGGCCGATGCCCGTGCAGTGCGGGGGGACAGGACGGTCCCTCTGCACCACAGCCTCAGCCTCCTCAGGCCGCTGTCCGGGGGATGGAGCTCAGGGCCAGGCCACAGTGCCTGGCGTGGACGCTCGGGCCTCCGGGAAAGGCCTGTCTGCCGAGCCTCACAGGAGCGGCGTGTCCCTGCCGGAGAGCCAGCCCCGGCCGGCGCTTGTGGCCTCCATTCCGTTCGGGCGGGGATCCGGCCGCGGGGTCGCCACCTCCGCCCTTTGTCACCTCAGGGCGGCGTTGGAGGTTCTCCGAGACCTTCCCGCCGTGGGGTGGGGTGCGGGCAGCGAGTCTCCCCCAGACTGCCGGCTCCGGGGCGGCTCTCCCTTCCCGCTTCCCGCCCGCGGTCCGGCACAAGCTGGGTCAGGCCAGTCCCCTCCGGGCCGCCTTCCCAGCCGTGTAGGGACTCGGGCCTCCCCTCTGGCAGCCTCACGGCATTCCTGGCACCCAGTAGGCCTGACCAGCGTGGCGAGCCCCCTCATCCATGGGCCTGGCCGGCGGGCAGACCACACGGTCTCACCGGGCACGCTGCCGGTGGACATGGCCCTTTCCCTGCGGCTGGAGGAGCAGCCACCCCCTCCTCCCGCCCCCCTCCCACCCCCTCCTCCCGCCCCCCTTCCACCCCCTCCTCCCGCCCCCTCCCCCCATCCCCTCTCCCGCCCTCGGCTGCGGGTCCGTGTCTCGCCGTGGCTGCCCCTCGGCGTCCAGCCAGGGCAGCGTGCCCCGCTCAGCCTCTCACTCCTCTGCCGCGCTGCCCTCCAGCGCCCTCCGCAGCTGTGTGGCACCGGGCGCTGCCGGTCTCCTCCGGGCGCCTCCCTGCCGTGGCCCAGCGGGCGTGTCCTGGGCCCGGAGCCCTCCCTCTCCCTTCCTCTCGGAATCAACAAAAACGTGCTTTAAAAATCAGTAATGAGAGGGCTGAGCGGTGGCGTTGGCGTGACTCTCCGGCCCCCGGCCCCGGCCGCCTCCGTCACCCGCGGAGGGTCTCCCCGGCCCGTCCCAGGGCATTAATTCCCAGCCCCGAGCCCGTCAATGGGGCATTCTGCCGCCGGTGACACGGCGGGCAGCAGGACAGCCGTGCCTGCTCCTCGGCCGCAGGCGCCTCCTCCGCGGACTGCAGCTGCGCGGAGGTGCCGGCCCGGAAAGCCCGGGACCGGGGGCGCCCGCCTCCGCGCTGGTGGGTGTGCCCCGCGGTGTGAGGTCCGCGGGCACCTGTGCGCCTCACAGCCACACTGTGCGGAGGGGAGAGGGGGAAGATGGGGGGACGCACGGGTCTGACGGAGCGGCAGTGAGGAGCCGTTCACAGTTCTCTGTCCGCTCCCCCTCTGGCGGGAGCCGGGCCGTAGTGCCCGGGGCCCCCGCCCCCGCCCGGGGCAGGTCACGCCGTGTGGGCCCGGGCTCTGTGAACCGTGAGCCCCGCGGAGCGAGTGATGGGGGAGGGGAGGGAGGAGGAGGGTCTTAATACTTCCTTTCACTGAGGCCGTGGTCGGCAAACTGCGGCTCGCGAGCCACAGGCGGCTCTCTGGCCCCTGAGTGTGGCTCTTCCACAAAACGCCACGTCCCGGGCGAGTCTGTGCTGAAGACGTGGTGTTAGAAGAAGTTTACGTTTAAAACATATGGTTCTCCGAAGACATGTCGGTCGTTGTGCTGTTGGTATTGGGCTCTGCGGACGGATGAGTTTGCCGACCGCGGACCAGTCCATCACCGTGGGCGCCGTGGCACTGGGGCACCGCGGGCTCGGGGGCTCGGGCCGATGCAGGGGCCGGGGGGGGGCCGAAGTGGGAGCGGGGAGATGGGCCCACGCCGCCCACCGGCCCGGGCCCGGTGTCTGCTCCTCGCCACGAGAGGCTGTGGGAGGGGTCACTTCTGAGCCCATGCTCTCGCCGCCGTCACTGCCCGTGTGTGTGTGTGTGTGTGTGTGTGTGTGTGTGTGTGTGACTTTTACGGCCAGCACCGACCCCGGTCACACGTCAGAGGGAAATTACGTACCCAGTGTCCAGGCCTCCGGACAGGGATCAGCCCAGAGGAGGAGGGGAGGGTAAAGACGGGGCGGTCGGTGAAATCTGGGAGACGAGAAAGCCGCTGGGCGAGGAGGGAGCCACTGGTCCTGGTGACCCTCCTCTGCGTGTGCTCCACCGGAGCTCCTGCAGCCTCGCCGTGGCCGTGGCCGTGGCCGTGGCCGCCCGGTGGAAGGCGGAGGGAGTCAGTCAGGGGCAGGTCTTCCGCAGGAGCCCCCTTCCGCAGGAAGCCCTGGCCAGCGGCCTCTGGGTCCCCGTGGAACAGCCGCGACAGGAGTAACCAGTCTGCCGCGAAGGACCCGCGATGTAATTTTACTCGTCCCGGGTCTCACAGGGCGGGCCCACAGGAGGTGACACTGTTAACTGCTGTTCTTCACTCTCTTCCTTCCCCCTCGCTGCACACAGACATGCCATTACCCAGTTACCCTCCTATATTTAGGCTGGCGTGTAGCTGCCCATCACATCCAGCGGGAAGACGGCTTCCACCTGGGGCCGCGGCTGGCGGGAGGCGGCTCGGGCGCGGGGAGGGGCTGAGCGGGGAGCGGCACTGCCAGCCCGTGTCTCCCCGGGACCCGCAGCCCTCCAACGGGGGCGGGCCAGCATCTTGCCCCAAACCTCCCTGGAAACACCTGTTTGCCGGAGAGCCAGGCTTCGGCTTTTCCAGTTGTGTGACGATCAGACCTCACCTGCACCTGGAGCATCTCCTTCGAAGCGTGCGCTCACTGAGCCACACTGAGCCCGGCCGGTGGGCTCAGGGGCTGAGCATCGACCTGTGAACCAGGAGGTCAGGGTTCCATCCCGGTCGGGGCACAGGCCCGGGGTGCGGGCTCGATCCCCAGTGTAGGGTGTGCAGGAGGCAGCCCATCCAGGATTCTCTCTCATCAGCGATGTTTCTCTCTCTCTCTCTCTCCCTCTCCCTTCCTCTGTGACATCAATAAAAACATATTTTTAAAAGAAAAACAAGGTAAAAGCAGGTCTGGAATGGAGGCGAAGCACATCAGAAAGACTGCCCAGCACGATGGAAACAGAACTTCCGTGTCGGCTCTCAGCAGACACGCCGCCCGCACCCTCCCAGCCTGCCGGTGCCCGGCCTGACCGCCCGGCCTGGAGCCCGGCCTGGAGCCGTCCGGCCCTGCCCGGCCCTGGCTGTGCTGTCCGCGGCCCAGCCGAGTCGGAGGGGTGAGGGGCCGGGCAGGCAGCTGAGGGGTCACAGGTCGTCCTGGTCGGTGCCCCACTGGGGTTCCCCCACAGCCGCAGCCTGCACCCTTCACTCCTTCTCCGGCGCCACCGATGTCCACCCCGTGCCCGGCATTGGCTCAGGCGCCACCTTCCTGTCAGACAGTGACATCACTGCCCGGCGGCAGTGCTGGGTTATTGGGGGGGAGGGGGTGTCACCGCAGGGGGGGGGGCAGCCACTCTCCATCCTTTTCCTACACCGATGAGGTCCCTTTTTAAAAATTCTAAGCTCACTATCATCTCTCCTTGCAGAGTCTTCGCTGTGATTCCAAACGGAAACTCAATGCGATCACAGGAGTAAGCTAACGGCAAAGAGTTAACTGACACTCCCTGTTGGAGGAACTTCATGTTGTTGAGGGAAAATCAGTTAAATTTAAAATTCGGTGGAGAAAAATCCACTTATTATAGAACGGCGAAATCTGCCGAACGGCCCAAAATAGCCGGCGTGCGGGCCGCCTGCTGCGCCATCGCTCGCTCGCGCCCGCGCCATCTGCCAGCTACCTGCCGCCGCCGCGTGCCCAGGGCGCTAACGACGGCGCGGCTCTGCAGAGAGAGGCCGTGCGGTGCGTCCTCAGACCGGCTGTCAGTGCGTCAGTGCGTCCTCTCCGCTGCTTTTAATGATAAAACACAGTAAAGTGCATCCGCTCACACAGAACCTCAGATGGCAGGGAGCGGCCCCCAGCCCGCCCGGAGGCGACGGGATAAAACGTGGAATAAAACATGGTGCGTGAGGGTGGCTGTCTCAGCACCCGCGCCCCGCCCCCGGGCAGCCTGCGGGCAGAGGACTGTGAGCCGGGCACCACTGCCTCCTCCGTCCGCGGGCGAGCTCAGAAGGAGGAGCACATGCTTTTCAGCTCCCGTGGCTCCGACGAGGTTTTCCCAGGCCAGACCCGGAGCCTGCGGGGTCTCCTCCACTCAGACACCGGGGCCGGGCGGGTCCTCCCGGCAGAGGGGAGGACAGGGCTGCAGAGGCGGGAGCTGCGGGCGCGGTGAGGCGGGCGGGGGCGGGGAGAGGCAGGAGCCTCTGAGCAGCAGCAGGAGGCCGGCTGGGCCCGGGAAGGGCACCGTGCAGCCTCCAGCAGAGATGCCCGGGTGCAGGGTCCTTCCTGCCCCTATTCCCTGGGGTCCGTCCTGTGAGAGGGCGCTCACTCTGGCCGTCACCGGGGGACGCCCATGCCCTCTGGCCTGGGCGGGCGGGGGGGGCGGGAAGGTGTGTGCCTCTGCTCCTTCCCCCCAGAAGCGGGGAGGGGGCGCGGGGGCGGGCGGGACCCAGAGGGCGGGAGCCCGGTGGGCAAGGACACGGGAGCTGGGCTGCCTGTCGCCGAGGCATAACGGAACCGGCGGGTGGGGGCCTTCAGACCCTCGGGTCCGTGTGGTCCAGGAACACAGCCGGGGAGGCAGGGCCCACGCACACGCAGACCCGCGAGCAGGCAGACTCCGTGTCGTACCGACCGCGCCTGGTCGTCACCTGGAGTCAGGACCCCGGAGCCGAGAGAAGCCGGGACCCGGCGGGGCCACTCCCCGGGCACCTGCCCCTTTGTCTGCCCCGCATGGTGCTCTCTGTCTCCCCCATCTGTCCCTGAATAGAAGATGGGGGACATCCCTGCACCCACCATGCGGGCATGACCGACCGCCCGCCCCGCCCCCGGCTTAATTATAACGCCAATCGGTCGGCTGGGCCGCGGCACAGGCAGAGACATATGGCCCAGTCGCAGCCGGCACTGCCAGGGAGCACACTCTGCCAGGGAGCACGCTCTGACAGGGAGCAGGTTGCCAGGGAAACCGGGCGCCCTGCGCAGCCTGGTCCGGAGCTGGGCTCCGGGCGAGGGGAGCGGCCGGGCTCTGGGTGCCTGGCTGTGCCCACCGGATCTGCAGGGGTGGGGGGCGGAGGGCAGGAGTCAGACGCGGGGTCCCTCGGGCGTGGGGAGACACTGGAAGGAGAGGGTACCTGAGCCGAAAGTCAGCGCGATGGGGAGGGCGGGCACCAGGCAGTGACGGGGCCGCCCTGAGGGAGGGTCCTCTTGGCGGGAGCAGCTCCGAGAGGACCTCAGAGGCACCAGCCTGGCGGGGGCCCCACCGGCACTGCTCAGGGGGTGAGGAGGTCAAAGTTCAATTCCTGGTCAGGACACAGGCCCGGGTTGTGGGCTCGATCCCCGTGGGGGGAGGGGGGAGGCAGGAGGCAGCCCATCCATGATTTTCTCTCATCACTGATGTTTCCCTCTCTCTCTCTCTCTCTCTCTCTCTCTCTCTCTCTCTCTCTCTCCCTTCCTCTCTCTTTAAAAATCAATTATTTGAAAAAGAGCGTGATGAGGAATGGACTTAGAAAGTCTCCCAAAGTTTTCGGGCTGCGGGGGTGGCCGATGGAGATCGGGCTGGGTGGTGGGCGGGGCAGGGACACAGGGGAGCACGGAGCCCCGAGGGCGGGGCCTGGGGTCCTGGGGGAGGGTGGGCGGTGGAGATGGGGTGGGTGAGGTGGGCCGGGTAGGAACAGTGGCCCAGGGGAGCACGGAGCTCCGAGGGCGGGGCCTGGGGTCCTGGGGGAAGGTGGGCGGTGGAGATGGGGTGGGTGGGGTGGGCGGGGCAGGGACAGTGGAGCATGGAGCCCTGAGGGCGGGGCCTGGCGGGAGGGTGGGCGGTGGAGATGGGGTGGGTGGGGTGGGCGGGGACAGTGGCCCAGGGGAGCACGGAGCTCCGAGGGCGGGGCCTGGGGTCCTGGGGGAAGGTGGGCGGTGGAGATGGGGTGGGTGGGGTGGGCGGGGCAGGGACAGTGGCCCAGGGGAGCACGGAGCCCCGAGGGCGGGCCTGGCGGAGGCTCTCTGGCTGCTCCCTCCCCATCAGCTGTTGTTTATTTCTGAGCCTCCTCATTTGGCTCCTGGGAGGGTGCTTCAGCGACTTTTCAGAGAAAGAGAGAAATACAATAGCTCATTAAGCTAATGGCCCCGGGCTGGGAGGAGGGAGGCTGGCTCCTGCCGTTCCTCCATGGCTCTCCCCCCTCCTGCTTCTCCGACCCCTGTGTGGCTGTGTGGGCCGTGCTGCCGCCTTCTGGGTTTGGGAGCCCTGTCTGTGCCCCACTCAGTCCTCGGCGCCCCCTGATGGGCTGGCTCTGGGTTACGTCTTGTTTTATGGCACTGGATCGGGTTCCTGGATGGCAGCGGGGCACCAGGACCTGCCTCTGATTTAAATGAGAATGACGTTACAGTCTTGCTGTCCGTGTGAGTGCTGATACATATTTTGAGTCTGTAGTTACACTTCGTCAGATTAAAGAGATTCTCTCTACTCCCAGATATCTACCTGGCAAGGCCTTGTTCAAAACCAGTGTTTTCAATTATTTAACTTCTAAGGCACAACGGCAGCTGTTCTTTAACTGAGTGGCAGTTTTGTTCCTCGGAGGTAAACTTTTAGGTTAGGTTTGTACAAACATGATAAACAGACGTGTCCTCCCGGCCAGAGGAACCCGGAACCCTCACCGGGAAGGGGAGTCCGAGCCGCTGAGGCAGACAGGCAGGCGCGTGGGTCTCTGGTGGGCCAGACGCCCGCTGGCTGCACCCAGCACCCACGTCTGTCACACTGGCCTCCTCTGAGGGGAGAGTGTCAATGTAAATCCCCTCCCTGTTTTTAAAAATATATATATTTTATTGATTTTTTTTTACAGAGGGGAAGAGAGAGGGACAGAGAGCTAGAAACATCGATGAGAGAGAAACATTGACCAGTTGCCTCCTGCACACCCCCCACCGGGGATGTACCTGCAACCAATGTACATGCCCTTGACCGGAATCGAACCCGGGACCTTTCAGTCCGCAGACCAACGGTCTATTCAATGAGCCAAACTGGTTTTGGCCCTCCCTGCTTTTTTACTGATTGCAGTCTGATTAATCAGAACACGCCTGTGAGGACGACATGGTGACCCGACTCCGTCTTTCTCCCTTCCGGCGAGCTCTGCTCACTGGGCAGCACACAGGAGGGCCAGGGTCCCGCCCGAGACCAGTGAGGCCAGGCTGCCGGAGCCGAGGAGGGAGGGCAGTGCCTTCCCAGCTCCCCGGAGGACGCCGGGCTGGAGGGGCCCTCCCTGCCCCAGGTCCCCGGCCGAGCCCCGGCTGCTCTCATCCCCAATCACTGCGCTCCCCAAGAGGCCGGCCCCGCGGCCGGCTCAGGCCGACAGGGATGGCTGTGCGGCGGCGTGCGCCTCGCCTCGATCACCGGAGCCGGGTAAGGCCGCTGCACGGAGCGCGAGGAGAGCGGCAGGAAGGAAAGTGGGTCAGAGAGACGGAGCAGATGTTGCTCCAGGCGGGAGGGCTGGAGAGAGAGGGCGTCACACGGGGCGAATGGAAGGAGGGAACGGAGGAGACGCGAGCGGAGCCGGCGTGGTGCCGCCTTTGCCGGAGACGCCGAGCTTCCGACCTGGCGGCCGCGGCCCCGTCAGCCGTAACGCGCTGGTTCACCCCCGATCATCCTTCATCGGAGGCCGCGCTTGCCAGCCCAGAGTTTTCACATAAAAAGTGAGACCTGCCGGGCCCGCCGTGTGCCTCCACCTGGCGATCACCGGCTGGCGTTCCTGCTTCATGGGCAAGCTCTTCCCAACCTACCCCTCCGCCCCCAAACCCTCCGTGCGCGATCCGTGCACGGGGTCACCCCCTGTGCTGGACAGCGCGGCCGGCCTGTGCGGGAGGCGCTGGGGCGGGAGAGGAGCCGAGAGGCAGACCAGCCGCAGTCCCTGCGCTTCCCGTCCAGGCGGCCAGGGACCGGTCCCCTGGCCTCTGGTCCTCAGCGTGGCCACCGAACCACGAGGGGGCGGGGGCGTGGTCTGCAGGGCCCTCCAGGCACTGGCATTCTTGGACTCTTAACGGTGGTTCTGTCCCACAGCCCCTGGCGTGTCGGGGGGCCGGCCCCTGGCGCGTCCAGAGGGCCGGCCCAGAGGGGCGTGGGGACCGGGGCTCCGAAGGGAGAGGCACGGAGAGCAGCAGGCCTCGGCCTCCCGCCCTCCCCTCTGCAGGAAGGCCGGGGCCTGTGTTCAGCCACCTGCACGTCCCCTCTCACCTCTACCACCGCGGGCAGCGCGGCTGATGTCACAGCTGCACCGCGCAGAGCAGGCCCGCGGCCGGGGGCCCCGGTGCTGGCCCTGCATTGCCGGGAAGGAACGGGACCCTCCAGCGCTGGGAAGACCAGAGCCACGCAGAGGGCTCTCTGCCCAGGGGGAGGAAGGTGGCCCAGAATGCGCCGTCTGAAGTCCCCAGCTGAGGCGGTGGGCTTGTGCAGGAGCAACCCTGTGAGAGCCACTGCCCCCTGCTGGCTTCGCCCCGGACCACGCCCCAGGGCCGAGGCCCGGGAGGCCCAGCCACAGGCTCCACGCCGCGTCCCCCAGGGCCTTCGGCTTGGCCGTCAGCGGGGACTGGACGGCACAGGGGAGGACAGCCCTGTACTTCCCAGACCAGGAGATAGTCCTGGTCACAGGCTCTCTCAGTATCGAGGGTTTGGGTAGCCAGGTCCTGACACCCAGGGTTCAGGGTCCGAACCCCCTGAGGGCACATGCAAGAAACAGCCAGTGAGGGCGTGGGGAGGTGGGACAACAACGGGTGTTTCTCCCTCCCTCTCTCTCTAAAATAAATAAATTAAAAAAATTTTAAATTCCCAAGCAAGACAAGGATCCTCTCTGCTCGGAGTGCGTCCTCGGGACCCTGGCAGAGTGCGTCGGCCCCGGGCGGCGCCGATGGCGTCTGTAGGCGACACCCTCCTCCCGCACAGAGCCTCGGCCAGTGTTCCCGCCCCGTGCTTCACCAGCCGCTGTCTTTCCATCCGACCCTCGCACGGTTCTCCGAGCTCACGCGGACGCTGGCTGTTTCAGGCGTTTCATTGATGAGCACGGCTGCTCCGCCGCCGGCCGGGAAGCCACAGACAGCAGCTGAGTGAACACGGACCAGAGGGAGTCTGTTACCCACAGTGACGCTTTCCTTCCGTCTCCGGGGCCGCACACAGCCGTCGGCGTTAACGTCAGGAGCGGGAGACGGGGGTCGCCGGTGTCCCGGAGCGTGTGTGGCTCAGACCCTCAGCCCCCGGTCCCACTTCCTGAGCCGTTAACCCCACAGCCGCCGCCGCTCCGGACGGGTCATCCCAGCCCGGATGCCCCTCCACGCCCCTGCACCGGGACAGGGACCCGCTTCCCGCCCCAGAGGGGGGCGCGTGGCCATCGGCAGGTGCCCCGCCGGCGCCCCTGGACACACATTTAATCCTAAGCTCCGCTCCGAGCCCGCGGACGGCTCCGGGGCACTGCCCAGCTGACCGCGGTGGAGTGGTGTGCGGCGATGGCTCCAGCGGCGGGGGCGAGGGGGCGGGGGCAGAGCGCGGCCCGCACGCCTGCCTGCTCCCGCGGAGCGCCAGCTGCCGGGACAGACGCTGCTCTAAGCGCTTTACTTTGGGGTCATTAAGCCGCTGGGTGAGCCGTTGGCGGCGTGTGGATGTGCTCACTCGCTGAGCGCCAGCTGCCGGCACCGCCGGGCAGATCAGAGTCCCGTCAGCGCCGCCCGTGCCCGAGGCGGGACCGGGGACTCGGGCGTGAGCGTCCGGCGCGGTGTGTGTCCGTCCCGTCCAGGCGCCCGGTCCACGCAGCTCGGGACCATCGGCCAGCCCGGCCCCTCCTCCAGCGTCCCCGCCGGCTGACGCCCAGCGAGGGTTCGGTGGTTCGGGAAGTTGGGGTCCTCTGTGAACCTCGCACAGCGGCACTTTTTAAGAGGAGCCAGCAGGTCGCCAGCGGCTCTGTCAGACACCGGGCCCTCCGCTGTGCCACGTGGGGGCGTGCAGGAGCCAGCAGACTCATGATTCTCTCTGGTCATTGGTGTCTCCATCTCTCTCCCTCTCCCTTCCTCCCTGACATCAACACAAACGCTTTAAAAAGAGAAATAGAACACAGCGCGTCACCTGATGGTCGCCTTCAAGCACTTCTGCGCTTTGAGCTGGGTCTATCACGTGACCTGCATGTTGCACAGATTCTACATGGAAGCCGGGTTCTAGTAGTCACAGCCTAGACACGCTGCCTGTGGCTGTCTCTGTGCAGTCCTGTCCGCTTCCCGCCCCCGACGCTCCAGGCCGTGCTCGGCTCTGGCGGCCTTACCACCCGCCCACTGTCAGGCCTGCGCTGCCCGCTGTACACCCGCCCACAGTGACCGCTCTTGTGAGATCTCAGCGGGACTCACCGCCTGTGCCCTCCCTGCCCCACTGCAGACACCACGGGCGTGGTCACAGGCCGTGCGTGTGGACCGACTACCCAGCCTCTCTGGCGGCTCCTGCGACACAGGAAGTGCGCCTGTCGCTCTGTGGGCGCCTGCCCCCGGCCTGACATCAGGTCTCAGAAGCAGTGACTGACGGTGCTGACGGCTGGGTGCCTCCCCACAGGGGGGCAGCTGGGCTGTCTGTGTGCGGACGGCTGTTCCAGTGCTCCAGCCCGCTCCCCCGGCTCGCACCGCCCCCTGGGCGGTCCTCCCGGCTCTCTCCTCCTCCCCAGGCCTTCGCTCTCTGCCTCCCGCGGTCCTGCCAACCCTCCTCAGCTCGCCCCTCCAGGCGGGCCCCTGTGTGCAGCCGCAGCAGCTCTGGCTGGGAGCGTGTCTCCCCCTCCTCCTCCCCCTCCCGCGCTGCACCGCTCCTGAGCTCACCGGAGCTGCAGGCACAGTTAGGGAGTGTCCGTAAGGGAGCCAGCCCGGGCTCAGAATGAACAAAACTTCCACTGGCCTGGGCGGGCAGACAGAGAGCCGTGCCCGGCGCTGACCCTCCTGCAGGCCGGGCCCTGTGCGTGGCAGGGCTGGCCTTCCCCGGTGGGACAGGTGCCAGGGAGACAGGCCTCGGTTCCTACTTCAACGTCAACAAACCTCACCGCCGGCCGCGCCGCCCGCCGAGGCTCCGAGGTGCTCTCCTGGCCACCGGCGCCCCTGCTGGGCGGACCGCGGGGCTGTGTCTCCGTCCCTGAGCGAGGGTGAGGTTAAAAGGCCTATTGTCTGCGGGAGCGGGCTTCCTGGGCCTGGCAGGCAGCAGCCCCTGAAAACGGCTTTTGTCTGCGCCGGGTGCAATCACTGGCCTCATTGTCCTGTTTGGGAAGGAAACAAAGAGAGGAGGCATGTCATCTGCAGCTGCTCATCCAGGCCCGGGCTCAGGATGCCGGCTGCTGCGGCTGCAGGAGGACTCCCTTCCCACGGCGTCTCACCCGGCCGCCCCTGCCCTGGTTCTTGGCCCCCGGCCCCGGCCCCCGGCTCCCGCTCCCAGCTCCCGGCTCCCGAATCACGGCCCCCAGCCCCTGTCCCGGCCCCCGGCCCCTGGCACCCGACCCCGGCTCCCAGCTCCCGGCTCCCGAATCACGGCCCCCAGCCCCTGCCCCGGCTCCCAGCCCCGGCTCCCAGCTCCCGGCTCCCGGCTCCCGGCCCCGGCTCCTGTCCTCCAGCCCCTGCCCCAGCTCCCGGCTCCCGGCCCCGGCTCCCAGCTCCCGGCTCCCGAATCACGGCCCCCAGCCCCTGCCCCGGCACCCGGCCCCCAGCACCCGGCCCCGGCTCCCAGCTCCCGGCCCCGGCTCCCGGCCCCCAGCCCCTGCCCCAGCTCCCGGCTCCCAGTTCTCGGCCCCGGCTCCCGGCTCCCGGCCCCCAGCCCCTGCCCCAGCTCCCGGCTCCCAGTTCTCGGCCCTGGCCCCCGGCTCCCGGCTCCCCGCCCCCGGCTCCCGGCCCCGGCTCCCAGCTCCGGGCTCCTGGCCCTGGCCCCGGCTCCCAGCTCCTCACACCCACGAGGATGTGCTGTGTCGGTTGTCGTGGCACCTGCGGTTGTCGGCCAAGAAGCAGACGTTCCACGGAAAACCAGCCCACGTGCCTCCGTGGCTCTGCCGATCGCGGCCTCCCTCACACGTGGCTTCCGTGTGAGCAGGTGACTGTGGGAAAATTCCGGAAGCACTGGCCCCAGCTCTTCCCTGCGAACCAGAGCCCCCCGCCCTCCTGTGGACGGCGGGTTTCCCTCCTCCGGACTCCGGGGAGGCGTCTGCCGAAGCGCCTCCGGACGGACAGCTGGTCCACCAGCACACGCTTCCCCCGGACGGCCCCGGGTGCTGCTGGCTCAGCCCGGAGCCGCCGCTCGGAGGACCCCACCTGCGGGGGGGCCGGCCCCTCGGCACGTTTGTCGATAATCACTTTTTAAATTGGAATGTGCCATCTCATTCCCGAAAACCGGAGCGTGTCCGGGACGCGGTTTTGATGGACAGGAAGTGGGTCCTGGCCGGACCCCGCTCCCGGCTGGCCTGGTGGGCTGCGGCCTCAGAGGAAGACAGCGTTTCACTAAATAGTGACTTTATGGGCTGAGACGCGCTTTTAGCTCTTCCACTGCCCTGTGGGGTGACATTGGACAGACACTCAGTCTTCCTCCTCCCTTCTCCGGCCCGCAGAGCAGAGCAGTCCGTCTCCTCCGAGGAGAGGAGCGGAGGGGGCGTGGCCGCCGGGGTGGGCGCAGTGGCTCCCCGGCCTCCGCTTTCCCCTCCGTGGTCCGCAGTTACCTCGTCCCTCAGAGTCCCCGTCATCCAGAGTACAGGGAGGGGGAGGGAGGGACTTCCTTTTTTAAAACATATTTTATTGATTTTTTACAGAGAGGAAGGGAGAGGGATAAAGAGTTAGGAACATAGATGAGAGGGAAACATCGACCAGCTGCCTCTTGCACACCCCCCACTGGGGATGTGCCTGCAACCAAGGTACATGCCCTTGACCGGAATCGAACCCGGGACCTTTCAGTCCGCAGGCCGACGCTCTATCCACTGAGCCACACCGGTTTCGGCAGGGAGGGACTCCCTGAAACAGCCTGGGGAAGCCGGTCCGAGGCCAGGAGAGGGGGAACGTGGGCTCAGCACTGACACAGACACCTTCCCCGCCGCCGGCCGCCGCTGTGGGTGTGACTGCTCGCCGAGGCCGGACTGAAGCGGCTGCGAGTGGCTGGGATGGCGCCACGGACACGGAGTCCCGAGACCCCACCGGCCCGGAGCGCCTGGCGTGTGGGCCGGCCGCCCCCGGCACCCTGAGCCCCGGGCAGCGCGGACGGAGGCGCGTGTCCGAGCGGGCGCAGGGCCACGACGGAGCAGAGAGAATGAGACGGGGTTTCCTAGAGCGGTGTGAGTGAGCTCCCAGCCTGGTGTCAGCCACACCTGCCCATCCCTGCGTCTCAGGATCCTCGACCCAGGGCGCAGCGGCAGGAGACGCGGCGAGTGTGTGTGCCCGGAGGAGAGGACGCTGGGAACGGCCCACGGCCACGGCTGGTCCGTCTGCGGACAGACAGGCTGTTCTCGCTCCGGCAGCCAGAGCGGATCACGGACTTCCCCCCGGCACCCGCCATCGGGATGCCTGGCGGCTAAGCCAGGGGGAGCCTGCGGCGGGGCGGGGGAGGGGCCTCTGCCCACTCAGTCCTGGGCCGGGCGTTGCGGGGGGTGGGGGGCTCAGGGTTGGGAAGAAGCCGGAGGGGGGTGCAGTGTGGCAGTCCTGTCCCAGAGCTCACGGCTGGGAGATGCTCCCTCCCTCACACAGGGACCAGGAGGAGGAGGGGAGGGGAGGAGAGGAGAGGAGCGGAGAGAGGAGCAGGGGGAGGGGAGGGGAGGACAGGGGGCAGAGGGGGAGTGGCTGGGCCAGGAGCCCCGGCAGGCCTGGAGCAGGAGCCCGCACCCCCTTCCCGGGCCCCGCCCCTGCACCTGGGCTGTGTAGGTGTATTTTTCTCCTCTTGTTGATTTGGTTACCGAAATGCGCGTTTGATGGAGACCACATCCTCTGGCTGAGAATCAGGAAAGTTTATTAAAAGTGCCTCCGAGAAACCCCCGCCACTCACCTCGCTCCTCGCTTTCCTCTCTGTGTCTCCGGCGTAAACACGCCTGCAGCAGCCCCACTTCCCGGCCCCGGGGGGCGCGGGAGGGCGAGGGGCCCAGGCCCGCCAGGACCCAGGAGGGCGAGGGGCCCAGGCCCGGCCAGGACCCAGGAGGGCGAGGGGGCCCAGGCCTGGCTGTGGTAGTCGGACGCCACCAGGGCGCCTTTTCCAGGGTTCGCTGAGCTCCCAGCCCACAGGGCCGGCCTGGCTCCTGCTCTGGGTATCTCACCCGTGGCTGGTGCCTCGGAGGACGCTGTCCACCAGCTCACACAGCCCCTCCCGTAGACGGACTCTCACCACCCACAGGGCGGCCCAGCCGGACGGCCCGGCTCCCCCTTCACTCCGTGTCCGCACTCCTCCCGGAGATGTCAGTTGGGGTGCCATGCTCTCGGATGGTCTTCCCGACCACCCACACCGGACAGGGGCCCCCGGGGCCCTCAGCGCCCCGCTGTGCTTCTCCCTTTGCACGACCTCGTCACAGCTGCCGGCCTTTGTCCCGGTGTCCAGCGGTGAAGGCGGGCCGGAAGGAGACAGCCGTTTGCAGTGTTCCAGCCGCAGGCACCCGTGGGGCACACCGCGGGCTCCGGCCAGGTTGGCTGAGTGAACAAAGTACAAACACATCCACCAGGAAAGGCCCCAGGCCCGGAGCGCAGTCCCCGGGGAGGGTGCAGGGAAAAGAGGGAGATTTCAGCACGGTGGCTTTGACCCAGGAGCCCGGGAGCAGGGAGGAGTGCCCACCAGGGGGCGCAGGGGGGCTGTTTCTGTGTGTGCATCCGTGTGCTTCTGCCGCTGGCCCTGCCTGGCCTGGCGCAGACACGCAACCCATACGTGTGGGATGTTGGGGAAAAACACACACGGCAACCTGGAGAACCTCCCGGATGGCAGGAAGACGGTGCCGGTGACGGCGTGGACGGCGGGCACAGCCGTTTGAGTTTTTCACTTCCTCCTCTTTTTTTTTTTTTTTTTTAATATGTTTTATTGATTTTTTATAGAGAGGAAGGGAGAGAGCGTTAGAAACATCGACGAGAAAAGGCTCCGTCACAGCCGCTGCTGTAACTGCGGGCGGAACGCACTTTCTTACGGATCCCACCGGCATCAGACAGGGATGGTCCTTCTGTGCCGACAGGGAAGCCGGGGGGCGGACGCTGTGACCCCACGCGGCGGGGCTGGGGGCGCGGCCAGGGAGCGCGGCCTCTTCGCGCAGAGCCCATCCGCAATGGGCCCGTCCGAGATGGGCTCCCCGCTCAGGGGCGGCGGGGAGAGGGGTGACCTCATCGCGTGGACCATCAGTCCGTCCGATGGCTGAGCCCCCGTTTACCGACGGGGCGATGGAGGCAGAGGGGCCGCGTCTGCTGGCTCTCGGGAGAGGCACGGGGTGCGTCCCCTCTCGCCGTCACCGCCCTTCAGCGGCCCGAGTGCTCCCGCAGGCGGCTCCCTCTGGTCCGGGCCGCTGGGCGCCTGGTTGGGGTCCCCGCTCCTGTGCGCCTCACGGAGGCGGGGGCAGGGTCTCCGAGGCTGACGCACTGGCTCAGGAGGGCGGAATTTTCCAGAAGGAGCCGGTCTGTGAGCGTGGCTGCGCTGTGGCTGCCAGCGCGTGCGGCCCGCCCCGGAGCAGCCGCGGGCTGTCTGTCCGGAGCCGGGGCCGGGTGTGTGTGTGTGTGTGTGTGTGTGTGTGTGCGGCCCACCCCGGAGCAGCCGCGGGCTGTCTGTCCGGGGCCGGGGCCGGGGCCGGGGCCGGGGCCGGTGTGTGTGTGTGTGTGTGTGTGTGTGTGTGTGTGCGCGCGCGCGCGGCCCACCCCAGAGCAGCCGCGGGCTGTCTGTCCGGGGCCGGGGCCGGGTGTGTGTGTGTGTGTGTGTGTGTGTGTGCGCGCTGCGCGCGGCCCACCCCAGAGCAGCCGCGGGCTGTCTGTCCGGGGCCGGGGCCGGGTGTGTGTGTGTGTGTGTGTGTGTGTGTGTGTGTGTGTGTGCGGCCCGCCCCGGAGCAGCCGCGGGCTGTCTGTCCGGGGCCGGGGCCGTGTGTGTGTGTGTGTGTGTGTGTGTGTGTGTGTGTGTGTTTGTGAGGTTCGGGCAGCCATGCCAGGCTGTTTCTGAGCCGCGATGAGAAACTGGATGCCCGTGCGCTGGGGAGAGGAGGGGACATTGAAGATGACGGTGATCTGAGCGTGTGGGTTTTATTAGATCCGTGACCACACAGAGGGGCTGTCCCGGGGGGTCTGCGGAGGGGACTGTCTCTCCCTCCGGGCTGCCGATCCGGGAAGACGCGGACGGGGGCGTGTGGCGCTCGGACGTGTGCCCCCTCCAGGCCGTTTTTGAACTGGCGGGACGTTCCGGCCACACAGACGGTGCCGCCCGGGCAGCGCGGCGCGAGCTGAGGCGGCCACAGCAGCCCGGCCGGCGGCCTCGGGGGCTGAGCGTCCACCTGGGCCCCGGGAGGTCAGGGTTCGATTCCCGTCAGGGCACGGGCCCGGGGTGCGGGCTGGATCCCCAGAGTGGGGCGTGCAGGAGGCAGCTGATCCGTGATTCTCTCTCATCATGGGTGTTTCTCTTTCTCTCTATCCCGCTCCCTTCCTCTCTGACATCAATAAAAATATTTTACAAAATAAAATAAAATAAAAATGAGAAGGGCCACCTGTGTCTTGAAGGATAAATACTTACGTCCTACGCGGATCAGGGGTGAGTACCTCCGTTTAGGAGCGGAGACAGCAGCCGGCAGACAACACAGGAAGCGGGCACACAGGTGGGACACGGGTGGGGAGGGACACGGGTGGGGAGGGACACGGGTGGGGGAGAGGGGGACATGGGCCGGGAAGGCCATCAGTGGGCCGCCCAGTGAGGCTGGAAGAACCGCATGAGCCGTGGCAGTGCGCTGGGACTTAACCCCTGGTGCTGAGGAGAGGGGGTGCCCGTCGCTGAGTCTCCCTCTTACCGCCTTCCCCTGGCTGCCAGCCGGGGCCAGGCGCTCTGGGGGGACTCGGGGAGAGGGCCACGTAGGTGATGAGGCGCCAGGTGGGCTCAGAGGAGGGCGGTGAAGGGCCGGGTCCTTAGGAGGGGGTCGGCGGGAGCAGTGGGGAGACCGGAGGGGGAGGGGGTAAATGCCGGCTGGCTCGGTCAGCGGCCGGGGCTCACCCGGCGCCACGGGGAGGCCGGTCCGTCTAGGCCGGACACAGGACGGTGCCTGCGCCTCCCCGGCCCCACGGCGTCGGCGAGGCCGCTGCGTCCGCATGGCTCTCTGCCGGACAAAATGGCAGCGAGGCGCTCCGGCTGGAATAGCCGTGTCCCCGGGGGGGCATTTCCCCGCGGCCGCGCTCCGCGGAGGCAAATGGTCATTTCTCCCTGAACTCCTCCCCTCGCACGGACCCAGTGCCGGCCCTTCGCAGCTGTGCGTGCGCTGTCCCTGGGCCTCCAGGGGGCGTTCCTACAGAACACGGTGCTCTGTGGGAGCACCTCACCGTCCAGGCTAACACGGGGCCCTGCGGTGCTGAGCCGGCGGGCTGCCGGCTGCTGTTCTCCGGTGATGTTGTCCCGCCATCCCTCAGCCTCCCCTCCACACACGTCCTCTGCCGATGGCACCGGGTCGCCCTCACCCTGACTCAGGACCCCGGTGCCCCCCTCCCCCCATCTGCCAGGCTAACGCTGAGTCTGCTTTTTACCAGAGTGTCTTGGGGTGACCTCGGTTAATAACACTGTACTGGTTCAGGGGCAGCGCTCTGTCCTACGTCATCTGTGCGCTGTCCTGGTGTCCCCACCCCAAACTGGGCTCCTCCATCGCCGTTTACCCCCTGACCCTCTCCCCCCCGCCCCATGGAGCACGGCTGGGTGGGCGATAACCGGACGGGGTTATCCCGTTACCGCGGGCGCCCGTAGGCACCGGTGACAGGAACATCCCCAGATCCCAGGAGGCTGAGCGTCCGGCCTCGGCCCTCAGCACCTCTGCTTGGTGTCTCCACAGCTTCTGTGCATCAGGAGCTCGCTGAGCTGGGGCCGGAGTGGACGGTGTGAGCCACCCCCGGGGCCGGAGCGGACGGTGTGAGCCACACCACGGGGCCGGAGTGGATGGTGTGAGCGGACGGTGTGAGCGGATGGTGTGAGCCACACCCCGGGGCCGGAGTGGACGGTGTGAGCCACCCCCGGGGCCGGAGCGGATGCTGAGCCCCAGGTGGCGGCCTCACTGCCCACACTGCCAGCCGCGCTGGCCACGGAAGCTCCAGAGAGTCATATTTATAACATGTGGGTATTTATAACAGACAATGGCGCCTGATGCAATGGCTCCCAATTACTCCCCATTGTCCTGTGTGTGAATTATTTATGAACTTTTCACATCTGTCAGCTCAGAAGAAGCCTTTCCGACAGGCGGGAAGGAAGGACCCCGCCGCTCCTATGGCTGGTTTCACGGTCACAGCATTTCTCCGCTCCGGCCGCGTCCCGCCGGCTCCCTGGGCGCTGCGGCGGCTGGCCGGAGCCGGCGGTGGGCCGGGCCGTTCTCCGGGAGCCGGCGGTGGGGCCGGGCCGTTCTCCGGGGTGACAGGGACGGTGCAGGCAGTCTGCGCGCGGTGTGGACAGAGTCCTTCTCCTCGTGGCCGTGGCCCCAGAGGCTGCGCGTGGCCCCTGCGTGGGGCCCGCCGGGCCTCCCGGGACCTCTGCAGACGTGGCGGCTCCTGCCTGCCAGGCGGAGAGCGGATCCGCTCAGAGAGGCTCCGTGGTGGCCAGTCCCACGCAGGCGACGGCCGGGTCGGCTGAGTCACGGGCTGGGCGTGACGACTCCGGTCGCCCCGCCCCGCGTCCTGAGAGTGACGTCCCATCACAGGCCCGCCCTCCCCCCGGGGCTGGTCGGCCTGTGGCACACGAGGGCCGGTGGGGCCCCTGAGATCCGCCGCGAGCCCTTCCCACCGCAGCGGGAGCGTGTCCGGGAGAATCCCTCAGGGTCACCACAGCCCCGGCCGTGCGGCAGGGTGACGGGAGAAGCCGGCGTCCGTCACGGCGTGGCCCGCCCCCGGTCCCGGCCTAAAGGCGGGTAAGCGCGCTCTCGGGAGGCGGGCTTCAGGCTTAAGCTCAGGGTATTTCTCGTAGGGACACAGCAGCTGTTCCTCCGGGAGCTGGGCCTCACACTGGCAGCCAGACGGCTCCCCCTGCCGCACCCATGCTGTGAAAGGGCGTCCGGCGATGACCACGGGGGCCCCCGTTCTGTGCGTGTTTCTCTGAAATAAACCCCATCGGGATCAGACACACCACGAACACGGCGCTCAAAGGCACGTTCCCGTGGCCACTAGAGCCCTACCCTCCCTCCGGCCCGGCAGGCACTGCTGACGGCCACACAGAAACCACCGCGGCCGCACGGCCTGCGGCGCAGCGCCACCTAGTGGCCGGAGTGACGAACGCCAGGATGGGGACACGGGTGACCCTCCAGGGTTTGATTCTAGGAACGTGCGCTGGGCCCGGGTCAGAGGCCTCCTTCATGCCCCGCCCGCACAGCCCAGCGGGCCTCGGGGCCTCCGTGTCCGCCCTGTGCAGACGGGGCTGAGCCTCACCCTCCAGGGCTGCCACGCGGGACGGGGCCTCAGCCAGCCTGGCTCTGTTAGCAGCGACACTGCAAGCTGCCCAGGGCCGGCCAGTGGCCACACCTGCCAGCAGCCATCCCTGCCCCTGTCACCCCTGCCCCTGTCACCCCTGCCCCTGTCACCCCTGCCCCTGTCACCCCCCTGCCTGTCACCCCTGCACCTGTCACCCCCTGCACCTGTCACCCCCCTGCCTGTCACCCCTGCACCTGTCACCCCTACACCTGTCACCCCTACACCTGTCACCCCCTGCCCCTGTCACCCCTGCCCCTGTCACCGCTGCACCTGTCACCCCTGCACCTGTCACCCCCCTGCCTGTCACCCCTGCACCTGTCACCCCTACACCTGTCACCCCTACACCTGTCACCCCCTGCCCCTGTCACCCTGCCCCTGTCACCGCTGCACCTGTCACCCCTGCACCTGTCACCCCCTGTCACCCTGCACCTGTCACCCCCAATCACCCTGCACCTGTCACCCTGCACCTGTCACCCCTGCACCTGTCACCCCTGCCCCTGTCACCCCTGCACCTGTCACCCCCTGTCACCCCGCCCCTGTCACCCCCCGCGATGTGCCCACAGGTGCCAGGACGCACTGCCTGGGGCCGGTCCCCGGCTGGTGCCTCAGACACGTCTCGGGCGCTGAGCGGGGAGCGGGGCCAGGAGGCCTCTCCGTGGACGCAGCTGGCTGTGCCCGCGTGGCCCCGTGTGGCACGGCCAGGGCCACCATCTGGCTCCCGCGCGAGGAGAGGCGGGGAGGACACAGAGCCCACGTCCCCGCTCCAGCTGCCCTCCTCAGGGCCCGGGGCTTTTTCTAAAAATAAACGGAATTACAGCACCACTTCCCCCGGAGAGCACTGTCTGCGGAGCGGGGCGGGAGCCGGGACCCTGTCCCCAGTCCCCTCAGGCGCCCTTCCCCGGGGCGGGCGCCCGAGGACACAGAACAGCCACCCCGCGCTGGGTCCCCCCCTGCACAGCTGGGGGAGGGGCACGCCCCAGCCCACACGCTGCAGCCCTGGGGATGGGGGCGCCCACAGCCCTCAGCGTCTGTTCCCTCCCTCCTCCTCTCCTTCCCTCCCCCTCCCCCTCCTCCTCCCTCCCTCCTCCCCCTCCCCTTCCCCCTCCCTCCCTCCCGCTGTCCCTGCCACTCCCTCTCTCCCCCTCTCTCCCTCCCTCCCTCTCCCTCCCTCCTCCCCCCTCTCTCCGGTCACCTCGGGCCCATGTTCCCTGAGAGGCTCCCTCTGCCGTCAGAGCCCAGGTCCTGCCGCTCTGATCCCTCCTCTGCCAGCATTTTCACAAACATCCACATCCAAAGCCGCTCCCGCCCCGCGATCCTGCGCCTGCTGGGAGCAGACCATGAGACAGGACCCCCCCGACCCCCCTCCCTGCACCGCCAGCCCCGGACCCTGGCCGAGGGGCACACTGAGTGCTCCTCGGATCCTCGGGCTGCACCGGCTCCCTCGCCAGCCCCGGTGAGAGCACCGAGCCGGAGGCGGCCCCGCCAATCCCGGCAGACGGGAGTGGGAGGAGGAGGCAGCCGGCCGCACGCTGGGTAATAATAAACACTGGACGTGGACGTGCTCAGAGACTCGGAGGCTGAGCAGTGCACACGCTTTACAAACACCGGCGGTGCCTCCGGGCCCTCTGCGTCCGGGTGTGTCTGAGCGGACGGCCGGGCGGTGCGGGGCCGGGGCTGGAGTGAACTGGACCGTCTGGGCTGAGGAGGCAGCGGCGGCCACGTCCCCTCTGAGCAGGACACTGCGTCCACGCGCGGCCAGGAGAGGGGGGGCCGCCTGGCAGGCCCCTCGCTGGAGACGAGAACAGACCCGGAGGCGGGACCAGCCGCCCGAGTGGAACTCAGAGTGAGTGGCCCGGCCCGGCTCCGTTCTCTGGGCCGGGGAGCACACGGAGCCGGAGAGCACACGGAGCCGGAGAGGACACAGGGCCGGAGAGGACACGGAGCCGGAGAGCACACGGAGCCGGAGAGGACACGGGGCCGGAGAGGACACGGGGCCGGAGAGGACACGGAGCCGAGAGGACACGGGGCCGGAGAGGACACGGGGCCGGAGAGGACACGGGGCCGGAGAGGACACGGAGCCGGAGAGCACACGGGGCCGGAGAGGACACGGGGCCGGAGAGGACACGGGGCCGGAGAGCACACGGGGCCGGAGAGGACACGGGGCCGGAGAGGACACGGGGCCGGAGAGGACACGGAGCCGGAGAGCACACGGGGCCGGAGAGGACACGGAGCCGGAGAGGACACGGAGCCGGAGAGGACACGGGGCCGGAGAGGACACGCCAGGGGCCGCGGGGGACTGGGCGGAGCCGTCTGCCACCCTGTGCCCGGTGGCCCCGCTTGTTGGTTATCTTCCACGTGGATGTGAGCTCAGGTGGCACTGCCTCCTCCGACGGCCCCTCTCCCTCACACAACGCCCCCACCCCCACCGCCCGCCGCCGGCCCCTGCACTCCGTCCCCGAGGGCGGATCCCGCCTGAACAGGAAGCCCTCGTCCTGAGCTCGGGGTTTCCAAGGAGAGAGTCCCCGTTCATGCCCTGCTCCCCGACCAGCCCCGTGTTCTCCCGTGTTCTCCCGTGTTCTCCCGTGTTCTCCCGTGGTCCCCATTCCCGGGTTCTCTCCGTGCCCCGTCCGGGCTCCGCTCTCAAACACGCAGGGGACACGGCGCTCTGAGCGCGGAGGGCAGCGGGACCGCGTGGCCGGGGGCCGGTGCTGTGACCCAGGCCCGGCCCCGCCCCGCCCGCCCCTGTCCGCCCCTCCCTCCACCCACCCGCAGCCTGGTTTTGTGCCTTCGCTGCTGAGACCAAACACGGACACTCAGAGGGCGTTCTGACGCTCCGAGGTCCTGTGCACAGCACATGCTGACATTTTACCCATAAACACGGGCACAGTGAGAGGCCTCACCCCCACCCCCTGGTGCTCCCTCCCGGACGGAACGGGACAGACAGCGGGAGCGGGAGCCAGGCCGGACGAGACCCGGAGCCCCGGACCCGCACAGGCAGGCCCTGCCTTCCCGCAGTCACCCCGGTGGGGCCGCGCGGCCGGTGAGAGAGGAGCGGGTGTCCTGGCTGCGGCGTCCGGTCCCCGCCGCTCCTGGCAGCCGGGCCTCCCGGAGCCAAGGCCCCCTCTGCCGGAGGCGGTGCCGGTGGCCGCGCCCAGGTGCTGCTCCTGGCAGCGCTCCTGGCAGCCCCCGTGCCTCGGCCCGGCCCGGCTGCGCCCGCCCGTCCGCCCGCCCGCCGCACCTGAGCAGACGGGCCGCAGCTGCCGCGCCGCCGGGGCCCGGGCCGCACAGATGGCGCGGGCGCTACCTGCACGGCCGTCTGATCGCGCAGCGGGACGCGGCACGGGGATGGCAGGCGACAGACATCGGAATAATCACGACGGCCAGGCTGAGCCCTCGGCCGGGAGGGGCGCGAGCTCTCGGAGCCGGAGGACGAGGACCCAGAGGAGGACCGGTTCCTTCGGAGACGGGAGGCAGTGGCTGAGCAGGACAGAGCCACGCCCAGCCGAGGGCGCGAGGGCCAGGGCGGACGGCGGGGGCATGGTCGGTGACTCGGTCTGTTTTCCAATCACCGAGTGCATTCAGGGAGGGAGAAGGGAGACACTCCGGTTTGCTGTTCCGCTTGGTGATGTCTGTACGGCTGCCTCTTGTCCGTGCCCCGAGGGGAACTGGACCTGGCACCAGGGCCCGTGGGGAGGTGCTCTGACCATGGAGCCGCCTGCCAGGGCAGAGGTCACAGGGCAGGGGTCGCAGGGCAGGGGTCACAGGGCAGAGGTCACAGGGCAGGAGTCACAGATCGGGCGGTCAATGGCTGTGCAGCCCATGGCAGTCACTGCACTCTCACGGGGCCTCCGTGTCCTGGGTGACGTGAAGGAAGTGGCCAATGGCAGTCAGAATGCCAAGGTGGGCCCTGGCCGGGGTGGCTCAGTGGACAGAGCGTCGACCTGTGGCCCCAAGGGTTCGATTCCGGCCAAGGGCACGTAACTCGGCTGCAGGCTCCTCCCCATCCAGGACATGGTCAGGGCTTGTGCAGGAGGCAGCCCGTCGGTGTGTCTCTCTGACATCGGTGTGTCTGTCGCTCCCTCTCCTCCACTCTGAAATCAATGGGAATGTCTTGGGTGAGGAGTAGAGAGAGAGAGAGAGAGAGAGAGAGAGAGCCGTCAGAACGTGGCCACGAGGCCTCGGCGCGGAGAGGCAGCCTGGCAGCGAGGTGTTCGCGGGGGACCGGGAGGCGGGGAGGAGCAGGGAGAGGGCGGCCGGTCCCGCCTGGTCTCCTGTCCGTCACCACCTCCGCCGCCGCCACTCTTCGTTTCCTGCAGCAAAGACAGGCCCTGGAGTCTCAGCACCCACACCCGCTCAGCCGCCGGGTTAGAGGAGCAAAACAAACAGGAAACAAAGAGGAAAAGGGCCCGATAACAACAGAACAGAACAGAACGGCAGACGGGGCGCGCAGAGCCACGGAGACAGGAGCCCTGGCTCCCGAGCCTCCGCCCGCCGCGGCTCAGCGCAGCGCCCGGCTCTGCGACCGACTCCCCGGGACTGGCAGCCCCACGTCACCGGCGCCCGCGGTCGGCAAACTCCTCCGCCCACAGAGCCAAACAGCAACAGCACAACGACTGACATGTCTTCGGAGAGCCACATTCTTTAAACTTAAACTTCTTCTAGCGCCCCTTCTTCCACACAGACCCGCCCGGGCCGTGGTGCTCTGTGGAAGAGCCACACTCCGGGGCCAGAGAGCCGCCTGTGGCTCCCCAGCCGTGCTTCGCCGATCCCGGGCGTGGAACGTCAGGGCCTGAGCCGAGCGATCCCGGACGGCGGTGCTGAGCCTGCGCCCGGCCGCCGTGTCCTGGCCCGGGAGCCGGCGCCTCAGCCAGGATCCCGCCCCCATCCCTCCGCCCTCCGCCCTCCGCTCCCCGCGGCGCCCTGGCCCCGGCCCCGGCCCCGTCACGCGTGAGCGGGGATGGATGACAGAGTGCCTGCCTCGTGGCGGCGTGTGTGCGCAGCGGGCCGGGGCCGGGAGGGGCGGAGGCCATCTGTCACCGGGAAGACCTCCAGCCCGGCGCCTCCTGATGCCGCAGCCTGTCTCCTGACCCGGAAGAAAGATAACCGGGCGGCGCCAGGCGGAGGGCAGCCCGCCCCACCGGCCGCAGGGCAGCTCAGCTCAGCCTCCGCCCGCCCGCCCGCCCGCCCCGCCCGCCCCACCGGCCGCAGAACGGCTCCTGGGTCAGCCTCCCGCCCGACCGCCCCCCCCCCCCACTGGCCGCAGGACGGCTCAGCTCAGCCTCCACCCACCCGCCCACCCGCCCCCCCCCACCCCGCCCACCAGCCGCAGGACTGCTCCTCAGCTCAGCCTCCGCCCGCCCGCCCGCCCGCCCCACCTGCCGCAGAACGGCTCCTGGGTCAGCCTCCCGCCCCCCCGCCCCCTCCCCCCCCCCCCCCCCCCCCCGCCCACCGGCCGCAGGACGGCTCAGCTCAGCCTCCCGTGCGTCCGCCCTCCCACCCCCACCGGCCGCAGGGCGGCTCCTGGCTCAGCTCCCGCCCGCCCGTCCGCACCAGAGACCCAGCGGCTCCGAGACGCATCCAAGGCCCAGGCCGTGGCTCACGCCGGGCTCCTGGGGGCTCCGGGGGCAGAGCCCGGGACCAGGACACGCCAGGCCCCCCCTGCCCCTCCGCCAGCCCTGCCCGGAGACCCGCCCGGAGACCCGCCCAGAGACCCGCCCGGGGCCGCCTGCCCTGCCCCCCGGGCGCGGGGCAGCTCCCCGGACTCTGAGCCAGGTCCCGCCTGCTCCTCGCTGACCAGCGCCGTCCTGCGCGGCCTCACTGCGCTCCCGTGCGGGCCGGCCTGTGGGGTGACCCGGTCACCGCTCTCTGCGGCCGCGCCCCGTGGCTCCGGGGGCAGAGGCAGCCGTCCGGGCGGCCAGCCTGCCGGTCGCTGCGGGAGGCGGGGAAGGTCTCAGCCTCCGTCGGTCACATACACACGAGGAGCCCGCGCAGCGTTCGAAACCGCACGGCCGCCCACCTCCAGTCGCCAGCCTCGCTCTCTGGCCTCTGAAGCAGCCGCGGCCGCTGTGACCCGGCTGCCCCCAGCACAGACAGAGGCCCGGGCTGCCCACTGCGGCCGCCATGCAGAGTCCTGCCAGTCCTGTGCGCGGGCCTCCTTCCGCCCCCTCCAGGGTGATAGGGGCTCCTGGCAGAGGGGGCCCTGTGGGAGCGCCCCAGGGCGGTGACCAGGGGCTTCTGGCAGAGGGGGGCCCTGTGAGAGTGCCCCAGGGCGGTGACCAGGGCTCCTGGCAGAGGGGACCCTGTGAGAGCGCCCCAGGGAGGGCATGAGGGCGTCCCACCCGGAGCAGCGACGGGCACGCTCTGAGCCCGGCCCAGACGGCTCCGGGAGGCTCGCTGTTTGCCGGGCTCACCATGCCGGGCGCCGGGGGGCGTGCTCCGTCCTCCACGCGAGGGGCCGGACACAGCGTGTCCGAGAGGAGGGACCTCGCAGCAGGACCGGGTGCGTGTCGCAGCCCCGAGCGGTGACTCCCCGCTGCGTGGAGCCCGGAGCTTCTGTCGCCCGGTGGGTCTGGGCGTGGGGGGCATTGTCTGCTCTGAGCCCCCCACACACACACACCCCGACTCCCTCTAACGCCCCAGGCTGCGGGCGCTGAGCTGCCAGAGACAGCGCTGCTCAGAGCTGTTCTGGGACCCGGGCTCCCGTATGTCTCCCAGGCGATTCCTCCAGGCGGCCTCCGTCCGGTCCGGCCAGCGCGTGGCGCCCCTCCCGGCCGGGCCGGAGCTCAGGGAGTTTCCGGGGGGACCGCGGGCTTTCGGGGATGCGGTGGGGAGAGAGCAAACTCCTCTGCTCCCCGCCCGCCCGCCCGCCCGCCTGGGGCTCCGGGCCTCGGAGCCTGACGCCCAGCGAGGGTCTGGGCTTCCCTCCGCCGAGCCGCCCTGAAGGCGCTTCCCTCTGAGCCATCCATCCTGGGGAGCCTCCTGCTGGCGGCCACGGGAGGAGCAGGGAGCGGCCGGCTCGCCATCGCCGCCACCTCGGGGAGCTGGTGGGGGGGGGCAGAGGGAGCACCTGTCCCTTTAATTAAGCAGCAGGTGCAAAGGCAGGTCATAGGGCTCCCTGGGCCATGGAGGAGCAGGCAGACCGTGATTCTAATAGGGGTGTGTTTGCATATATTTGCATACATTTGCCACATTTGCATCGTGCTGCCCAGGCCAGGGCCACACTCCGCCACGTTTGGGTTTTATTTGAGGCCGAATCGGGCTGGGACGCGCGGTTTCTGTTTAGATGGTGGGGCGTCCCAGGACGGCGTGAGCGCTGACAGGGACCACGGGCCTGGACCACGGGCCGAGATTCCCGGTGCACCCTGGGAAAGACAGCCGCCTGCTGACACAGAGGGAAACCCAGAGAGGGAGAGGGGAGAGGGAGAGGGGGAGAGGGGGAGGGAGGGGGAGAGAGAAAGGGGAGAGGGAGAGAGGGGGAGAGGGGGAGAGGGGGAGAGGACAGCCCGCCCCCAGGGCAGGGTGGAAAACGGGAAGATGGAAAAAGGGCTTAAAGCCCAGCTTTTATTTATTTATTTTAATGCATCTTTATTGTTGACGACATTACGGATGCCCCCGTTTTTCCCACCGCCCCCTCCAACCCGCCCCCGCCCCCGCCCCCGCCCCTCCAGGCCTCCACCGCACTCTGGTCTGTGCCGTGGCTCTGCATGCGCACACACGTTCCCGGTGAAGCAGCTTCCAGAAGGCGGGTCAGCCCGGCCGGCGGGGCTCAGTGAGCGAGTATCCACCGGGAACCAGGAGGTCAGGGTTCGATTCCCGGTCAGGGCACCGGCCCGGGTTGTGGGCTCGAACCCCAGTATGGGGTGTGCAGGAGGCAGCCGGTCCATGATTCTCTCTCCTCATGATGTTTCTCTCTCTCCCTCTCCCTTCCTCTCTGACGTCAATGGAAATGTTTTTAAAAAGGAGTGGGTGTCTTGAACCGAGCAGCGGGGGGGTCCCTCTAAGACCGCGGTCAGCAACCTTCCGGACCTCAGGCCCCGGTGGCGACCTGCTCTGAGCAGGGCCCCCGACGCCAGCGGCCGCTCTGCGGTGTGACAGGAGGACTGTCTCCCTCCGGGAACGCGAGGAGGTGGCCGGCCCGCACAGGCCTTCCGACAGAGCCCACGCGTGCAAACACGGGATTAAAACACGCGTGTGAAAACCCATGGAAGGAAAGCTGTTCCTCTGACGGGTGCCTCAGGCACTCCCAGCGCTCCGCTCCAGGTGTGCGCGAGGTGACTGGATGCCAGTGGCTTCGCTGCCGATGGGGGCGGGCGGGTCACCGGTGTTCTCGCTGGACCCCGAGGGGGGGGGGGGGCGTGGAGGGCGGGCGGGTCTGAGGAGAGCCGGGCGGGGGGCTGCAGGGGGGGAGTTCCCCGATTCCCACGCAGGCTGTTTTTTAAAAATGTATTTCTATTGACGTCAGAGAGGAAGGGAGAGGGAGAGAGAGAAACATCATGAGGAGAGAGAATCATGGACCCGCTGCCTCCTGCACGCCCCCAATGGGGATCGAGCCCACAACCCGGCCTGTGCCCTGACCGGGGATCGAACCCTGACCTCCTGGTTCACAGGTCAGTGCTCAGCCGCTGAGCCCCGGGCAGGTGTGGCTTTGGGGCAAAGCCGGAGGAATGTCTGTTTCTGCTGGAGTCGCCGGGCGGCCGCGGGCAGAGCCACCAGCAGAGCGGCCGCCGGACCCCGGAGCGGCCGCCAGACCCCGGAGCGGCTGGAGGAGCCACAGGGCGGCTTCGGAGCCCGTTGGACTGAGGAAGGGGGTGTCTCTCCATTCAGCCCCCCACAGCCCTGCCCCCCACAGCTCAATCCCCCTAGGTCTAAGCCCCACCCACCAGGCCTAAGCCCCACCCACCAGGCCTAAGGCCCACCCACCAGGCCTAAGGCCCACCCACTAGGTGTAAGGCCCCGCCCACCAGGCCTGTCCCCCCTCCCCCACTCACCACTTCTGCCTCCAGGCCAGCCACCACAAAGAACAGAGTGGCAGACAGGATTTACAAAAGGAACCTGTATTCCAGCCAAAATATCTTTAAAAAGAAATCCCTTCCGAAGGGGACAGACACACCACGTAAGACGCCATACATACATGGGGATATGACTGAGATTACAGATCACACTCTGTCCGCAGGACCCCCAAGTGCACACACACAGGGGAAGAACCTGGGCGTCCTCTGTACATCACAGTGTTGGTGGCACAGGTCTCAGGGACAAACATGGCGTGGTTCCGCGTCACCACGTGTCCGATACACCACGTGTCTGATATAGCACATGTCCGATGCACCACATGTCCAATGCACCACGTGTCTGATGCACCACGTGTCTGATATACCACGTGTCCGATGCACCACGTGTCCGATGCACCACGTGTCTGATGCACCACGTGACATGTCCAATACAACACATGTCCAAGCGCGGAGCCCCGCTGCCTGCTCTCCACAGGACTGACACCCATGGGATGTGAGCGAAGACAGAGGGGCGGGCGGGCGGGCGGCAGGGCCCGCCCTCCGGAGGCTCCTGGCACGCGGGGCGGCACAGACCCAGGGGGCCGGGGCCTTGATGCACCTGCCACGCCGGCCAGGCTCCATTGGGCGTTTTTGGCCACAGCAGCCCAACTCTCCTCACTCTCTTCCGTCAGGGCTCGGGCGTGGTAAGGGAAAACCAGCTTTGGCGTTTTAAATGAGACCTTCATGACCTTCCCGTGTGAGCACAGGGGGTGCCCACCCGAGCCTCTGAGCAGCACACAGCTCTCCCTGGTCCTCCACCCGGGACGCTTTCCAGCGGCCGAGGGGGGCGTCCCCGTCAGGCGGGATAACCTTGAACTTCTGCGATGCGGGTGAACCAAGGTCACCTCGTCTGCGTTTCCGAAATCGGACCCCTTCCCCAGGAGCCTGGGCCTCGAACAGAAGTGGGGTGCGGCTCTGGCCGGTGTGAACAGCGTGTGGTGAGAACGTGCTCTCCCTTGTGGAGAAGTGGGGAGCGGGGGGCCGGGGCCACTGGGGGGCTGAGGACGAGCCACCCGGACGGCGTCTGTGCCGGCAAAGGTTCTGCCTGCGCAGACCCCGGCCGGCCTCCGCTCGGGGACCCCGTAACCCTCCTCTCAGACCCCGGCCGCCTCCGCTCGGGGACCCCGTAACCCTCCTCTCAGACCCCATAACCCTCCTCTCAGACCCCATAACCCTCCTCTCAGACCCCGTAACCCTCCTCTCAGACCCGTAACCCCTCCTCTCAGACCCCGGCCGGTAACCCCTCCTCTCAGACCCCGGCCTGTAACCCCTCCTCTCAGACCCCGGCCGGTAACCCCTCCTCTCAGACCCCGGCCGGTAACCCTCCTCTCAGACCCCGGCCGCCTCCGCTCGGGGACCCCGTAACCCCTCCCCTGCAGGTGCCGCCTGTGCCCCGGACAGGGCCACCGAGCCCAGGCCCCTCCCCTCACGGCCGGTTCCAGGGGGGGTCAGGCCCCGGGGGTCGGCTGGGCCCTCCATGGCCCCGGGTGGTTCTCCTAACCCCCCTTCCCTCCTCCCCCAGGATGGAGGCCTCTACATGGACGGGCAGGCGTGTGCTCCGGGGTGAGGGGGGATGGCATTGCCCCGAGACACGGGTGCTGGGAACAGGGAGGTCCCCACCCCCCCTTCACGGGGATGGGCGGCAGGTTAGCGCGCGGCACCGAGCTCCGCTCCATGAGCTGCCTGGTCGCCGGCGCCCGGGCAGTCGGGGGTCCTCGCTCAGCGGAGTGAGGGGTGCTGGTGCGGGCGCTCTGGGCAGGGGGTGCCCTCTGGCTCCCACTGCGCCACAGCCTCTGGTCCCCCAGGCCCGGCCCCATGCCTGCGGGCCCGTCAGCGGGAAGGCACCGGGCGGGGCTGCAGTGGGGCCCCAGGACGGACGGACAGACCGATACACGGGAAGAAGCGACTGGAGGACAGGGTCACCTGGAGCCCACAGGGCAGTGGGCCTGGCAGGACGGGACACACTGCCACGTCTTAAAGGGCCCCGGCTGGAGAAAGCCCATCACAAACCCCGCCATGAGGCCTCGAACCCAGGCCCCCGGGGTGGGCGTCTCAGAAAGCATCGCCCTCCGACCTGTCACACCCTCACGGCCGGCCTCAGCCCAGGGGGCGGCCCAGGCCCGCCCCGGTCGTGCCTGAGGATCAGACAGCATCCCCGGAGCGATATCACGGACGGGCCTCTCGGTGGCTTCCGTCCGGTAAGGAGAGAAGCAGCAGAGGGACGGCGGCGATGCGGCTCTCACCGGAGCGCGGACACGCACAGGAGGGATGTCTGCCGGGCCGGAGCCCATGCCACGTCCACGGGAAGGTGCCAGCTCCGTGACACAGGTCTGCCCCCACTCAGCCTGGCCCTCCACGGCGGCCACGCCACAGCACCTGCCCTCCCGTGGACCCTTTAAAAGCACCAGCTCACCCGGCGGGCGGGGCCCAGGGGCTGAGCATCGACCTGTGAACCAGGAGGTCAGGGTCCGGCTTCCGGTCAGGACACAGGCCTGGGTTGTGGGCTCCATCCCCAGCGGGGGGCGGGCAGGAGGCGGCTGGTCCATGCTTCTCAGCATGGATGCTTCCCTCTCCCTCTCCCTTCCTCTCTGACACCAATACAAATGTATTTAACAAAATAAAAAATAACCATGAAAGCCCACGTGGCTGTAGAAGCCAAGTTAACGTCAATGCTCTGTAAAGAATACACACTCCCCGCTTCCCAACGTTCGATGGGGCCACGTGTGTCTCATCGGTCACGCTGCTGCCATGGCAACAGTCACACACAGCCTGCATCAGGACCGGGGCTCCGGGGACCAGGGCGTCTGCAGGCTAGCAAAGTCCCGGAAAACCCGAAACCCGGGCAGTGGCCCCGGGACCCCGCCAAGGACCAAGGCCCCGGAAGGCAGAGGACAGAGGGGCTTCCCGCCAAACCCCTCGAGCCAAAGCGTCGTTTCTGAAGACCGGAACCCCTGCCACTGCCGGGGAGGGAGCTGGAGCGGAACCGGCTCAGCCAAGGGAAGGACAGGAGGCGCAGCTGCTCTGCAAACACACCTGCCTCCTCTCTCCATCCTCGCCCGGGGATACCTCTCCATCCACTCCGAGAGAGGAGAGGGAGAGCCGAGGGCGGCCGACGTGAGGGACACATTGGCTGGCTGCCTCCTGCCCAGGGGTCAAGCCTGCAACCGAGGTGCCTGCCCTCGACCGGAATCGAACCTGGAACCCTGCAGTCCAAGGGCTGGCGCCCTGTCCACCGAGCCACACCGGCCAGGGCCACACCTGAGACGCCACGGCCCAGAGGCCACGTCCGCAGCGGTGCCCGGCCCCCGCGGCGGCGTCCGCCCTACAGGTGTCGGGGACACGAGGAGTGTGTGTGGGGGGGTGGGGGCTGCCCGCGTCTCCCGGGAAGTGGCGGGCCGGGCACATCCTTTCACAACAGCCTCCGACCACGCGTGTCCGAGAGGCGTGGGCGGCATGGAGGCGCCTGGCCGGCGCTCGCTGCTCCCGGGAAGGAAGGGCCTCGCCAGACGCCTTAGCGACGAAGACCGCTGTCGTCAGCGGGACCGTTGCATTCTGGGTGAAGACGGTTGAACCCGGAGGTGTCTTGGCCGCGAGCGAGCTGCCCCCTTGAGGCCGAGGAGGAGGAGGACACTTGCAGGAGAAGGTCTCCTAGGCGACCGGGGGTCCCAGGCCCTCACCACGGGGAGGAAGCCGGCCCGGTGCCTCCTCCAGCACCTGCCGTCCGGCCAGTCTGCCGGGATGTGCCCGCAGCCAGCCCTGCCCCCGCCCGGCCTCGGGACGCCACGGGGCCTCCACAGACGGGGACATCGGCCCCGAAGTCCCGGCACCGGTGACGGTGAAGCTCACGGGCACGTAAGGCAAGAAGGATGTTTATGAGGGGACGGGCGGAGCCAGGCCTCCGAGGCATGCCTCCTCCCGCGTCCCGTCCTGTGCTCTAGGTGGGCAGCGGGTCATCGTCGCCTTTGCTGCACTTGCACTTGCAGCAGAGCACGAAGGGCGTGGCCAGCAGCAGGAAGGGCGAGGCCACCAGGAGCAGGAGCCCGAAGCCCGCAAAGATGCCCACGACCTGCAGGGAGGAGGCCAGAGCGGAGGGTCAGGGGGCGTCTGGAGGGGCCACACTACAATGTGATCCCGCGGTCGGCAACGGTACAACAACTGAAATGTCTTTTGAGAGCCACGTTTTTGAAACTTAAACCTCTTCTAATGCCACCTCTTGAAAATAGACTCGCCCAGGCCGTGGTGTTTTGTGGAAGAGCCACACTCAAGGGGCCAAAGAGCCGCATGTGGCTCGAGAGCCACAGTTTGCCGACCACTGGTATAGACCACACAGCCAGCCACCCAGCCCTCACCCACCCATACCTCCTCCTCCATCCATCTATCCAGCTATCTTTCCTCCATACACCCATCCAGCCATCATCCTTCAATCCATCCATCCATCTATTCTTCCACTCATTCATCTATCTATCCATCACCCATTTATCCATCCATCCATCATCCCCACCCATCCATTATCCATAACATCCACCCATTCATTCATTTTTATCTCCACCCACTCCTCCATCTGTCCTTCCACCCACCCATCTTCCATCCATCCATCCATCCATCAATTCATCCATCTATCCATCCTTCCACCCATTCATCTATCTATCCATCATCCATTTATCCATCCATCCATCCATCATCCCACTCATCTAACCATCATACATCCATATGCCCTTCCCAATTTCTTCCCCTCACTCTTCCTCCCATTTCTCCTTTTCTTTTTATCTTCACTTCTCTTCCCCTCCCTCCCTCCATCTAAGCACCCGAACATCCATCACTGATGCATCAGGATGACGCACAAGCTTGCCCCAGGCGAGACCCTGTGCTAGGGGCTGGCCTCCGGCAGCAGCCAGCCAGCCTGCAGGGAAGAGCCCACAGTTCAATCAGCGGTAACAGCGCCCTTAGCAAAGCTGCCGCCGGCCGGTGAAGGGAGCCTGGGCAGAGGGAGGTCACAAAGGGCGGAGCGGCGGTAACCAGGAGCCGCTGGGCCAAGGCGTTCCAGGCGGGAGACGGGAAGGCAGGCGAGGTGCCGGCGTGGCCGGCCTGTGCCGTTCCTGGCACTGGAACCAGGTTCACGTGGAGCCGAGTGTCCAGCCGCCGGTGCGGCCCAGGCCGCGAGGCTGGTGGGCGGAGCAGGAATCTGGCTTTCCTGGTCCCCTCCCTCGGCGCCTCCCTCCCAGGCAGCCGGCGGCCAGGGCAGACCTGAAGACGGGGTGGCAGCCCCACCTAGTGGCCTGAGGGGGAAATGCACAAGCGCACAGCACCTGGTCTGACTGACTGTGGGCTTCTCTCCGGGCCTGAGTTTTCTCAGGGATGACACACACGGGAGGTAAGAGGTCTCGAAGGACCGTGAGCAGCCCTGGGACTCTGCGGTATGTCCAGCGCCCCAGCGTGTGTCTTAGCTTCCTGCCGACACGCACGGCACGCCATCACACGCACCCGCACGGTGGGCGCTGGGCTCATGCCGAGTCGGTGTTTTCTGCCCGCGGTCCCAATGTCCACGGGGGACCGTGCGCCGTGAATTCTGACCAGTGTGCTGCCATCACACGCACACAGACATTCGGGAAAACGTGAAAACACGCAGGGCGCTGTTCTGCGCCAGAGGGCGCTCTTGAGCAATCGTCAGCGGGACCATCGAGTTCACCTGTGCGCACTTGCACGCACATATGAACACATTCGGGTGCACACTCACACAGGCACACACAGGCACACACAGGCACACGCGCACCAAACACACATGCACACACATGCACCCCCACATATACACATGCACACACACACCCTCCTGCACAAACGCACATGCATGCACCCACCTAACCACACACACACACACACACACACACACTCCCCAGGACGGGAGCCCGGCCGTGCCCACCTGCGTGCGGTGCCAGATGACGGAGGCCCGGGAGTGACCCAGCTTGTTCCTGCACGGCCCCTTGTCGTAGTGGATGAGCAGGAAGTCGTCCTGGGGAGAGGGGCATCAGGGGGCATCAGGGGGCATCAGGGGGGCAGTCAGGGAGGCATCAGGGGGCATCAGGGGGGCATCAGGGGGCATCAAGGGGCAGTCAGGGGGGTAGTCAGGGGGTATCAGGGGGCATCAGGGGGCATCAGGGGGCATCAAGGGGCAGTCAGGGGGCATGAGGGGGGCAGTCAGGGGCATCAGGGGGTATCAGGGGGGCAGTGCCTGGTCCGCCGTGCCCGTCTTTACGCCCCGGCCAGTGGGACCTGCAGTGGGACCGGCACACCCGCCCACGGGGTCCTGCTGAGCGGCTCCAGATGGTGGAGGAGAGAACCCGGTGATGCTGGGTCTGATCCAGTGACCAGAGGCTCCGCCCTCCCCCCCCAGGCCGCGCCTGCCCTGGCCCAGACGGCCTCCGTCCCAGCAGGAGCTCCCCTCCCACCGGCCACCCCCCTGCACCGCGCAGAGCTCTCTCCCGGGAGGTGCTGCTCTCAGCTCATCAACAGCAGCCCCCGAGGCACCAGCCTCTGCAATGTCTCCCGCTGTCCAGGAGGGGGCAGCAGCGCCTCTGACTCTCAGGCACAGGCTGCCCCTGCCTCCCTCCTGCTGCTCTCACCCCCACCTTGGCCTCAGATCACCTCCCCATGACCTTGACCCGCACCGGATGCTCAGATTCCCCTCCCTGACAGGCAGACAGCGGGCGGTGGGCGGTGGGCGGTGTGCAGGCGGCGGCACTCACGTCCAGCGACTCCAGGCAGTACCAGCAGAAGGCGTGCTTGCAGTTCTTGCACATCATCTGGGCGCAGCCTTCGTCCCGCTCGATGTAGACCTTGCACTTGGGGCAGCGTTTGATGGGCGCGTCGTCCTCCTCCGGCCTGAACCCCGAACTGCGGGAGAAGGGGGTCAGGGCCCAGGGGCAGGCGGGCCGCTGTGCTGGGCGCGGGGCTTCCCGGAGGGGCCAGGTCGCTTGTTAGTAAACGAGATAAAACTACACGGAAGAGGGAGGCCAGGAGCCAGGCTTGGGGGCTGATAAGGAGTCCCAGGAACGGGGTGGGGTGGGGGCAGAGACCAGTGTTCCCGGGCATCTTCCCCACTCCCCCCCACCCCCTGCGCCGGACCTACCTGGTGTCCCCGGGGAGGAAGGCCATGGGCGTGGTCTCCGGGCAGCCCCGGCCGGGGTGCCAGCTGGCCTTGCAGGTGGAGCAGAACTCCGTGGCGCAGGCCTGGCACCGCACCGGCTGCGGCGTCTGCAGCCCCAGCTCCGGGAGCGGGCACACGGCCTGGCAGGCAGACACCGGGCACCAGGTCCGGCAGGGGTCCAGCAGCACCTCTGGCACAGGGACGGGGGGTGGGGGGGCAGGTCAGGCGTGCAGGCGGGGCCTCCCCCAGACGCAGCCTCACGTTCTTACTTCGTTTTATTTCACTTATAAATATATGTTTACTGACTTCACAGAGGCAGGGAGAGGGAGGGAGAGGAACATCAGTGAGGAGAGAGTCATGGGTCGGCTGCCTCCTGCACGCCCCACTGGGGACGGAGCCCGGTCAGGGCACAGGCCGGGGAATGGAGCCGTGACCTCCGGGTCACACAGAGCCCGCAGCCGGGCCTCACAGTGCTCCGGGGGAACGTGTGGTCACCCTGCAGGTTTTGCAGCACGTTTCACGGAACAGAGCGAGCCCGTGTGCTCAGGCTGTCCCTCCAGCCGGCCCCTGGGCGGCTCGGTCGCCGCTGTCTGAGCGCAGACCCTGACGTGTGAGGGTGCCGGCGGGCACGCTCCCGCCAGGACGGCCCAGCCACGGGCTTTGCCGGGGACGCCACGTGAGCCCAGGCTTCCCAGCCGCAGGCCCCACAGGCCTGTCTGACCCTCACACCGGCCCGTTTTTATGCAAAACAAACAAAACAGCCCGTGGACCGAGCCCCGGGTCTGGAGCCTGAGGGCGCACACGGCCGGCAGGACGCCGACCCGGCCGCCTGGCTCAGCGCTCCGGTGTCTCAGGGCGGCCGCCCCCTCGGACCCAGGCGGCCACACGGCCAGGGTCCCTCCGGGAATGTCTTCCGAGGAGCCGCCCCCTTCGGAGCCGCCCCTCCGCTGACCCACGGCCACACGGCCGGGGGCGGACTGATCACCGCCAAACCCCAGCGCCAGGCCTCACGGACACACACAAGCTCCTCCCAGCGGCTCAGGGGCTGAGCGCCGACCTCAGACCCAGGAGGTGAGAGTTCGATTCCCAGTCAGGGCACAGGCCCCGGTTCTGGGTTCCGTCCCCAGTGGGGGGCGGGCAGGAGGCGGCCGGTCAGTGATTCTCTCTCCTCACTGGTGCTTCTATCTCCCTTCCTCTCTGAAATCAATAGAAACGTCTTCTTAATTAAATAAAACTAGCTCCTGAGAAGTACTGCTGAGGCCCCCAAGGCTGGCTCTGCTTCTCTGATGGGGCCACACACCCTTTATCGTCATCGTGATTTGGAGAAGTGGCCTCACAAGGACACGGCGCCAGCGCTTCTTTCAAACACACAGAGACGGACGGAGACCCCGCCGCCCTCTGGTCTCACCCCCACTCCCGTTGGGACGGTTTCCTGCGGACCGGGGCCAGTGGGGACAGGAGTGGACGCCTATGACGCAGACCAGGGCCCAGTCCCCGTCCAGGCGGGAGTGGACAGCCCAGGCGTGAAGGCAAACCGAGCTGGAAGTCTCAGTGGGTTTGGCGTGAAGAGCCGGGCACCCACCTCTCTCAAACTGCAGCTTCTTATATCTCTGCATGATCTCAGCTGCCACCATGCACTCGATCTGAGGGAGAAAACACAGGACGAGGTGTGACAAGCTGATCACACTCACTCACACACACACACCCCGCGCCCCCGCCCCCGCCCCGCGGTCCCGGCCGCGCCTCGTGCTCCTGCAGGCGGCCCTGCTTCGGGCAGGCGGCGTCAGGGCAGCTGATGGTGGTTGCGAATCCCTCTCTGATCAGGAGCTCCACGTACTGCTTCAGGCACTGCAACAGACCGAGACGCAGACACACGTGACACGTTACAGGCGTGGTGTGCAGGCAGGACGCAGGCCTGACGCCCCCGGCCGGCACCCACCAGCGTGCAGAACACGCAGCGGCACTGGGCCAGCGTGGTCATCCGCTCCGGCGGGTGCGCGCCCAGGCACAGCTTGCAGGACACCAGCGGGTCCAGCGCCAGGTCCCACGTGGGCCGGTCCCACGCCGTGGCCATGGCCGAGCAGTCTGCGGAGAGAAGGCGCGGTCAGACCCCCCCGTCCTGAGCCAGGGCAGGCAGGGGCTGCATCTCCCAGCCACAGCACGGAGGGGAGGCGGGCGGGGGCGGGGCGGAGGCCTGCGCGGACCCTGGGGTTCCGGGGACCCCCTGGGGTGCTCCGAGAGGTTCCCCGGAGAGAGGCCCCGACGTGGTCTGTGGGCGGTTCCTTCCCCGTGTGGATGGAGACGGTCAAGGTCAGATGGCGAGAGAGCCACCGCCCCACAGGTCCCACATCCCTCTGAGGCCCTGAGTCAGGGGGACCCCCCCCGGCCCTGCACCCAGGCCGGAGGCAGAGCCTTAGCGGCCGGAGCGGCTGCTGCTGAGAGACCGTCGATGGGGCGCTGGCCTCAGCCCCGGGGGCCTCAGAGGGACCTGCCTCCCACCCTGGCTCCATCCACACCCCGGGGGCTGGGACCTCGGACACGGCCCATGGCCTCCTTACGCCCTCACGGGTCCCAGTCTGCTCAGTCGGGGACCTCTGTCTGCGTCACACCAGCACGCCGGGAGGCCAGGCCCAGCCCATCCTCCGACACACGCTGCCCGCCCCACCCGGGGTCACGGTCCTTCCGCAGGCCCGGCACATGCCCGTGGGGTGGGCTCCGTCCCCAGCGGGGAGCGTGCGAGAGGCAGCCGTCAATCAGTGCTTCTCTCTCATCACGGATATCTCTCTCTCTCTCTCTCTCTCTCTCTCTCTCCCCCTTCCTCTCTGGGATCAATAATAAACGTGTGCTTTTTAAAAAAGAACACGGGCTTGTCCTCCAGGGGGCGCTGGCTGCTCACTGCATGGGGGGGGGGGGCTGTGCTAAAGGCCTGGGTCAGAGGTCAGTCTCCGGCCGGGGCAGGGTCCAGGGTGAACACATCGCTCTGGAATCGCGGAGGGAGGTACAGGGTGTGGGAGAGATCACTTCCCTCCTGCGTTTCGAACCCGAGTCCCCGTCCCCTCCACCTCCACCTGCTGCGTGTGGAGCGCCACCTGCTGGGGACGCGCGCGGGGTCCCGGCCGACGTGGCCCCAGTGCGTTCCAGAAGGCGGGAGCCGAGGTCCCCCTTCCGCCCGGAGCCCCTGAAGGGCCTCCCCCCCCACTCTCCTCCTGCTCTCACCACTGCCCGTCCCCCCGGACCAGTCCCCCCGCTGAACCCCCAGACCAGGCCCTCCTGCTGTCCGCCCCGCCCGCTTACCGCTCCTCCCGCCCTCACCACTGCCTGTCCCCCGGACCAGTCCCCCGCTATCCCCCTTCCCCCCACCGTCCGCCCCACCCGCTGGCCGCCCCTCCCGCCCGTCCCCCGAACCAGCCCCCCCCGCTGTCTGCCGCCGCCGCCCAGCGAGGCCCTTCCTGTTTACATCCTCCGGGAGGCCTGACCCTGCGCACACTCTGCGGGCTCGACCGCTCCTTCCTCTCCCGGGCGGACGGCCGCTCGCACTCGACCTAGAGATGGCCCGGCCCTCCCCCAGGCCCGGCCCTCCCAGGTCAGACAGACCCCAGCGCCCAGCACGTCAGTCAGCGGCCCCCTCGAGGGGAGACACCCTCTGGCCGCCTTCATCCCGACCCCCTCGCTGACGGCAGGGGCCTGGTTCACCCCGGAGCGCGCCTGTGTCTGAGCGCCTGTGTCTGAGCGCCTGTGTCTGAGCGCCTGTGTCTGAGCGCCTGTGTCTGAGCCCCCGTGTCTGAGCGCCTGTGTCAGCCCCGGCCGCACAGGCCGGCCACAGCCGGAGGAGGGTGGGAGCAGCCGCAGCTGCAGGCTGGGCGGGAATGTGCTGGAGTCACAGAGCGGAGACACGGGCTTTGTTCCCCGGGGAGCAGGGAGCGGGCAGCGGGGAGCACAGAGGGGGCAGCGGGGAGCACAGAGGGGCAGCGGGCAGCGGGGAGCACAGAGCGGGCAGCGGGGAGCACAGAGGGGGCAGCGGGGAGCGGGGAGCACAGAGGGGGCAGCGGGAGCTTACGGAGCAGCCTGCCTTCAGGAACATCTGGCGGTTCTGTCCGTCCAGCAGCTCAGGGGGGTCAGGAGGCGCCTGTCCCTTCAGCGCGGGCCGGGGCCGCCATGGAGCTGTGACGGGGACAGACCGCGAACGGACGGTGGACAGTGGACAGATGGACGGACAGACGGGGAGACAGCGGACGGACGGGGAGACAGTGGACAGACAGATGGGAGGACAACAGACCAGGAGACAGTGGACGGGACAGGGAGACAGCAGACGGACAGACGGACGGGGGACAGACTGTGGACGAACGGGGGACAGACCGCGGACGGACGGGGGACAGCAGACAGACGGACAGACAGATGGGGAGATAGCGGACGGACGGATGGGGGGGGTCAGCGGACAGACGGACGGGGGGGTCAGCGGACGGACGGACGGACGGGGGGACATATCTGCAGGAGCTCAGCCCGGCCGGGTGGTCCAGAAGGAGCAGGCGGTGTGGCCGCTGGGCCAGGACCCCGTCTCCGTCCCCGGCTGCGGGCCCGCTCCTCCCCCTGCACCCCTGCAGCGAGCAGAGGGCAGCGAGCACTGCCCGCCAGCCCGCCCCCCACAGCCCCCACTCCTGTCACCGGACAGAACACGGGGCTCCTTCTCCTCACGGTTCCCCAGGATCAGCCCCAAAGTCTGGAAACCCACAGCCACACCAACTGCAGCGGACGCCACAGCAGCCACGCCCACCGCTGCCCTCACCCCATCGCCGCCCACACCCCATCGCCGCCCCCACGTCTGCCCCCCACGCCGGCCGCCTGCCCCCCACGCCGGCCCCCTGCCCCCCACGCCGGCCGCCTGCCCCCCACGCCGGCCGTCTGCCCCCCACGCCGGCCGCCTGCCCCCCACGCCGGCCGCCTGCCCCCCACGCCGGCCGCCTGGCCGGGCGCCGCAGGAACAGACACGGGGAGCCCCACACCCAGCTCCACGGGCTCAGAGTCATGAGGCAGGTGGCCAGCGGGCGACGCTGTGAGTCAGACACGGTCCCTGGGCTTGGCCCTGGCCTTGGGAGCGGCCTCCTCACCCCCAGGGCTCAGTCAGGGACGCAGGAGCTCGCCACACCCTCCCCTCCCTGTGCCGGGGCAAACCTCCCGGCCACGTTCGCCACGTTCGCCGGGATGGCTGTCTTTTCCTGACTCGACGCCCACCGCTGCCCTCACCCCACGGGGCATCGGGGTAAAGCGGGTGGGGGTGCGATCTCATGCCCTGGCCCCGGCACGCCCTGCCCCTGCCGCCGCGGCCGGAGGACAGGACGCGCGGCCGGAGCGCTGGCCAGCTCAGGGGCGTCGGGGCCGTCTCCTTCCAGGCCCGGCTGAGGACAGACCCAAAGTCCGAGGGGGCGTGGCCACGGGACAGCCGAGAACGCTGGGGACGGTCCCCCTCGGACCCGGGCCTCGCCCGTCCTGCCATCCCCCCGCGGGGCGCCCAGGACTCACTCAGAATCAGCTCCGATGTGGCGGCCGGGCCCGGTGCCGACACGGAGCTGTAGCCAACGGGTATGCACCCAGCCCGGCCGGGGGCCCCGGGCCCGAGCGTCCACCCAGGAGCCAGGAGGTCAGGGTTCGATTCCCGGCAGGGCACAGGCCCGGGGTGCGGGCTCGGTCCGGTGCGGGGCGTGCAGGAGGCAGCTGGTCTGTGATTCTTTCCCATCACTGGTGTTTCTCTCTGTCTCCCCCCTTCCTCTCTGGAGTCAGTAAAAATATATTTAAAAATAATAATTTTTTAAAAAGGAATCTTCCCGCAGACGGAGGGAGAGCCGGGCAGACGCAGGCTCTGCGCGCCCCGGCTCCTTTGTCTCCGAGCAGGAGGCTCTGACCCAGCCCGCCCCGGGGACCCCGCCCCGATCCACTGACGCAAACCCCCCCCCCAGCAGCTGCGGCCTCACCTGCTCCCGGAAACTCCACCTGGAGCAGGTGCGCGGCCGGGAGGGCCCGGGGGACCCTGATCAGGCCCGGAGGACGTGGTGATTCCAGCCACGGCCACGGCCCGGCTCACTGCCAGGCTCATTGCCGGGGCCTCCGTGGAGTCCTCCGTGGGCAGGCCTCCATTTATTTGCCTGACGCTTATTAATTTGTGCAGTTAGACGGTGTCTGGTAAGCTAATGTTCAAGAAAAAACGTTAATTTTTATTGAAGCGCTCCATTATGTTACGTGGACGATGACTCGTTTAACTCAGCCCTCGGTGTTCAGCGTGTCTCCGTCGGAATGGACCTGTGTTTCTGTGAAAATGGGAGCTTTGGGTTTCTGTGGCCACATCCACGCACACCTTGTTCATCCCGCGGCTGACCTGCTTGTTCTAGAACCACGGCGCCACGGACAACAGCGCCCGCTCTGCCCACCGCGCCACGGAACACGGCGCCACGGACAACAGCACCCGCTCTGCCCACGGCGCCACGGACAACAGCGCCCGCTTTGCCCACCGTGCCACGGAACACAGCGCCCGCTTTGCCCACCGCGCCACGGAACACAGCGCCCGCGCTGCCCACCGCGCCACGGAGGGCAGAGGTCACCCACCCGGGGTGAGGGGACATCCCCCGGGCCCGGGCGATGGAGCTGGGTGCAGAAAGCACCTCTGCTGTCCTGAGGCCGGTTCCTCTCTCCTGCCCCCCCCCCCTCCGGCTGCCCGGGTCTGTAACAGCACAGGCGGGAGCCGGGTCTCTCCGGGTGAGCTGAGAAAATGACTGCTGTCAACTGTGTGTTCCAGCGTGAGAGCAGGCCGGCAGAGAGGGGAGGGGAGGGGAGGGGGGGAGGGGAGGGGGGGGAGGGGAGGGAGGGGCGTCCCCACCAGGCCTCCTGCGAGTCGGCACGGAGCCCACACTACGGCCGCGGCCACAGGACACGCTTCAATTACGGGAGCAGCTTTCGGCCCAGAGTCCACGCGGAGAGCGGGTTTGCGGGGAGGAGGTGGGCGGGCGCTGGCTCGGGGCGGTGCCAGCTGGGTTTGTCCTGGCCAGAGTCCCACCTGGCTCGCGCCCGTGTCCCGACCGCTCTGGGCCCTGCTCCAATCTGCTCTCCGCTCGCACACTCAGAGACTGTCCGCTCAGTCCCTTTAAAAACATACCCCACTGACCTCAGAGAGGGAGAAACATCAGTGATGAGAGAATCCCCATCGGCTGCCTCCTGCAGGCCCCCCATGGGATGGAGCCCACAGCCGGGCCTGTGCTGGAGCGGGAGGAGCCGTGGCCTCCGGGTCCCTGAGCCACAGCCCGGCCTGTGCCCGGAGCGGGAGGAGCCGTGGCCTCCGGGTCCCTGAGCCCACAGCCCGGCCTGTGCCCGGAGCGGGAGGAGCCGTGGCCTCCGGGTTCCTGAGCCACAGCCGGGCCTGTGCCCGGAGCGGGATGGGGCCGTGGCCTCCGGGTTCCTGAGCCCACAGCCGGGCCTGTGCCCGGAGCGGGAATGGGACCGTGGCCTCCGGGTTCCTGAGCCACAGCCGGGCCTGTGCCCGGAGCGGGATGGGGCCGTGGCCTCCGGGTCCCTGAGCCACAGCCGGGCCTGTGCCGGAGCGGGATGGGACCGTGGCCTCCGGTTCCTGAGCCACAGCCGGGCCTGTGCCAGAGCAGGATGGGACCGTGGCCTCCGGTTCCTGAGCCACAGCCGGGCCTGTGCCAGAGCGGGATGGAGCCGTGGCCTCCGGGTTCCTGAGCCACAGCCGGGCCTGTGCCGGAGCGGGATGGGGCCGTGGCCTCCGGGTCCCTGAGCCACAGCCCGGCCTGTGCCGGAGCGGGGATGGGGCCGTGGCCTCCGGGTCCTGAGCCACAGCCGGGCCTGTGCCCGGGGGAATGGAGCCGTGGCCTCCGGGTCCCTGAGCCACAGCCCGGCCTGTGCCCGGAGCCGGATGGAGCCGTGGCCTCCGGTTCATGGGCCCACAGCCGGGCCTGTGCCCGGGGGAATGGAGCCGTGGCCTCCGGGTCCCTGGCGGACGTCACCCGGGGCCACACGCCGGGAGCGTGTTATCGCTCTCACTCTGAGCAGACTCCGGAAGGAAGCGCCCTCGGAGCAGGAATCCGACTCCCAGGAAGGACCGACCTCCCGAGGGCGAGGGCGAGGCCGGCGGGAGAGCCGCTGAGGTCACCTCAGACGTAGAAAAGGGAGGAGGGTTTGTCCTTCCTTCCCAACCGCAAACTGTTCCGAGTTCGCAGGGAAAGATGATGAACGGCGAAAAGAAAGCACACGATAATCCCAAGCCAGGAGGATTCCCGGGGCAGCTGTTCCCAACACAGAGCGTTTTTCCAAATTTCTCACGCACACACATGCTCACACACATACACACACACGCACACACACTCACACACACACGCATGCGCACACACACATTCACACGCACACACACTCATACACACATGCTCACACACACTCACACACACTCGCACAGAGACACACACACACATACACGCACACTCACACACACACTCACACACGCACGCGCACACACACACATTCACACGCACACACACTCATACACACATGCTCACACACACTCACACACACTCACACACACTCGCACAGAGACACACACACATACACGCACACTCACACACACTCACACACACGCACGCGCACACACACACATTCACACGCACACACACTCATACACACATGCTCACACACACTCACACACACTCACACACGCACAGAGACACTCACACACTCACACACATACATGCACACGCACACACACGCGCACACGCACGCACACACACACACAGCCCTTTGCCGGCACCAACCGCCCATGAGCTCACAGTCCCGTCCGCGCCAAGGCCAGCAGGAGGCACCCCCCCCCCCCCCGCCCTCTCCGGGGCCTTGGGGCTCAGGAAGTAAACAGACCTGGGGGGGGGGGGAGGCTGAGGGGAACGCTGACCCCCTGCAGTCGGTGTGGGAGCAGGAGGCCCACAGCCACGCCCCCCCTGTGCAGACACAACCCCAGACCCCCTCCCCGGGGAGGAAGCCGAGGGCCAGGAGGCGGGCTGGGGGGCGGCCGGGGTCCGAGACCCTGTGGGCACCCCGGTGGGGACTGCTCTCCGCAGGCTGGCTCCTGGCCGTGCCCAGCTTCCTCCCGGTGCCCGCCCGGCACCGCCTGCCCGCCGGCCGCAGGCCCGTGCCCGTCAGGCCAAGGGCGTGCCCTCATTTCTGTTCGCCGTGCGGGCTTTACCACCGCGGCGCTGGGTCCCCGAAGGCGCCCTCTTCCCAGGAGGGTCACGTGGCCCCCTTCCCCCTGCGTCCCGGGGGGGGGGGGGAGCCCCCTCCAGCGGAGCCCCTGGCGTGCACCCCCGGGCGGATCGAGCTGTCCGGCTGTCAGTGTCTTTTCTTCCCAAACGCACATCGGACGGACACCTGGGTTCCATTTGCTCGCGTTTTGTTTTAAATGTTTGTTTCCTGACTCACGCGTGAGGTTAGCCTGTGTTTTCTTTCACTTCCTTTGCCTGATTTCCAGGCCCCCCCCCCCCCCATTTTTTGTTTTTCCTGCTCCTCGAAAGATTCCGTGTCCGCTTGGAACGGCCGCCCTGGGAACGAGGCAGGGCTCGGAGGACGGCGACCGGCGCCTTCTTTGCTGGAAGGTTCTCTCTGCTCAGGGTACAGGCTCCATCCCCAGTGGGGGCCGTGCAGGAGGCAGCCGATCCATGATTCTCTCATCACCGGTGTTTCTCTCTCTCCCTCTTCCTTACTCTCTGAAACCAATAAAAAGTAAGTGTAAAAATAAAAATAAATAAGCGACGAATGCTCCCAGCGAAACACACACCTGTGGCCTCACTTAGCCCCCGCCCGGCTCCCCTCTCGGAAGCCGTGGCAGCCACTCCTGTCCCCGATGCTCCCCTCCACCCTCCCCCCGAACCCACACCCGCCGGGGCGCTGCCGCCAGGCCCACACGGCATCTCTCTGTGGCTGCCAAAGCCACCGCCGGGCTGCGGGCATGGAGCCAGCACCGGCCACGCTCACCCGGCCATCCGGACACGGCTCCTGGCCCCCCCGCCCGGGGCCATTCCCGGGGCTCCGACAGCCACACCGCCGCTCCTGTGCAGACACAACCCCAGACCCCTCCCGCTCCGGGCCCCTGGGCCTCCTCCGCCGGCCTTGCCTCTGGGCCTCAGGGAGCAGGAGGTCCCAGGCCCAGCCATTCCCCCTCTCCCCTCGCTGGGACCTCACCTCGTCTCCCCTGTAAACGTCACCCCAAGACTCCCTCTGCGTCTCCAGCCGGCCACGGTGCCTGGCCACGGTCTCCGGCCACGTGTGGGCACAGCCGCCACGCAGGGCTCCGTGGGCTCCGTCGTCCCCAACGCGACCTGTGCAAAGCGGGGCTCCCGCTCTCTCGGCGCCGAGACCGTCTTCGCCGGCAGACGCGGCTGCCTCGGGCGGCACAGCTCCATCTGAGCCCCACGGCACCGCCTCCTCCTCCCACGATGCCATCTGCCGGAGCGCAGGCTGGTCCACACCCAGAGCGGCCGCGCTCGCCGCCTCGGCCCGCGGGGAGCAGGCCGCGCTCTGCCATCCGGATCAACCGGGCGTCCATGGAGCTCCCACGGCCTCTCGTTGTCCCTGATCCCCCGCCCCCCGCCCGCCCCAACCTGCGCCATCACCAGCCCACAGGCCGGGCGCACCCGTCCCTCCTCTGCTTCAGCCCTGCGCCCCTCCCATCGCAAAGCCTCCGCTCCCCCGAATCGGCCGGGCCGGGTACGGGGTCCCTGCGAGCCCCGAGGACACGCCCGGGCAGCCGCTGCCACGCCCCCCAGGTCCCCCTAGCCCCCCTCCCCACCCCCCACGCCGCCCTGCCCACGCGCTGGTGTGGAGGGGCCCCTGCCCCCTTCCCCGGCCCTGCCTCCTCCCAGCACCACGCCTGCTCCCGACTCCCCACACCCCTGAGGTCCACGGTCAAGGTCACCTTCACAGCAAGACCTCCCAGCCCTTCCCTTCAAAGCCACGCCCTCCCCGGCCCCCACCCGCCGTCCCTCTCTCTCCTCCACATGCCCGTGGCACACAGTGTGCTTCGGCCTTTCCCTCCTGCCCTGCCTGTCCCTCCCCCTCCCCCCGCCCTCACGCCAGAGCCGGGCTGGTGTCTGCGCCCCCGGATTCCGGGTCAGAGGAGCGCCAGCACCGCCAGGAGCCCGGCCCGCAGGCTCTCGGTGAGGGAAGGAGCCGGTCGGCCCAGACGCACCCTCTGGCCTTCCCGCCCGCTCCCGGGTCTCCGGCCCAGGGCACGGCGCTCCGGGCTGCCAGGAGCCGCGGGAGGCCCTGGTGGGGATCATTATGAAACGTCACCGAGACGGCAGGCACTGAGCCGAGGTCCCGCCTCACCGCCGCCCGGGACGGGCTGGCCACGCTCCCACGTGCGGCTCCGTGGGGTGGAGACGCACTTGCTGGCAGGCCTTCCGTCTCCCCGGCAACGGCCTGCGAGGCCGCTAAGCCGGCGTCAGCAAACTCATCGGCCCGCAGAGCCACACACCAACAGCACGACTGACACGTCTTCGGAGAGCCACACGTTTTAAACGTAAACTTCTAACGCCACTTCCACACAGACTGGCCCAGGCCGTGGTGTTTTGTGGAAGAGCCACACTGCAGGGATCAAAGAGCCGCCTGAAGACAGCAATGAAGCTTTGCCAATTCAAACCTGCCGAGTGCCACGTTACCTCTGAGAAGCCAGGGGAGGAGGGGACGGGCTGTCTTCTGGCCAAAACCTGGTGTGCAGGCGTGCTGGGCCCAGGTGTGCTGTGTTCCGGTGTTCTGGTCCAGACGTGCTGGGTCCAGGTGTGCTGTGTTCCGGTGTTCTGGTCCAGGTGTGCTGGGCCCAGGTGTGCCGCGTCCAGACGTGCTGGGCCCAGGTGTGCTGTGTTCCGGTGTTCTGGTCCAGACGTGCTGGGTCCAGGTGTGCTGTGTTCCGGTGTTCTGGTCCAGACGTGCTGGGCCCAGGTGTGCTGTGTTCCGGTGTTCTGGTCCAGGTGTGCTGGGCCCAGGTGTGCCGCGTCCAGACGTGCTGGGCCCAGGTGTGCTGTGTTCCGGTGTTCTGGTCCAGGTGTGCTGGGCCCAGGTGTGCCGCGTCCAGACGTGCCGGGCCCAGGTGTGCTGTGTTCCGTGTGCAGCGGTGCTTCGGCTGGCTCCTCCCCCCACGCCCGGCCACGCGTGTGGAGAAGTGGGACAAGGCCCCTGGGCACCGCAGCGTGTCACGGCCAGCAGGCCGCCGAGCACCTGGGAGACAGGAGGGCCACGGAGCTCAGAGGGCGGCCTGCAGGGGGAAGGGAGCACACGCCAGCCCGCTGCTGCGTCCGTGTGAGCAGATCACCCACAGAGCCAGCCGGGGCCAACACGCACTGACCGTTCTGTCCGCCTCTCACCCGTCTCGTCAGCCGTGAGCACATCAGCGCGCACGCGCACACACACACACACACACACACACACACACACACACACGTGACCGGACGCCGGGCCTCGCAATTAAAGAAATGGACCGAAAGGCGCCGCCCTTCACCTGTCCGATCGGCAGCCACTAAAAACCCTCCACGGCGGAATAAAGACTCGGTGCCGCTGGCTGAGGTAAGGGAAGACCTTCACTCACTCCTCAGGAACATAATAACGAGTGCCGCCTGGAAAATCACCTGGGAGTGGGTGAAATATAAACCACACACACCTCTGACCCCCACACGCCACCCTGAGGACTGACTCTGCGGCTGGACGGCACCAGCGTGTCCTGTGTCACTGAGCACGTTCTTGGCGCACACGGGACGGGCACAGACACGGGGGGCCCCGAGGAGCCGTGACGGGGACACGGGAGTGAGACACGCAGTGTCATCCCGTGAGACTGAACACTACCCCCGGTGTCGGTACGAACTGGGGTCGAAGACAGACCAGCAAGAAAATAAAGGCGTCATAGAGAGCAACTCCTATAAACCCAGTTGTGCACACACATATCGGGGAGACGCTGACACCCCTGATTTTTCTAGAATTCTTTTTAAAAAAGGAAAAGCGGTAGGAAGGCCCGTCCTCCTCGCCTGACCCCTCCCTGGCCCCGCTTCCTTTCTGCTGCCCAGGGAGCGGCGTGTCTCCCGCTGAAGGTTCTGAGTGTGTGTGACCCTGAGCTGCCGGCACGGAGAAAGGAATTCCTTCCCGCGGATCACACAACGGACAGGGTGGCCCCTCCGGGGAAAACTGCTGCTTTTCCGTTATCCTCAGAGGGTCCCTCATCCTGTAGGTGAACCTGCTGTTTTTAGATAGTCCCTTGCCCTGGGACATACCTGTTTTTGTTGTGTGACGGGAAAAGATAAACTTCACTGTCCGACCTTGCAGGCTCACCGCCTCAGGGAACAGACTGACGTGGATAACAATTCCCAAGGTCTCAGGCCCAGGGTTCGCTCATGCCGACCTCGAGGTCGCAAACTGTTTGCAACCATCACCTACGCCCGTGGCCGGCAAACCGCGGCGCGCGAGCCACCTGCGGCTCCTTGGCCCCTGGAGCGTTCTCACGCCGCTTCTTCAGAACAGACTGGCCCAGGCCGAACACCGCCGTCTGCGCACGCGGTGTTTTGTGGGAGAGCCGCACTCGGGGGCCGCAGAGCCGCAGGTGGCTCGAGAGCCGCAGTTTGCCGACCACGGTCTAAGGTAACAGACGGACCTTGATGATAATTCCCAGAGTCTCATGCCAAGGGGTAGCTCACGATGATCTCAGGCTGAAAACGGATGGTTAACCATCACCTGCGCCGAGCTCTTGGTGAAATCTGCAGACAGAGAAGCTCGAAGACATAAACCCGGGAACTTCCTGGGTGCTGTATGCTCGGAGATTTGGAAGAGACACCTCCTGGGGCCCCGCGATCAGTGGCTCCTGATGAACAGGCTCACGGAGGCACCCTGTCTCACCGGCCAACGCATAACACAGCCGTGAGTGCGGCCTGCCGCCGCCTCTGCACGGACACCCCGCCCCTCCCTCCCCCCGGCTCTGCATCCTGGGCTCCGGAGCCCGCCTCCGCGCTGGGGGCCTGCCGGGCACCCCCCCAGGCGAGTCCTGAGCTCTTCCTGCTCCCCGGTCTCCCTCCCTCTCCGTCCACCACGAGTGGCCAGCCGGTGCCGGCGCCGACGCCTGCCGGAGCACAGCCGAGCCTCCGCTGCCTGACCCGCGGGACACGGGAGCCCTCGGCCTCCCAGCCCCTCGCCCCCCGGTGGAGGGGTCTCGTGGCTCCGCTCCATCCCAAGCCCCAGTCCGAACACCCGGAGCTCCCGGGAGCCGGCGTCCGCCGCTGCCGTCCGCGGAGGCTTCGGACGCTGTCTGCGTGGCAGGCGGGTGAATGGAGGGCTTGTCCGGCCCACAAAGCGGCCTCTGTCCCGGCCCGAGCCCCAGCGGCTCGCATCGGAGACAGAGGCCTCAGTCTCGCTCCCCGTGCCCCGCCCAGCGGCCCACATCTGCCTGCCCGGGGCGGGCGGAGCGCACCCCCAGCTCGCGGGCTGGCCGTCCGCGGCGGGACCCGTGTCCTCCTCTCTCCGGTGAGGAGGGTGAGCGGCTATTCCACCATCGCCCGCGTCAAAGGAATGAATCTGACGGGGAGACCCTGAGCGTCCATCTTCTACAAAAACTGCCGTTTGACTGTTAACCTGCCACTGGGCTTCTGTAAGCGCGTGCTTGCTTCAATACTAAGGAAAGTAACACGACGCCCACGCCGGCGAGGCCATGGAACCTGCCCCAGACGAGGTTATCGGTGCTGGCGCAGCCAGGCCTCTGGCACCGGTCGCAGGGCCCAGCACTCAGGGGCTCTTTAAGAACTTGCAAAGGGGCCGGGAACACCCGCACTGGGAGACAGAGAAGGTCAAGCATACGAACAGGGAAAGCTCCTCCCTGGGGGGCCCAGCATCAGAGACGTTTTCCTCCGGCCGACTCCCCCTCTCAGCATCGCTTGGTTCCAGTTTTCCGTACCGGTGCGGAGCCTCAGGGCTGCACGCACCCTCTGAGCGGAGGCCCCAGACCTCAGACCCTGTCCGATGCCGCCGGGACCTCTGACCCATCCGTGTCCCCGTTTTGTCCATCCAGGAAGGGGGAGCAGTCCCAGGGACCTCTCTCTCCGGGGCTCCCCCGAGGGGGCGGTCCATAAACCGTCCCTGAGAAACGCCGGAGGCCTGAGGACTTCCAGCAGGAGTGCTGAGGCTCTGCGGGGCAGGGCGGGGCCGCCGGGGGTCCGGGCGGAGCAGCAGGAGCCGATGGAGGAGCGGGGAGGGGAGGCTCTGGGAATCGGACCGAGCCGCCGGGCGGAGTGCCTCTGGACGCCATTTCCCGGATGGATAAAACCCGGCCTCCGTCCGCCAGGATGGAAAGCCTTGGCCCCACCGAGCGCGGTCCCGTTCTCGTGGCTCCGCGGGGACACGGGGACCCGCGCCCGCATAGAGCGACGCCATCACCCCTCTCTCCGCGCTTTTCTCCTCTGGCTGCGGCTCTCCTGTTTCCAGAGGGAATGCCGGGGCTGAGCGTCACCAGACCTGCTCCCGGCCAGCGCCAGCCCGCGGGCTGCTGGTGCCACCCGACCTTCATGGCATCGGTCCTGAGGCCCCGCACCCCCCACGCCCACCCCCAGGCCCTATAGCCGCCCGCCCTCCCGCCACGGCCGGACTGATGCCGAAGGCCCCTGCCCGCGCGGGCGCGCTCCCCCTCCCAGCAGATGTTTACGAGCCCCCAGCGCCGGGCTGACCACGGAGATCCCATCAGGCGCCCGAGGGGCCGGTCTCCGCAGACCCGCCCGAGGGCTGGCTGATGTCCCAGGTGCAGGGAGCGGCGCAGGGTTAGGCCTCGGACTGAGCTGCTGGCAGAGCCACAGACAAGTCCCGGCGTGGAGGGCACAGCCTCTCAGCAGCATCAGGTGGCCTCTCTGTCACCCAGGGCCTTCCTGGGCAGCTGACGGCTGTGGGAGGGCAGCAGGTGCTGCCAGAACCAGTGAGACTCACAGGAACACGGTAACTGTGGTGACCACCGCCTTGTTTGCCTCTGGCTGTAAAACAAAGCCTCAGCTTGCCGTCTGGATCTGTCCTGCAGCCTCGGCCAGGCACAGGAGAGCCACCTAGACCAGTGGTCGGCAGACCCATTAGTCAGCAGAGCGGCGAACCTCGGCAGCTTGTGAGCCACAGCTTGCCGACCGTGGACCTAGACCCAGCTTATTCTCTTCGTCTGTCTTTTCTTCATCCTTCACCGCCCCCCCCCCCTCCCCAGGCTCGCCGAACCCTTGGCTGTGCCCTCCGGGGGAGACCCACGTGGAACGGAAGTTAAAACCATGCACACCCTCCCTGCAGCCCGCTCCCACTGCGCCCGCTGTGACCGGGGGACCGGGAATCCCGAGGGACCAGGGCGGCCTCGGGAGCAGCGGAGTGAGGCGGCTGCGGGGAGAGCGGGGGTGGGAGCAGGCGTAGCCTGGGAGGCCCAGACCCCACAGCACTGCCCGCCGGCCACAAGGGGAGCAGCCAGGAGAGCCACGCCCATAAGAAGCGGAAGAAGGGAGCACTGGCCGCTCCCCGGACGGCAGGAGCCTGAGACGCTGCCCGTCCAGAGGGCTCGGGGCTGACGGCTCACACACGAGGGCAGAACCCTGCGACGTGGCTGAGCTCCGCCCTGGAAACCAGGAGGCCACGCTTCCACTCCCGGTCAGGGCCCGGCCCGGGGCCCAGGCTCCCTCCCCTGGAGGGGCGTGCAGGAGGCCCATGATCCCCCCGCATCCTGGATGTTTCTCTCTCCCTCTCCCTCCTCCCTGACCTCAATAAACACACGTTTTAATAACCAACACATGGACCTGCTGCCCTGGCCAGGGACGGAGCGAAAACAAGGTCACGGCCAAGGCCAGGGCTTCAGGCCAGGGAGAAGGAATCGGAGAGATTACACGCTCACAGATAAGGGATGCCCCGCCCCGCCCGGCGGGAAGAGCGAATTCCTTCAAAACACCGGGCGCCAGAGGCCCCACTGCCTGGGCCTGGGCGGGGTTCAGTGAGCGTACGGGAAGCACGCAGCTCGGATGGCGGCTGGTGTGCGAAGAGGAGAAGCGGGCTCGGAGCCACGTGGCGGGCACCAGGGGCTCCTCTGTCCCACGGCCGCGACCCCCCAGGTTTGAGAGACGAACCCCGTCCTCTGCGCACAGACCGCCCCCTCGTTCTCGCCCCGCCGGCCTCTGGCTCCGCGTCCCTCGGCCGGCCTCCCAGCCTGGCCCGAAGGCGTGGCCACACCACGGACGAGGGAGAGTGCGAGCGGGGGTCGCTCCTGGGCTGAGCGTGTCTGAGGGAAAGGCGCCTGGTGCGTTCCAGACATTTCTGAGACCTATGTGCGGCCCCGGGCCGGCGGCACAGGACACGGCGCTGGGCTGGGGACTGCGGTCCCGGCCCTCGCTGCCCCCGGGCTGCAGACGCTCACCGCTCACCGCTACGGCACCAAGGGCACCGGCCGCGGCGCGGGGGTCTGGCCCCCGCCGGCCGGTTCATCACCGCGCCGCCCGCCGCCCCCACGGGCCTGGCCTGTACCGGGTGTCCTGGGCCCCGCAGCCTCGGTCTCCCCTCCCCCCGCCCCACCCGGGAGCTGCCACGGACCCGGACTGTCCTGGAGACGCAGAGGCAGCCTCCTGGTGCCTCCGGAAAAGCGGTTCCTTCCGGTAACAGGACCGAGGTGGCCGGCCCCATGCCCCCCTCCTGTCCTGCGGCCTCACACACAGACGGGAGCCCGCAGCCTGGGAGAGCCGCTGGGCCAGGCCGCCCTCGGAGGGCGAAGGTGACAGGCGAAGGTCTGCGGAGCCACAAGGGGCACTGGGTCTCACCACCACGCCTGCCGTCAGCCTCGCCGAGGAGCCCTGTGCCCGGTCTTTGTTGGAGCTCTGTCCTGCCAGGCACACGGAGACATACATGTCCGTCCATGTAAACACGTGCTCCTGACCCTGGCAGGTGGGGATGGAGGTTGAACTCCGAGCCCCAGGACCTGTGGAGGGACCTTGGTCAGGTCTTTGCAGACGAGCGAGTTACCACACGGTCCACAGAGCGGGCCCGCTCCACGGACGCTGACCAGAGTGTCTGCCGTCTTAGCCTGTTCGGCTGATCTTTTTTTTTATTGAATATATTTTATTGATTTTTTTTTTACAGAGAGAAGGGAGAGGGATGAGAGTTAGAAACATCGATGAGAGAGAAACATCGATCAGCTGCCTCCTGCACACCCCCCACTGGGGATGTGCCCACAACCCAGGTACATGCCCTTGACCGGAATTGAACCTGGGACCCTTGAGTCTGCAGGCCGACGCTCTATCCACTGAGCCACACCAGTCAGGGCTCGGATGATCTTTTTCTAAAAATACTTTTTTATTGATTTCAGAGAGGCAGGGAGAGAGAGAAACATTCATGATGAGAGAGAATCATGGATCGGCTGCCTCCTGCACGCCCCACACTGGGGATGGAGCCCACAACCTGGGCCTGTGCCCTGACCGTGACCTCCTGGTTCACAGGTCAACACTCAATCACGGAGCCACACCGGCCAGCCGGGCGGACATCCTGACCAACATCCCACAGGGGGAGGGGCTGTCAGCAGACTCTCTTCCTCCCGTTTCGGAGGCCGGAGCGGGTCCGGGTGCCCCGTCGGGGCTGGGAGTGCTCCTCCCCCTGACAGTCCGCCCCTCACCGTGTCCCCCGGACGGAGGGGCCGGGTCCCCTGTATAACGGCGCCCACGGCCTCCACACCCCACCCCATTGGGGGCCACCCCCCCCACTGGGGGCCAGGCTGGGGCCGGGGATGGGGCACGGCGCCTCCTGCAGCCGGTCCTGCGTGTGAGGGGAGGCAGGAGCCGCCGTGTGGGGCCAGCACGCTCGGACCTGCGAGCACGGCCCCAGCGTGGCGCCTGGCGTGCAGTGTCCTGTCCCAGCCGCTCGCCTGGGCCCGCATCCTCTCCGCGCCCCAGCCGGCCCGCACGGGGTCCCCGCTCCACTGCGCCTCCGCGTACTGACAGGAGGCAGGCCCCTTGCACACACCGCCACCGGCCGGTGCGGCTCGGTGAGCGTCGACCAGGACCCGGGAGGTCAGGGTTCCATTCCCCGTCCGGGCACAGGCCCCGTTGTGGCCTCGATCCCGTGCGGGGGTGCCGGAGGCAGCCGGTCTGTGGTTCTCCCCCATCACGGACGCTTCTCTCTCTCCCTCTGAAATCAATAAAAGCATTTTTTTTAAACTGAGTTATAACCACATGAGCTCCCCAACGCCAGCCGGGCCAGGACGGGACGGTGTCCACGCCGTCAGAGTGGGGTCACTCGCACCCCGTTTTCCCCCGGGGACCGGGGTCCGGGCCTGGCCCGCGGAGCAGCAGTGCGGCGTGGGGAGCGGGCTCTGGGGCTCATGCTCCGCACCCCCCCCCCAGCTCGCCCCCCCCCCCCCAGCCCTCAATGCTCCCCCTCCACAGGCGAGACCGGCCGCCCGGAACCAGACTCCGTGACCTCTTCCCCCTGACCTCTCTGGGCATAACCTCTTCACACTTTTTAAAAAATAACGAAACAGAACTCAGACAGGAAGCTGCAAAGAGGGGGGGGGGGGGGGCCTCTTGCCAGGGCTGGGGGAGGGAGGCACACACCACAGCCTGCCTGCAGGGCCCAGGACCTGGGGCAGGGCCCCCCACCCCTGTGTCCCTGCCTCCTCCTCTGCCCGGGGCCCCTGCAAGCTTCCTCTCCCTCCAGAGCCCGGGCCTCCCCTCCAGCCCCAGGCCTCCCCTCCAGCCTCCCCCCCAGCCCCCAGGCCCGGCCCGCCTCCCCGGCCTCACTGACCAGCACCTCTGGGTGGGACACTCCCAGGGGGCCGGCCTGAGTCCCTCCAGGCCTTTCCTAACCCCAGGCCCGCCCCCAGGAAGGGGGTCCTTCCAGACCTGTGGGACCCAGCCTGGGGTCACCTCTGGGTGCAGGCACCAGCCTCCGCCCCCACCCCGGGCAGCAGGCCTTGGCCGGTCTCCCCTCCCTCCCGCACCCGCTCCCGCCTGGCCGCCGGGAGCCAGGCTACACGCTGCTGGCGGCGTTTCTCCTCTTTGGGGTTCAGTGTGTGAGTGTTGGGGGGCAGAGACAGAGGGCGGGGGAGCGCCCACAGCGGGGACCCTCTGGGACCCCACGGAGTGGATGGGCACCAGGAGGAGCCCTTTCCCAGGGGCCTGGGCGCCGATGGGAGCGGGGACCGGGGACCGGGGACCCCGGCCTCGGAGGGGCGGCGGCGGGAGAGGTGGCGGGTCCTGGGCGCCCGGGGAGATGGGTAACGGGCGCCGGTCCCCGCGCCCCGCCCGGACCTCGCCCTCCGCGGCCTGCGCCCCGCGGCCCCTCCGCCCCGGCCCCTCCGCCCCGGCCCCTCCGCCCCGGCCCCTCCGCCCCGGCCCCCTCCGCCCCGGCCCCTCCGCCCCGGCCGGAGCCCGGAGCCCGGCGCCCGGCGCCCGCGGGGGAAGGGGACCCGCTCCCCCAGCCGCGCGGAGGCCGCCGCCCCGCGGGCAGCCGGCCGGGGGCGCCCCGCACGGAGCCCCGGTCCGCCCCGCCCGCCCGATGCGGACACAAAGGAACGTCCGCGCGTCACGCACCGGCCGCGCCGCCTCCGGCTCCGGCTCCGGCTCCGTCCGCTCCGCCGCCGCCGCTCCGAACGCTCCGCCCAGGCCTGTCTCCGCCGCCGGCGCCTCCGCCCGCTCCGCCGGCCTCCGCCTCCCCCGCTCCGGGCGCGGCGCGAACGGCACAAAGACCGCGCCCCCGCCCGCCCGCCCGCCCGCCCGCCCGCCCGCGGCGCCCCCTGCCGCCCGCCCGCGGCGCCGCACGCCCGCAGGGGGGCCAGGGGGCCCTGCCAGCCGCCAGGAGCGCCCCGAGGCCGGCCTGGGGGGACAGGAGCGCCCGGACCCCGGCCTGGGGGGACAGGGGGACCTGGGGGGGGGACAGGAGCGCCCCGAGCCCGGCCTGGGGGGACAGGGGGACCTGGGGGGGGACAGGAGGACCTGGGGGGGGGACAGGAGCGCCCCGAGCCCGGCCTGGGGGGACAGGGGGGCCCAGAGGCCGGCCTGGGGGGACAGGGGGACCTGGGTGTGAGTGTTGGGTTCAGTGTGTGAGTGTTGGGGGGCAGAGACAGAGGACCTGGGGGGGGGGGGACAGGAGCGCCCCGAACCCGGCCTGGGGGGACGGGAGCGCCCACACCAGGGGAGAAGGTGCCAGGCAGAGCTCAGCCCTGAGCCCGGGCGGCCCCGGTCCCTCCCAGCAGGTCCCCCCGGACCTGGCACACGGGCTGGCCCTGGGCTCCCTGGAAGTCTGTCCCCGATGCCAACAGCCACGGGGGCCCCTGAGCCAGCTGGAAGCAGTGGTGCCGCCTGGCCCGCTGGCCCAGGGGGTGAGCTTCCACCCAGGAACCCAGAGGTCAGGGTTCGATTCCCGGTCAGGACTCATTCCGGGTTCCGGGCTCGACCCCCAGGAGGGGCGTGCAGGAGGCAGCCGGGCCGTGACTCTCTCATCACGGATGTTTCTGTCTCTCCCCCTTCTCCCTCGCTGAGATCCATTCAGACACACACACCTCCACATGTTTTAAAATAAAATTTATTGATTTTTTACAGAGAGGAAGGGAGAGGGATAGAGAGCCAGAAACATCGATGAGAGAGAAACATCGATCAGCTGCCTCCTGCACACACCCCTACTGGGGATGTGCCCGCAACCAACGTACATGCCCTTGACCGGAATTGAACCCGGACCCCTTCAGTCTGCAGGCCGACGCTCTATCCACTGAGCCACACCTGTTTCGGCCACACACTTCTATATTTTTTTTTAAAGAAAGAAATGGGTGCCTGGTGAGAGGCCCTCCCTCTGCCAGGCCACACAAGCTTCCCCTCTCCCCCGTCCCCCCTCGGGGCTGCTCTGGGCAGGGGGGGGGAGGGGGGGCCTGCATGGTCCGGCTCCGGATACCTGCGGTGCAGGCAGAGCCGTCCCGGCCGTTGAGCGCTCCCCGCATCTGCGGGCAGAGCCAGGGACCCGTGGCTCGTTTTGTCAATGGACCCTGACGGGGTGTCCCTGTGGGCAGAGGCCGACCCCACTCATGGCACCTGGCCCGGTGGGGCCCGCCAACAGGAAGTGGGCACCGAGACCGCGGCCACGACTCCGCTGCCCGAGGTTTAACACGAGAAGGGGGTGGCGGGCGTGGGCTTCACCCCTGAGCAGGGCGCCGGGGGGCCGGGCAGGTGTGACCACCTCATGCCGACCCCACCGTGTGGCCAGAGGGTCGGGACCCTCGTCCCATCCCTGGCCTCCCAGGGGGGAGAGGTGGGCCCGGGATCACGGCCAGCGCTGTCCTCACATGTGGCTGTGGACCGCTGCCCCCGGGACCCCCAATGGGCTGAGAGCTTCGGGGGGCACCCTGGCGATGTGGGGCCTGGAGGTGCCTTCCCACAGACTCCCTCTGCCCTCTCCCGTCCGGCCGCTCCTGAGCTGTGTCCCTTCCCAGTTAACAGTCACGGGGCAGCGTGGGGGAGGGCCGCCGGGTGTCGGCGGGATCTGGCGCGCTCTGGCCGGCGCTGTGGGGGGCAGGGACTGGTCGGCCGGCTGGTGTGGGAAACGGTAACCACCGCGTGCAAACGGGGGCAGAGCAGCCGGGACAGCCGGATGCCGGGATGCCGGATGCCGGGATGCCGGATGCCGGGATGCCGGGATGCAGGGCGGTAGACACACCCGGGGCTGTTGCTATGACTCCCACGCCCAGGGCTGTTGCTATGACTCCCACGCCCGGGGCTGGTGCCATGCTGGCTGCCCTCCTGCAGGAACTCAGCTTCTCTCGAGGTGGTTTTGGGCCACTGGGCCCCTCAGACGCAGACGCCTGCTCTAGTTGGAATACAAGGCCCTCTGACCGCCACGCCCTCTCGTCGCCGAGAGGATAAAAGGTGCTCAGGACCCCGGGCGGCCTGACTGATGCTTCACGTGGCCTCGCCTCTGGCGATGGCAGCTCGCAATGACCTCACACTGTGTCACACGCACGGAGAGGGAGGCTCAGACAAAACACGTTTTAATATATTATATCTCTGACACGGGCAGACATATACACACACCAGGACAACATATACACGCGTCTCCCCAGCGGCTCAGGCAGGGGTGTGGGTTCAGGGAGCGAAAAGCCGTGGCTTGTGTCCGACGGGCAGCGTGCGCTGGCGCTGTGGGCTGTTCCCCTCCGGGCGGGAGGCCGCCTGGTCAGCGTTGGGGCCAGCGTCGGGGTCAAGGTCAGCGTCTGGAGTCAGGGTCAGCGTCTGGACCAGCGTCAGGGTCAGCGGGAGAAAGTGTCCCTCGTCGGAGCACTGGCTGCGGCCGGGTTCTGTGTCAGGGAATTCCTCTGGTGGAATCAGCGGCCGTTGGCACCGCGCACTCACGCGAAGCGTGAAAACAGTCCGAGCTGTGTGTCTGCCGCCGGCAGTGACACCCTCACGGCCTCGCTGCCATCGGCCCACGGGAGCCGCTGCCTGTGTGTCTCCTCCTCTGGCCCCGGGGAAGCCGGTGTTCACAGGCCCCTGGCGGGAGCCGCCTCCTCTGTGTGTGTGTGCTGTGGTTTGACCCCCACGGAAGACATGACAGCACCATGGGGCACGCACACACACACACACACACACACACACACACACTCCTGCTGAAGGACAAGGGCTTGAACTCCAAAGCAGGGATGTCTTTCCCGAGTAGCAGACTCCAGCCAGGGCAAAGCCTGCCGAACCCGCAGGCCCGGAGACAAATGGGCCAGGGGGCAGGCGACGCAGCTGGGCATGCGCCCCCTGGTGGCAGGCAGCGGAGCGGCAGCAGGATGGAAATAGCTCTTCCCTCGGCTCCGGCCAAAAATTTCCCATGATTTTGCTTTTTTGGAAACAATGACAGGAAGCTGTCCTTTTCCAGGCCACAAACAAGGACCGGGTTACGTAAACGAGGGCTCTGGCCCTGACCGCGCTCGGGGCAGGTCCCTCCCGGTCCCTCCCAATCCCTCGTGGTGCGAGGGAGACGCGGGCCTGTGCTCGGGCCTGGACGGGCTTCGCTCCCCGGGGCCCCGCGGACTCAAGAAGCAGGACCGGCCCTGGGCTCTGTGGACACGGGGTCCAGGAGAGAGAGAGAGAGAGAGAGAGAGAGAGAGAGAGAGAGAGATATGAGAGAGAGAGAGAGAGGGAGGGAGAGAGAGAGGGAGAGAGAGAGGGAGAGAGAGAGGGAGAGAGAGAGAGAGGGAGGGAGAGAGAGAGATATGAGAGAGAGAGAGAGAGAGAGAGGGAGAGAGAAAGAGAGAGAGAGAGAGAAATGAGAGAGAGAGAGAGGGAGAGAGAGAGGGAGAGAGAGAGGGAGAGAGAGGGAGAGAGAGAGGGAGAGAGAGAGGGAGAGAGCGCCCACGTTTATGGAGCGGTAAGCGGGGCCCTGGGCTGGTCCCGGCACCATGGGGGGACGCGGCCACCTGCCCAGGCCGGCCCCTAAGCCTGCGGAGTGGCCGCTCCTGAGCCGGCCACACCAGTCCGCGCTCGGCACGCGGGGAGGGAGTCCCGGTGGCTACCGTGCCAGGGCGGCAGGCAGACGGCGTTGCCACAAGCAGCTGTGGCCGCAGGACGGTGTCCCCGTCGTCCCAGAGGTGGCCGCTGGCCGCTGGGGGGTTGGCAGAAAAGACGTGGCCATCACACGGACAAACTGGAGAAGTCACATGGCCGTGGACAGGCAGGCGTCACAGGACTCGGTGCAAAAGCCAAACCAAGCAGGCGAAGTGCCCCGGTGAGCGGCCTGCACCCGTGGGTCTCGGTCACCATGGTAACTCCCACCGAGCACGGCGGGGCCGCTGGGCCGGGGCGGCGGAGGAGCGGCGGGAGGACGCGCCGGCGCCCCTACCAGTCCAGCTGCAGGTCGGCCTTGCTCCACACGTACTTCCCGCCGCGCTTGAGGAAGGTCTGCTCGTCGAAGCCGCTGAACCTGATGGCCTCCTGCACGCCCACGTCCAGGATGGACGGGGACGGGTCCTTGCGGCCCGCCCGGCAGTTCAGGAAGCGCATCTGCAAAGGGCAGGGCAGACATGGGGTCCCGGCCTGGGCCCGCCAGACCCTCTGCTGGGCTTCACCCCGGTGAGTGGGGGGTACCCCCCTTCCCCCATCCCCCCCCCCCCCGTTTCAGCCCGTGTCCGCCCGGAGCCCCTGGCCGGGCGCCGCTCAGCTGCCAGCCCCCGGGCACCGCACGCGCACTGACCTCACGCCCCACGCCCCCGAGAGGAACGCGGAGTAAGTGGCAGTGAACTAACTTGGATGAACTTGGAAACAGTAAGAAGCTAAAAAGTCACAGGAAGCGCCTCTCAATAGACCAAATCCAACTTAAAAACTTGCCGCCATAGTTCTTATTAGACTCATTTTTTAAAAACGGGCCTTTGGGCCCTGGCCGGTGCGGCTCAGTGGAAAGTGTCGGCCTGCGGACCGACGGGTTCCTGGCTCCGTTCTGGTCCAGCTCCGTTGTAGGAGCACTGGCTGCGGCCCAGGCCCTCCCTGGTCCGGGCTGGTGCAGGAGGCAGCCGATGGATGAGTGTCTCTCCCGTGGGTGTTTCTCTCTCCCACTCACCCTAATGCTCGTGGGAACACATCCCTGGGAGAGGACTGAGGAAACAAAGAGAAGAAGGAGGGAGGAAACGCTGGCCCAGGGCCGCCGTGGCCAGCGCGGTGCTCCGGCCCCGTGGCTGCCCCCCTCTGCCAGGACGGGGTGGGGGGGGGGGTCCCGGAAGGCGGGGGACTCACATACTCATCCAGGATCAGGTAGGAGTCCTTCATCTGCAAAGGGAGGGGTGCGGTCAGTCTGCGGCCAGCCTCAGGCTCGGGGCCTGCGATCGTCGCCCCGGGCTCAGCGCCCCCACCGCGCCTCAGCGTCTGGCCACGTCCCCCACGTGAGCTTCCCCTTCCCACCTCCCCCCACCACCCTCCAGGGCAGCTGGGGGGAGTCCCACCCTCCAGTCTCACAGCCCGGGTCCCCGCCCTGTGCCCAGCGGTCCCGTGCCGCTCGGAAAAGTCTCCCGGCGGTTTTCCCGCCTCCTCTCGTGGTGCGAGAGCCGCTCTATTACCTAGCATGCCCAGGGCCGATGGCCCGGCCCCCTCCGCCCCCTCGCCCCAGGCCTGTGGTCCAGGAGGACAGACAGCGCTCCGCTCTCATAGTGGCACCGCGCCCGCTGGAGGAGGGGCACCTGCGCTCACGCCAGGGCAGCAGGGCGGTCCTCGCCAGTGCGGCCCAGTGGTTAGAGTGTCGGCCTGCAGACTGAAGCGTCCTGGGCTCGATTCCCGTCAGGGCACAGGCCACGTTTCGGGCTTGACCCCCAGGAGGGGGCGTGCAAGAGGCAGCCGATCCATGGTTCTCATCATGGATGTTTCTCTCTCTCTCTCCCTCTCCCTTCCTCTCTCGAGAATCAGTAAAAATATATTTTAAAAAAGCTAAGGCCCCAGGGCTGGAGGGCGCAGGACGGATGCCGGCCGCAGCCCTAGACTCCCCCGGGCCCGGTCTCTGTGACCCCGTGGGGCCGGGCGAGGGGCCTTGAGGGGGTCTGAGGGGGGCGTGCCGGTCGGAGGGTCTGGATGGGGGCGTGCTGGTCGGAGGGGTCGGAGGGGTCGGAGGGGTCGGAGGGGTCGGAGGGGTCGGAGGGGTCTGGGTGGGGGCGGCCGGCGGCCGGGCACCCACCTTGGCGTTGCTCTCGGGCACCAGGCAGGGCAGCCCGCGGTGCCGGTCCAAGAAGGCCTGGAACTCCTCCTCGCTGATGACGAAGCGCTCGGCCTCCCGCAGGGCGCTGGCCCCCACGTTCTCCCCCTCGATGAGGAGGCACTGGAACACCTGGAACACGCGTGTGCTTGGCGGGCACGTCCCGTCGGGGCCACCCGCCCCGGCCCCGCCCCGGCTTCCTCTCCCCAAGCGGAGTCCACCCCTCAGACCGAGGAACATTCTAGAAAGTCACGGCTGGGGGTCCCGGAGCTCGCCCTGGGGTTAGGGAGCACGGATGTTCCCAAGAGGCAGGCACGGACATGACGGGCCTCGGTGACATTTGATCTGGTTTCATCACCTCAGTCTTCGGACTACAGAATAGCAAATGCTCCTGGAAGGAGGTATGGGCCATGCGAACACATACATGACCTGTGTTTGCGTGCCAAAGCCCGGGTTGTGGGCTCCATCCCCAGTGTGGGGCGTGCAGGAGGCAGCCGATCAATGATTCTCTCTCATCATGGATGCTTCTATCTCTCTCTCCCTCCTCTCCTCTCTGACATCAATCCTATATAATAAAAGCATAATATGCAAATCGACCAAACAGCTGAATGAACGGTGGAGCAACCGGTTGCTATGATGTGCACTGACCACCAGGGGGCAGATGCTCAAAGAGCTGCCCCTAGCCGTAGGCCCCAGGACACCAAGGCAGGTGCCAGTGCCCCCGCACCCCATCACCTCGCCGGTCAGATGAGCTCTGATGGCCAGCCAGGCCAAGGCACCTTTCCCAGGCTCTAGTAAAAACATACATTTTTTAAAAAGAAGGACCTGGCTCTGGCTGACTCTGCGGCTCAGAGCTGCAGGCTCAGCATCTCCACACCCCAAAGCCGGTCCCACCAGTGCGGCGTGGCGTGGCCGCGAGCATGGCCGTGGCCATGGCGTGGCCGTGGGCGGAGCGCGGACTCACCTTCCAGCGCACGGGGTTCAGCTCCTGGATGTGGGCGCGCATGTCCTCGTCCACGTTGAAGCGGTTGATGACAGAGTTGACCTTGAAGGCCACGCGGTACTGCCGGCACCAGCGCCGCAGCCGCCGCAGGTTCTCCACGTGGTTGAGCCGGCCCTGGCCGCGGCCGATGAGCACGTTCACCTCCTCGTTGAAGCTGTCGCAGGAGATGGCGAGGATGTCCAGGTACTGGCCTGTGGGGAGGGCGGCCGCTCAGACCCGCAGCGAGGCCAGACACGGCCCGGCGGCGGCCGCCACCTCCCCGCCTTACACGCCCCCGTCACCGTGTAAACGCCGTGTGCCCCGCCCCACAGCTCCCGTGGAGACACGTGTGCATCCTGGGAAATAATCTTAGGAAAGGAGCCGCTCACAGGACGCCAGCAATGTTTACAAGCCCTTGCGTGTGTGTGTGTGTGTGTGTGTGTGTGTGTGTGTGTGCGTGCGTGCCTGTGTGTCTATGTAAGTGTGTGTGAGCTCCTACCCGCACGTCCTCCAGGGCCTCACTCACTCCTGAGGGCGTTGGTGTGCTGGAGCTCTGCAGACCTACATCTTTTCACACACACACACACACACACACATGCTCACACACGCACACATGTACACACACACACTCACACACACACACACACACACACACACACACACACACTAGAGGTCCGGTGCACGAAATTCATGCAAGGGGCTCGGCCCTCACAGACCCGGTTTCGTCCAAAAGGTCATCTGGAAGTGTGTGTGTGTGTGTGTGTGTGTGTGTGTGTAATTGATTTCAGCGGGGAAGGAGGGGGGCGGGGGGCGCACGGACCGGGGCACAGGGGCTGGGGGCACACGCTGAGCCAAACCCTGGCCCGGTTGCTCACTTTCAGGAGCCTGACCGTTGATAACAGATGAGCAAAGCGGTGGGGCTTGCCTGCCGGTGGGGAACCGGAGCCCAGCCCCCACTCTCTCCCCCGGGCAGGCCGGCGGCTGAGGGCTGTGCGCACACACACTGTTATCTGCCCCAGCACGTGTGTACGGGAGCCCTGCGGACTCACACCGCTCCCCACACGCAGCTGCGCGGAGATTAGAACAAGCCTGCGTGGTCCCCTCGCCGGCAGGCCTGGCCGGGAGGGAGGGAGGGAGGGAGGGAGGGAGGGAGGGACGGAGGCGGGGACGGAGGGAGGGAGGAGGGAGGGAGGAAGAGCAGAGGCGCTCACCGTACTCCTTGAACCAGCGCTCCCGGATGAGGCTGCCGTTGCTGACGATGCTCACGCTGGGCAGGCCCAGCTCCTGCTTGCAGAACCGCACCAGGCGGCCCAGGTACTCGCCGCGGTCCTTCAGGAACGGCTCCCCGCCCGAGAAGTTCACCTTCTCCATGCCTGGGGCCGACACGCCTCGGTGAGAGAGCGCCCGGACCTGCCGCTCCCGCACGCCCCCGCACCTCCCGCACGCACCCCCCGCACGCCCCCGCACACTCCTGCATTGCCCCCGCACGCCCAAGCACGCCCCCGCACCCCCTGAAAGCCACCCATATGCCCCCTGCACGCCCGCCACTGGGACAGAGCCCTAGACCCAGACACAGGCCCAACCAGGATTGAACCCGGGACTCTTCAGCCCACAGGCTGGTGCTCTACCCACTGAGCCACACCAGCCAGGGCCAAGACACATCTTTCTCCCGTTTCTCTGTCCGGCACAGACAGCCATCATCACCTGACGCCAAAGCCTTCTTTTCTCCGCCGGGCAGCCCTGTGCTCGGCCACCGGCCGGCATGCCCCTCCTGCCCACTCCTCCCCCAGACCCACAGTGAAGGTGGCGGCCCAGGACTCCCCCAGGCCTGCGTGTCCTGTTCTCCCCAAGAGGCTTTACAAAGAGGGTGCCCCGACCTTGCCTGGAACAGTCCCAGGAGGGCACCCCGAATCCCAGCTGTTGGTCCCTCCTGGGGCCTCTGCTCTCAGGGGTGCTGTGATTGGCCAGCTCGTCGCCATGGACGAGCTCACAGGCTGGGGGGCTCCAGGCGAACACCCTCTCCCCGGGAGTCTAGGTGAACAGGCAGGTAACGGGGCACACCCCCGCCCCTGGGCCCCCCGCCCCTGGGCCCCCAGCCCGTGCGCCCCCAGCCCGTGTGTGCCCCCCCAGTGCCCCCAGCCCGTGCGCCCCCAGCCCCTGCGCCCCCAGCCTCTGCGCCCCCAGCCCGTGCGCCCCCCCGTGCGCCCCCCGCCCGTGCGCCCCCCCCTGTGCGCCCCCAGCCTGTGCGCCCCCCCCCGTGCGCCTCCCGCCCGTGCGCCCCCCCCGTGTGCCCCCAGCCCGTGCGCCCCCCCGCCCGTGCGCCCCCAGCCCGTGCGCCCCCAGCCCGTGCGCTCCCCCCGTGCGCCCCCAGCCCGTGCGCCCCCCCCCGTGCACCCCCAGCCCGTGCGCCCCCCGCCCGTGCGCCCCCAGCCCGTGCGCCCCCCGCCCGTGCGCCCCCCCCGTGCTCCCCCCCCCCGTGCGCCCCCAGCCCGTGCGCCCCCAGCCCGTGCGCTCCCCCCGTGCGCCCCCAGCCCGTGGGCGCCCCCAGTCCGTGCCCCCCCCCGTGCGCCCCCCGCCCGTGCGCCCCCCCCCGTGCGCCCCCAGCCCGTGGGCCCCCCCGTGCGCCCCCAGCCCCTGTGCCCCCAGCCTGTGGGCGCCCCCAGCCCTCAGCCCCAGGCCCGTGCGCCCCCCCCCCCCCCCGTGCGCCCCCCGCCCGTGCCGGGGGCGGGGCCCGATGCCCGGGGGGACTCACCGGCCTCCTTGAGCAGCCGCAGCCCCCGCTGGGCCTCCTCCAGGGGCAGCACAAAGGAGGTCTTGGCCGTGTGGAAGCAGAAGCCGCACTTGTAGTTGCACTGGCGCGTGAAGTGGTAGTTGACGCTGGTGGGCGTGAGGGGCCCGTCCTGATCCTTCTCCTCCTCCTTCTCCCGGGCCCCCTGGGGCCCCGGCCCCTCCTGCCGCCCCTCCCGCAGCCCCCCGCCCCCCTGGGGCCCCGCTGGCCGCAGCGCCGCCCAGAGCCCCAGGAGCAGGGGCGCCAGGAGGCTCCACAGCGCGCCCAGCAGCCTCCCGGGCACCGCCAGGGCAGCCAGCGTCCACATGGTGAGCGGGTGGCCGGCCGCCCCGCGCGCTTATATGTGTGCAAACACCGTCCGCGGCGGACACACCCCCTGAGCTCAGCGGCTGAGTTTCGGTTCTCTGTTCCCCCAGGAGCTGGCGCGGGGCCAGGCGATCACGCCCGGCCGGCTGTGCTCCCTGCACCGGTGCCATCGCGATAGACACGGGCGGCCCCGCTGTCCCCGCTGACTCACCCACGTCACCGAGGGCTCCGGCCCTCACCTTCGTCCCCTTCGCCAGCGCCGCCGGGAAGGTCCCTGGGAAAGGTGTGACCGCCACCGCCCCGCCCGCGGCCGCTGACTGCATCTGCCTGTGATCCCTCACCGACCCCGGGACCTCCGCACTCCCCCGTGACCGCCTCACCCCACCGTGACCCCCTCACTCCCCCGTGACCCCCCCTGTGATCCCCTCACCCCCCTGTGACCCCCTACCCCCCTGTGATCCCCTCACTTCCCCGTGAACCCCTCACTCCCCCATGACCCCTCACCGCCCCGTGACCCCCTCACTTCCCCTGTGACCCTCTCACTCCCCCTGTGACCCCCTCACCCGCCCCGTGACCCCCTCACCGCCCTGTGACCCCCTCACCGGCCCTGTGACCCCCTCACCGGCCCCGGGACCCCCTCACCCGCCCCGTGACCCCCTCACCGCCCTGTGACCCCCTCACCCGCCCTGTGACCCCCTCACCGCCCTGTGACCCCCTCACCCGCCCTGTGACCCCCTCACTCCCCCGTAACCCCCTCACCGGTCCCGGCACCCCCTCACTCCCACGTGACCCTCTCACTCTCCCTGTGACCCCCTCACTCCCCTGTGACCCCCTCACTCGCCCCATGACCCTCTCACTCTCCCTGTGACCCCCTCACTCGTCCCGTCACCCCCTCACCCGCCCTGTGACCCCCTCACCCCCCCGTGACCCCTTCACTCCCCCGTGACCCCCCCTGTGACCCCCCTATGACCCCCTCACCCCCTTGTGACCCCCTCACTTCCCCTGTGACCCTCTCACTCCCCCGTGAACCCCTCACTTCCTTGTGACCCCCTCACTCCCCTGTGACCCCCTCACCCGCCCTGTGACCCTCTCACCTGCCCTGTGACCCCCTCATTCCCCTGTGACCCCCTCACTCCCCTGTGACCCCCTCACTCCCCCGTGACCCCCTCACTCCCCCATGACCCCTCACCCCCCTGTAACCACCTCACCCGCCCTGTGACCCCCTCATTCCCCTGTGACCCCCTCACTCCCCCATGACCCCTCACCCCCCTGTAACCACCTCACCCGCCCTGTGACCCCCTCACTCCCCCGTGAACCCCTCACTCACCCTGTGACCCCCTCACCGGCCCCGTGACCCCCTTACCGGCCCCGTGACCCCCTCACCGGCCCCGTGACCCCCTCACTCCCCCTGTGACCCTCTCACTCCCCCTGTGACCCCCTCACTCGCCCCGTGACCCCCTCACTCACCCTGTGACCCCCTCACCCACCCTGTGACCCCCTCACCGGCCCCGTGACCCCCTCACCCGCCCTGTGACCCCCTCACTCCCCTGTGACCCCCTCACTCGCCCCATGACCCCCTCACTCCCCCTGTGACCCCCTCACCCGCCCTGTGACCCCCTCAGACCACAGCCATGGTGACCGTGCACCCCAACCCATCCAGGCTGTTCCCTTCACTCCATGTTCGCAGTGCTAATCTTTAATGTGTTTGTACTGATCGCAGAGAGGGGGGAGAGGGAGAGAGAGACATCGATGGTGAGAGGGGATCGTGGACCGGCTGCCTCCTGCACTCCCCACAGTGGGGGTGGAGCCTGGGCATCGAACCCGGGACCTTTCTGTCCACAGGCTGACGCTCTGTCCACTGAGCCACACGGGCCAGGCACCAGGTGGCTGGCAGGAAGGCGGCGGGCTGTGGATGGTCACGGTTTTCTTAGAGAGCACAGGGAGGCTGTGCCGCCTTCTCTCTGCCTCTGCGGCGAGCTCTGTGCGGGCTTGGGCTCAGCGTCCTGGTCCCCGCGGGAGCCCCGAGGCTCTGGGTCCCATCTATCTCCCCGGACCTCCCTTCAGCTGCAAACACCTGAGCTGTTGCAGCCCCAGACCGAGGGCTTTGCATGTGTGGGAACCGCTGAGGCCGAGCCTGCGTGAGGTGGGGGGACCCGGGGGAGGGGGGTGAGGAGGAGGCGGGGGGGGGGGGGGGGCGCGGGACCGGAGGGGCATGGCTGTTGCAGAGAGTCCTTCCTGTCTGGGAAGAAACCGAGACTGAGTGTCCCGGAAAGTGGAACTGAAACCCTGAGGGCGACAAAAGGGGGTGTGTGCTGACTGCTGATGCAACCTGACTGAGCGCCCTCCCCCACAGCCCTGACACACACACACACACACACACACACACACCCGTCTGGCTCAGACCAGCGTATGTTTGTGGTTTTTTTTAGATCACGTGTGCAGGAGGAAACGAAAACATGTGTGTAGGAGGAAACGAAAACAAATCTGTTTACTCTTCCCACCACGTCCCCGAGGGCAGGGCGGCGACCTCGCACGCCGGGCGGGCGTCAGAGCGCAGGCCGGAGGTGTGGCTGGGCTCAGCGGCTGTTCGCTCGGAGATAACGTTCTCCGCCCCGAGCTCTCGGTGACTCGGCGTCCGTCTGCACCGGCATTGGAAGGGTGGCAGGGCGTAATGCCTCTCTTTCTAAAAATACGTTTTATTGGTTTCGGAGAGGAAGGGAGAGGAGAGAGACATCAGTGATGAGACTCACGGCACGCCCGCCCCGCTCTGGGCCGGAGCCCACAGCGGGCCTGTGCCCTGCCCGGGAATCCATCCGGGGCCGCCTGGCTCCTGGGTGGACACCACCTCAGCCCCGCCGGCCGGGCTGGTGTGACGTGGGCACAGTGGCAGCACCACGCCGCCCCGGAGCGCCGGGCCCGGGCTGCCCTCCCCGCACCGAGTTCACAGCCCGAGGGGCTTGTCAGCCGGGCGTCGGGATGGAGCTAGGATCTCAGACGTGCCACCCTGCTCACCCCGGATCGTATCATCACACCCTCCGTGTTCCTTCTCAGGCGGTGGGTCCAGGCTCCGGTCTCATGTTCATTCGTTCGTTCACCCACCCACTCCTCTCTCACTCACGCATTCAGGCACCTTCCCTTCCTCTCTTCTTCCATCAGCGGTGTTCACTGGCAGCTCCCGTGTGTCAGATACCCGGCCCGGCCGGCTGGCTCAGGGGCTGAGCACCGGCCTAGGAGCCAGGAGGTCAGGGTTCGATTCCCGGTCAGGGCCCAGGCCCAGGCTGTGGGCTCCATCCCCAGTGTGGGGCGGGCAGGAGGCAGACGATCCGTGATTCTCTCTCATCACTGATGATTCTCTCTCCCCGTCTGTTCCTCTCCCTTCCTCTCTGACATCAATAAAGATATGTTTTTAAAACACTAACATGTGAACACACGTATGATCAGGCGGTCAGTCCCTCCTGCAGGGCTCCCAGCAGCCGGCGGTGGCTGTGGCGCCCTTGAACCCGGCGTCTTCTCCCTGACCGCCGTCCTCACCCCGGAGTGAGGCCCGGCAGCCGGCTCCCTTCTCCCTCCGAGTCGTGGTGCTGGGTCCCGGCAGAGGTCACCCCGGCAGAGGTCACCGCCGGCAGAGGTCACCCCGGCAGAGGTCACCCCGGCAGAGGTCACCCCGGCAGAGGTCACCGCCGAGCTCCGAGCCCGAGCTGCCGGTCGGCACATCCACATTCCCGGCGTTCCCGGGCCTGACGCGGCGCCCGTGGGCTTTGTTCACAGCGGGGCCCGCGGTGCGTGAGGAGACGTGCCTGAGCGCGCAGAGGCACACGGAGTCACGGATGTGCACACAGCGAACTCCCGACAGAGGGACGGCTTTTTACTCCGACCTTGACCTCTCCATGACCTTCTCCGGGCCCAGGGCCTCCCTCCGGCACCGGGAGGACCCTGTCCTGTTTTCTCCACCCGCCCCCTAGGTCTGCCTGCTCTCGCTCATTTATCTATTATTATTACTAATTATTACTCGATACTTCCTCCATTGGCTTTTAGAAAGAGTGGGAGGGAGGGAAGGAAAGAGGGAGAGATGGAGAAGGGGTGGGGAGAGACACATGGATGTGAGAGAGACACATCCATCGGTTGCCTCCCCCCATCCCCATCCCACCAGGGGTCAAACCGGCAGCCGAGACCGTGCCCTTGCCGGGAATTTTTTATATATATAATGACATTCTTATTTCAGATACCAATTGTTGCTTGTGAAAAACACAGTTGAGTAAAGCTCTTTCAGTGTCGGGCGTTTTTAGTAATCTGTATAATGTAGCTTTCAGGTCAGAGTTCCTTTTCTTACTACTCTGCTACCATTGCCCTGATACATAAGGATGTACAGTGTCTATTGTGCGGTCTGTACATTATTATTTCTGTTAGTGGTTCTCCTTCCCGAGTGAGGACGTGGCGCCTCCGTGTTCCACACCAGGCCACCCTGATGGGCTCAGACACGGCCTGCCATGACCTTCCCGTGTCCCGTAGGAAGGAGTGGGAGAAACGGAGAGAAAGCCTGAATTAAGAACAGGTGGGGAGGTGCAGGGGGCATGGGAGAGTCCAGAAAGGCTCCCAGGAGGATGCAGGACCCAGAGGAGCCGGGCTGGCGTGGCTCAGTGGCTGAGCACCGACCTATGATCCAGGAGGCCGCCACTCAGTTCCAGGGCAGGGCCCGTGCCTGGGTTGCGGGTTCAATCCCCAGTGGGGGGCGTGCAGGAGGCAGCCAATTCTCTGTCATCATTGATGTGCCTCTCTCTCCTTCTCCCTTCCTCGCTGAAATCAATAAAACTATTTCAAAAAGCGCTCAGCTGTGTGAATCAGCAAGTTTCCTTTCTCATCGAACATTCTCCCCTCGGACAGCTCAGCTGTTCTCACTTCATCTTCGGTTTGGCACCTCGATCTCAATGCCAGAGGTCCCTTCAGGGAATCTTTTTTCTTGGTCAGCCAGATCCTTTGTAAGATCAGCGAGCGAGCCCACCGGAAGGAAAACACCCAAGTCACTGCGAGAGGAGGCCGCGATGGCGCAGGGGCCTTTTCCCACCCCCAGCACCCCGGGGGTCCCTGTGGCAGGTCCTGGGCCCGGGGTTGGTGTGTGCCGGCTGCTTGTTTATTTTTAACTTTATTGTTGGAAGTATCGCATAGGTCTTCCTCCCGTGTCCCCCCACCGCTGACCTCTCCCAGCCTGCTCCGGTCCCCACCCTTCCCCCCATTGTCTGTGTCCACGGCGCAGGCACACAGCCCATGGTGACCCCCCTTCCCTCCGGGCCGCAGGGGGACAGGCCTCGGAGGGAGGCCACAGCCGGGGTCCCCGCCGGAGGAGGGGGCCGCTAGGAAAGAGCCGAGGCCTGGCAGCTCCGGGCGGGCCTGGGCCTGCGCCAGGGCGGAGGGGGGGTCAGGGCGGGGAGTCCGGTCCGGAAACGGCTGCAAGCCCTGCAGGTCCCTGAGGTGAGGCGTCTGCAGGGCCAGTGCGGGCGGATGGACAGACAGACAGACAGACACCCAGGGCCTTCTGCGCTGGGAGCTCCGCGCGGGCGCAGTGCCGCCCGGCGCCGCCAGGGGAGCCCGCGCGCGGGAGGCGGGTCCGAGGTCCGGGGGGAGCCGGGGAGGCGGGAAGGGGGTGCTGGGGGAGCGGGGAGCGGCCTTTCCCCCACCCGCCTGTTGGCACGGACTTCGCCCGGCACCCCGCCCGGCACCCCGCCCCCGCTTCGCTTTCGGTTTCCCGGCGGCGCCCCGGCCGCGCCCCGTTCCTGCGGGACCGAGCGGAGCCGCCCATGGCCCCGGCCGGCCGCCTGCTCGCGCTCCTGGCCCCGCCGCTCCGCCCGCCGGCCATGGCGCAGCCCCGCTGCTTCGCGCTGGAGCTCCCGGGCGGCGGCCTGGCGCACTTCGCGGTGGGCGCCGGGGGCGCCGAGGGCTCCGCGGGCCCCGAGGGCACCGCCCCCGACCCGCGCGCCGCCGCGCTCCTGGGCCCGCCGGGCCGCAGCTACGCGCTGCTGGTGCCGGCGGCGCCGGGCGCGGACCTCGCCGCCCGCGTGCGCGCCGCGCGGCTGCTGCGGCGCCTGCTCCCCGCGCTGCGCCGCGGGCCCCTGGGGCGCTGCCAGCGGCTGCGGCTGCTGAGCTACCGGCCGGGCGGCGGCGGCCTGCAGCGGGGCCTGCTGCTCCGCGACCCCGGCGCCGGCCCCGCCACGCGGCGCGCGCTGCTGGCGCTGCTGGACTCGTGCCTGGAGGCGCCGCGCCCCAGCCTGGGCGAGTTCGGGGGCGAGGACGCGGGCGGCGCGGGCCTGCGGCTGTGGCAGCGCCCGTGGGAGCTGCGCGGCGGCCGCGAGTGGCGGCAGGCGGAGCCCGAGCGCGTGGTGGCCGCCCCGGAGCCCGCGCTGCACCCCGCGGTGCCCGACCTGCCCCGCGCGGCCGTCTTCCCGCACCGCGAGGCCGCGCGCGCCGTGCTGGAGGCGGTGAGTGGCGGGGGACGGAGCCCGGGTCCGAGGGGGTCCGGGTCCGAGGAGCGGGGGACAGGGCGGGGGCGGGGCCGCCTGCCCGGCTCTGCCCAGACCCCCGGCCCCCTGGAGAGCCCAGCCGCCAGGGCCGCCCACAGGTGCGGGCACCTGCCCCTGGCGCACAGCTGGACAGGACAGGAGCCGCGGGTGCGGGGATGGCGTCAGCTCAGGGCCTCACCGGGAGGTGGGGTGGGGAAAGGCAGGCCTCTGGGGTAAGTACCGGAGACTGAAACAGGCCCCCTGCTCAACCACTGAGCCGCCCGCTCCCCTCTCCATCGCCCCCGGTGGAACCCCGCCCTGCGGGTGGGAGTGAAGGGGGGGCACTGGGCCCCTCAGGGCTCAGGAGCCAGGGTTCTCGGGGGCCCAGCCTAGCCAGGGCCCCGGTTCCAGGGGCGCCCGGGCGGCCACACTGTGGGCCCGGAGTCATTGGACAAGCTGATGGGGTGTCCCTGCAGGCCCGGCCGCTTGGGGTGAAATCCAGACTGGCATCGAGGGCCTGTGTCTCTTCACTTTTTAAATTTATTTTACTATTTTTTATTATTTTTGTTGATGTCAGAGAGGAAGGGAGAGAGAGAGGGAAACCTCAGTGATGAGAGAGGATCATGGGCCAGCTGCCTCCTGCACGCCCCACCCTGGGATGGAGCCCCAACCCGGGCCTGATCCCTGCCCGGGAACGGAACTGTGACCTGGTTCATAGGTCGGCGCTCAGCCCCTGCGCCCCCCCGGCCGGGCTCAGCACGTTTCTTAAGTGTTTTTGCATCTGTTTCCTCAGCCGCAGAGGGAATGCTGGGGCCGCCCCTGCCAGAGCTGTCAGATGCCCAGCATCAGCTTGTAGAAGGAATCCGGGCCCACAGTGCGGCCGCCCCCGGGGCACCCCTGGCCCCGGCCCTGGCTAGGCTGGGTCCCCGAGACCCAGTGCTCCCTTCACTCCCACCTGCAGGGCGGGGTTCCACCGGGAGCGATGGAGAGGTGGGGGGGGGGGGGGGAGGACTGCTCTCCTCAGAGCCACCGTGGTGCAGCCCACCCTCCAGGTCTGGCAGGCCTGGGTTTCCCCATCACTGGGGGGCGCTGGTCCGTAGTGGGGTGTCACTCCTGACTTCCTCCTCGGGGAGGCGGGACCCTGACCGTAGCCGCAGCCCCCCGCCCCCCAGGTCCACACACTGAACCGGGTGGTGCCAGCCTGGGCTCCAGGCTGCTCGGCTCAGCAGAGGCCCCCCGACCCTCCTATGACCCTCCCTGACCCTTCTCCCCGGACCCTCCCCCGAAGCTGACGCTCGCTTTGGCTGTCCGCAGTGCACGCCCTTCCTGCCCGCGGCCCGGGCCGTGCTGGAGCTGGTGGACCGGAGCCCCCGGCAGCTGCCCCGAGGCCCCTTCCCGGTCATCGTGGTGGAGGGCCTGGACGCCACCGGTGAGCCGCTCCCCTGGGCGCGGCCCGGGAGCCGGAGAGAACACAGAGCCGAGGGGGCTGGGGGTGTGACCCCTGGGCGGCCTGGGGTGGAACCCAGGGACATGGGTGGCAGTGGGCGCGGCCTGGGTGGGAGGCCAGGGGGTCGGAGACGGGGAGAGCTGGGGGGTTGGTGGGGGGGGTTGGCCCAGAGAGGGGCTCGGCCGGGAGGAAGGCGGATGGGTCCTCCCTGTGGAGAATGGGCACCTGCGGAGGTGCGGTCAGTGCCCAGTGCCCGGAGCCCCCGGCCGGCGGGAGGCGGCGGAAGCCGTGGGAGTGAGAGCACCATGGAGGCCAGGTGCTCAGCCCCAGCGCACGCAGAGGTGCGGCTGAGGGCAGAGGAGAGACCCCAGACATGGCTATTACTATAACCATTACTATTACTTTCTTTAAAGAGAGAGAGGGAGAGGGAGAGGGAGAGGGAGAGGGAGAAACATCACTGAGAGGAAGCCACGGATCGGCTGCCTCCTGCACAGCCCACTGGGGATGCAGCCCACAACCTGGGCAGGTGTGCTGGCCGGGTACTGAGCCGGTGACCTCTTCATTCCTGGGTCAGCGCTCACTGCTGAGCCACCCTGGCCCGCCAGGGGACGAGCCGTGCTCGGGAACAGTGGTGTCCCCGGCGAGGCGGCTGGCAGGCGGGAGGCGTCAGCAGCGCCGACCGGCCTCCACGCCGAGCTGGCCGTCCCTTGTCCACGGAGGGCCAGCTGGGTCCCCTCCCGGTATTCCGACACCCAAGAGCGGGCCCCGGGTCCGCAGGGCCTGCCGGCGTCTGTGACGCGAGCCTGCACACTCCCAGGCTAGCCCGGCCGAAGGAGCGAGGTGGCAGGCACCGCGGGACCTCACCGCGCTGAGGGCCGGGGAGGGGCCGCTCTGCTCCCCGCGGAGCACCGCCCGGGAGGGGTGACGGGTGGGGGCTGAGCCGTGCTGTGCCCGCAGGCAAAACCACCCTGACCCGGGCGCTGGCCGACGCCCTGGGGGCCGCGCTGCTGCGGTCGCCGCCCGCCGGCCTCGGCCCGTGGCGCCCGGCCTTCGACGACGAGCCCGACATCGTGCGGAGAGCCTTCTACTCGCTGGGCAACTACATCTCCGCGTCCGAGATCGCCGCGGCGTCCGCCCGCGCCCCCGTGGTGGTGGACAGGTGGGCGAGGGGCGCACGGCCTCCTGGCGTGGGTGCGTGCCTGTGTGCGCACGTGTGTGTGCGCGCGCCTGTGTGTGCACGTGTGTGTGCTCGTGTGCATGTGCCTTGTGTGTGTGTGTGCGCACATGCCTGTGTGTGCGTGCTCGCGTGCGTGTGCATGCGCCTGTGTGTGCGTGTGTGCACATGCCTGTGTTTGTTACGGGAACTAGCGTCTGTGATGCGTGGATCACCTGGCCTGGCGCTCAGGAGGCTGCACACGCTGTCCTAAGGCTGGTGGGCATGGAGCACCCTCCACCGTCCTGCCCAGCGGCGCAGGCATGAGAGACGCCGCCCGCCCGGGCCCTGAGCTGCCTCGCCGGGACCGTGGCCACCGTCCCCTTCGCCGTCCGCCACGTCGGCGGTTTGCCAGCTCGTTGGCTGAGTCGGCGGGCGTGTGCCGGCCACCTGCCCGGTGCCCTGCTGTCACGGAACAGCACACGGTGGCAGCAGAGGGTGATGCCCACAGTGTGTCCCCAGCACGTATGCACACGCTGTGCGTCCTTCTGAAGGCATGTTTATGGGGACACGTGTCCCTTCTGAAACTGCACGCTCAGCCGTGAGAGTCTGCCCGCTCCGGGGCCCGCTGGACAGAGCACGCCGGCCGGAGACGGATGAGCCCCTGGAGGAGACGGGCAGGCGATGGACAGCGGGCTCACCCTGAGAGCAGTCCCCGCTGAGGAGCCAGCTCTGCGGGGAGTCCACCGCATTTTACTCCTTAAAAATATACATTTTTATTGATTTCAGAGAAGAAGTGGGGAGACAGAGAGAAAGAGGGAGAGGAGAGAGGAGCATCAGTGACGAGAGAGAATCATGGATCGGCTGCCTCCTGCACACCCCACACTGGGGATCGAGCCTGCACCCCGCCTGTGCCCTGACTGGGATCGAACTGTGACCTCCTGGTTCATAGGCCGGTGCTCAGCCCCTGAGCCACGCCAGGCTGGCTGTTCTTGACGTCTTATAAATACTTTAGGCATAGGATGCGGGTTTTTTTATTGGGTGCCGTGCTCGGGGGCTGGAGCAGAGCCGTCCCTGTGGCTGGTCCCCGCCGGATTCCTCCTGCGGACAGGATCTCACCGCCCCTCCCCCCTCCCCCCAGGTTCTGGCACAGCACGGCCGCCTACGCCATCGCCACCGAGGTGAGCGGGGCCGTGCAGCACCTGCCCCCGGCCCGCCACCCCATCTACCAGTGGCCGAAGGACCTGCTCCGGCCCGACCTGGTGGTGCTGCTCACCGTGAGCCCCGAGGAGCGGAGGGAGCGGATCCGAGGCCGGGGCCTGGAGAGGACCGCCGAGGAGGAGGAGCTGGAGGCCAACAGCGCCTTCCGGCAGAAGTAGGTGTCGCGCCAGCGCCGGGGGAGGGGTGGGGAGCGCGGAGACGCCGGGGAGAGCGTGTGCACGCTGACCTGACGACCTCTGGCTTTGTGACCTCTGGCACGCTGACCTGACGCCCTCTGGCTCTGTGACCTCTGGCACGCTGACCTGACGCCTTCTGGCTCTGTGACCTCTGGCACGCTGACCTGATGCCCTCTGGCTGTGTGACCTCTGGCACGCTGACCTGACGACCTCAGGCTGTGTGACCTCTGGCCTCAGGCTGGTCGGAAACCCTTGGGCACAGGCCGCAGAGTCCTCTGTCATGGGCGTGTGACCTGTGATCTCTGAGCCTCTGCTGCTCGGTCTGCACATGGGGGTGCAGGGGGCCCTCCCAGGGTCACGGGGTGCGAGGGGAGGCTCACGCAGAACCTTCTGTACGGCGGGCAGTGGGGACCCAAATGCTGGCTGCTGACAGCACTCCTAACCCAGCAGGTACTTTTAAAAATACCTATTTTTATGGATTTCAGAGGGAGAGGGGGAGAGAGAGAGATGATGATGATGATGACGAGGGAGAATCGGGGACCGGCTGCCTCCTTGTGCCCCATGCTGGGCATCGAGCCCACAACCCGGGCCTGTGCCCTGACCGGGAATCTAACTGTGACTGCCTGGTTCCTAGGTGGGCACTTCACCACTGAGCCACGCAGCCGGGCCCTCTCAGGCACTAAACACAGTGTCTCAAGCATGGCCTGTGGGCAGAGCTGGCGCCAGGGAGGTGGTGGTGACCCCACGGGGACTGTGCTTCAAGCTGCGGTGGCACAGCGGGTGGCACAGGGGAGGGACAGCGGGTGGCTCAGTGGATGGACAGCGGGAGGGACAGCGGGTGGCTTAGTGGATGGGATAGCGGGAGGGACAGCGGGAGGGACAGCGGGTGGCACAGCGAAGGGACAGCTGGTGGCTCAGTGGATGGACAGCGGGAGGGACAGTGGGTGGCACAGCGGGTGGCACAGTGCCGAGTGCCGGGGAGCCGAGCGGAGACCTGTGCCGACCCTGTTCCTCTCCCCGTCCAGGGTGGAGGTCTGCTACGAGCGGATGGAGGACCCGGGCTGCCACGTGGTGGACGCCAGCCCCTCCCGGGAGCAGGTGCTGCAGGCCGTGCTCGGCCTCGTCCGCGACCGCTGCCCGCAGCTGCCGTGACAGCGCCGGCCCTGCAGGCACCTCGCGCCCCGGGCGGGCGCACACATCCCAGCGCGGTGCCACCGCATCGGGCACAGACCTCTCCGTGTCCCCACTCATCGCTCTGGCTCCCGGCTGACAGCCCGATGGGGCGAGACGGCCACGTTCCCTGAGAGCCACGAGGGTTCCGCCCAGGCCCACGGCCTGTCCTGGGGGCGGGGCTCACTCCGTCCCAGCGAAGGCCCCCCAGTCTGTCCTGTGTGAGGCCTGAGGTCCACGGCCACGAGGAAGCCCCGTGCGAGGCCGAGGTCCACGGCCACGAGGAAGCCCTCCCGCCTGGCGTCCCGCCCGGCCTCCGCCAGGCCCACCTGCTCCCCGGCAGGACCTGGACATGGCGGCGTGCGGGTCCTCCCAGCCTGCCTCCCCCATCCTCCTGGCCGAGCCCCGGATCCCGGAGCCACACACTCCCCCCGCAGGACGTGTCTGCGTGTCCCGGCTCCCGGGAGCCGTCTGGTGTCCGCCTGTCCCTGCGGCCACAACCCCGAGGTCCCCGGAGCCGGCTCACGGCCTCTCTGGGATTATGGGATCACCTTCTGCTTGTTTCATCCCATCCTTCCCTCGTGGCCTGGCTTTGGGGGCGGGGAGCGTTCTGCCCTGAGCTGGACGTCCCCACGTGGCCAGGCAGCGGCGTGGCCACAGCGCCGTGGCCCGCAGGCTCCCGTGGCCGAGGGCTGGCTTCACCAGCCGCGGTGCGGTTTGCCTTCCGCCTGGGCGCAGGGCGGGAGGGGCTTTCTGAGGAGGCTCTGTGACGGCCTTGACATCCGCTCGGGGTCTGTTTGGCTAGAAGACGCTGGCTGAGAGGCGAGGGCGCTGAACAGCTCGGTGCCTTGGGTGAGTCAGGGAATGTTAGGAGTGACTTCATCAAACGTGACAGTGATGCTTTCTGTGATTTAAGGGGGGAGCAGAACCAGGTGGTCACCTAGAATCTCTTCCGGTTCTAAGGTGGATAAACGCTTGTCTTCTTGAGACAATCCTCTCCCCCACCCCCCAGGTAATTATGTGTGAGGCCTTGCCAGGTTCATGCTGTGGAATCGTAAATTGTGATAATGTTTGGTGTTAACGATCTCGTCCTGTTTTTCTAAAGGACTCCGGGTAATGTATCCGCTCTGTATCTGTGCACAGAAAAGGAAATGTAATCTCGGCTGAAGACATTTTTAAAGCTGATACACGGTGTCGGATCCTTTAAGATGAAACACCGAATCGTGTTCTTGGGGTTCGTGACGTCACGGCCCAGACAGCTGGTGTGCTGCCCGGGGAACAGCCTCCGAGCCCCCTTCCTGCCCTCACAGGGGCAAATACACCCGCCGTGTCTCTGGCCTGCGCTGTCCTGCCCCAGCGCCCGCCTGCTGGCCAGCGCCAGTGCCTGCGTCCCACGGGGTCCCACGCTCCGACGGGAGATCGTCAGCGGCCTGGCTGCCAGGTTCTCGCCGCGGGAACTCAGTGCAGAGCACCCCGCGTGGGCCTGTGGCTCCCCGGGGCCCGGCCCGGCTGAGGTTCTGCCTGGCCGCTCCTCGTGGCTCGTCTGAACGTTAAGAACCATCACGTGGGGAACGGGGAACGAGCTGTCTTTGGTTCCATCCCCGCTTAGGGTTCGGCTCTTCTGGATTTTGTTTCATGAAAATGGAAGCCAGAGGCCTCCAAGCCAGTCCCTCCTGTGCCCACCAGGGGGCGGGAGGGAGCTCACGGGCACTGGTCCGGAGCTGTGCCCCAGAAGGCAGAGGTTCCTTATGGAAACGCCTGCCCTCGGAGGAGGAGGGAGAGCCCGGGGCGTGCCCAGGCCCAGGCAGCTGTCTTACAGGGGCTGGCTTCCTGCTCCCAGAGTCCGAGCCCAGCCTGTCAGAGCGTTCCAGGAAAGACCTCCGTGAGCACGTCTGTCTGACAGCGTGGGGTGGGCTGGGCCCCCGTCAGGCAGATGTGTGATCACGTGCGCTTCCGGCTTCTCGGGCTCCGCACGGAGCGCCAGGCTCACCGGCACCGCCGCCGCCATCGCCGAGCTCCCCCGCGGTTCCAGAGGGTTCCGCCGGGGCCTGGCATCCCGGGGCGGCGGGCTCTGTGTGTGTGTCCACGTGCTTGTAAAACCTGGCACCCCCAAAACCCCACAAACCTCACACCCCGCTCCCCGCCAGCCGCTCTGGGCACACGGGCTGCTTCTGCCGAGACCGGTAAGGCCCCGCCGGGCCCCGGCCCCTCCGCAGCCGCCCGGTCACCGAGCCCCGCGGCCGGTAACAGCGTCAGCTGCAGCGCGCCTTAGCCAGACCCGCGGCCGCACAGGGAGGGGGTTCCCTCACGGTCCTGAGCCCTGAGCGTGTGAAACAGGATCGGAGCTCAAGGCGTGTTTCTGTTCCATGCTGTCACGTTCCAATGACCGGAGCCCGGTGCCGGTACACGCCTGTGACACGCGTGGGCTCCCTAAGCCCGTGAGGGAGTCGGGCTTTTCCTGCACCTCCTCGGGGGGACACGGGTCGCCGTGAACACGGTGCAGGCGTGGGCTCTGTCACAGATCAGTGCCTGGCGCCGGGCGCCCACCACCCACGTCGCATCCCGGTCAGCTGTGCTCCGACCCCTCCTCCCTCACCCCTCCCCTCCGGCGACCACACCGGGTATTTTACAAACCAGCTCGCTTCAACCCCCGAAGCCTGATGGCTGCTGTGAGACCGCCCCCCAGCACGCCCACGGCCCTGCTTTTCCTCCCAGGAACCTCATTCCCGCCAGCACTCTGCTGCCCTCTGCAGTCTGGGGAGGTGCAGCACCCAGCACCATCCCCACCAGTCACTGCTCCTCCCCTCAGGGCCTCCGGCTCCTTCCTGCCCCCATCTCCCATCCCATCGCTCCTGGGAGGGCCCTTCCCATGACTCAGCCTCAGCCGTCCCCGCCCGCCCCCTGCCCTCTCACTCACACACCTGCTCTGTCCACGCCCACGTCTACGTCAGCACCTACACCGTCATGTCCATATCCTCACCCATATCCGTACCTGTGCGTGTGTGTGTGTCCTCTGCTCCTGCGCTGGAACACTCCCCCCGCCAGGCCGCGTGTGCTCACCGCCAGGCCCAGCGCCCACCCGTGCGGCGCCCAGCAGCTCGTCAGCATCTGAATGGAGAGCGAACGCCCGCCGACAGACCCGCCTGGGTCAGGCCGCCTCTGGCCAGCTCCGGGGGCACGTGGGTGAACCTCAGGCAAAGTCCTTATCTCAGGTCCCCCCGCGTCCTCCCGCCCCTCGCGCCCGGGGTGAAGCCTGGCCGTGAGGGGGACGGGAGGGGGCTCTGGTCCTGCCCGAGGCACCCGTCCCGGTCTCTGTCCTCCTCCTCCTCCGGCTCCCCGGCCGCACCCGGCTCCCCGGCCGCACCCGGCTCCCGGGGACGCCCGTTCACGGTCACACCGGCTCCCGGGGACGCCCATTAACAGTCACACGGCTCTGGCCGGGAGCACACCGGCTCCGGCTCCTGACACCTGCTGCCTGCAGGGGGGGAAAGGTGACCGGAGGTCAGAGCCAGACAGGAGCACCAGCGGGTGCGTCCCCTGAAAAAACAGGGTTCCCCAGGTTCCCCCTCCCCTCCCCTCCCCTCCCCTCCCCTCCCCTCCGCTCCGCTCCTCACTCAGCGCCCGCTGGGCGGCGCTGTGGCTCCACAGCGGCCGTGGCTCCGGGGAGGGGAGGGGGGCGGGCTGGGCACAGGGGCCGCTCCGGGTGCGGCCTCCCTGTCTGAGGCCCCCCGCCCCCCCCCCGTGGACCTGCCGGCGGGGAGCCAGCCCCGCACCCCGCGCCCCGCGCCCAGCGCCCGCACCCGGGCCAGGCCCAGGCTCGGGGAAGGGGAGCACGTGCCTGCCGCCCTGCACCCGCCGCTCCCGGGCGGGGCCGCCTGGGAGGGAGCCGCCTGCCGGCCCGTCCGGCCTCTGCGGGGGAGGGGCGTCTCAGGGGGGCGGCCTGCACCCCCTTCGGAGGCCACCCTTGCCAGGTGGGGAAGGGGCGGGCACCCCCTTTCCCAGCCGGACCAGCGGGTCAGCAGGTGGACCGGCCTCTCTCTGCAGCCTCATCCCGGCCTCCCCCACCAGCTGGCGGCTTTGTCCCCGAGCCCGGCCCCCCCTCCTGCAGCCCGGCCTCTCAGCCTCCGCCTCTCCTGGCCCAGGGGCGGCCCTGCCTCCTCCTCCTCCTCCTCCTCCTCCTCCTCCTCCTCCTCCTCCAGCTGGTCAGGGGCCTCTTGGGCGGGGAAGAGAGGGGAGTGGGGAAGGGGAAGGTGGGAGGAGAGGGATAAAGGAAGAGGAGGAAAGGAGAGGAGGGGGGAGGAAGGGGGGAGGAAGGGAGAGAGGGGAGGGGAAGACCAGGGAAGGTAGGGGAAGGGGGGGTGGGCAGGGGAGAGGAGGAGGGGAGGGGAAGGGAGGGGAGGGGAAGGGAGGGGAGGGGAGGGGAGGGGGACGGTGGGAGGAGAGGGATAAAGGGAGAGGAGGAAAGGAGAGGAGGGGGAGGGAAGGGGGAGGAAGGGAGAGAGGGGAGGGGAAGACGAGGGAAGGTAGGGGAAGAGGAGGAGGGAGGGGAGGGAGGGCAGGGGAGGGGAGGGAGGGGCAGGCGGGGAGCGAGCAGGGCAGATGTCCTGATGAAGAATGTACGGGACAATCAGGGCTGCGGTCCCGGGGACCCTCCCCGCTCCCGGCTGGGCCTGGAGGTCCTCCTTGGTCCTTTGGAAGGAAATGTGGCTGCAGGGCCGCCCCCGGGGCCGGGAGCACACGGGCTCAGGGGAATGGATGTGTCCTCTGGGCTGCGGGTCCGAGGTCACGGCTGCGGCTGGGGACGGGCCGGAGGAGGCAGGGCCCCACCCTCCGGCACCTCCCGGGGGCCACACCGCTGACCCCCAGTGAGCACCTGGGTCAGGGCCCCCTCCCCTGCAGAGCTCGCATCCCACCCCTGCTGCCTCTCCCGGGAGGAGAGCCTGGCCATTGGGAACCACGGGGGCTGCCCCACCCCCGACTTCCTGTGCAGCTGGCACCCCTCCCCAGGCTCAGGGCCGGCTCCTGCCGGGAGGCTGGGCCCGGGGGGGCCGCCTGCACAGGCGGCTCTTTGGGCCCTTGAGTGTTTAGCAAAGGCCAGCTGAGGAGGACCTCATTAAGTTAATAACCACGTACCTGCCTATCTAGTTTACGTTTAAAACATGTGGCTCTCGAGAAATCTGAGGCGTCGCCCTGTTGGTATTTGCTCTGTGGACGAGTGAGTTTGCCGACCGCGGCCCAGCGGGTGGGCTGTGCGTCCCGTCGGCGGCTTCGGGAGCAGCGTCACAGGACAGTGCCCTCGGCCTGCGGTGCGAGCCGCCTCTGTGCCTGGCTGGCCGGACGCCGGGGGCCCCGGGGTCGGCGATGGGCTGCCTCGGGCCCCGTGCCTCTGAAATGGGGCCGGAAAGGGCCCCTCTGTGGGCGGAGATCAGTGGCCCGGAGGCACCTGAGGGAGAGAGGAGAGCGGAGGGGCCGGCCGGACGCCGGGGACGGGGTGACCGGCCCAGCAGGCGGCCTTCCCGCACCCCGTTCCCCACGGAAACCGCCAACAGCTGGCTGCCAGCCCCCCGGGCGGGGGATGACCGATGTGTGTGTGTTTGGGGTGAACAGCGCCCTGAACAGGGAGGCACCAGACGGGCCCCGTGCGGGGCGCTCTGCTCCCCGGTCCCCCCTGCTCCTCTCAGTGCGGGAGCCGGGCCCCCGGCCTCAGCAACGCCCGCAGGCCGTGCCCCGAACAGGCTGAGCGCAGGGCGGAGGGCGCCTGTGATAGATGTGCGCTGGTGCTGGCCTCTCCGCCGGGTGGATCGGCCGGACCCAGGGCAGCGAGTCCCGGGGGACAAGATCGGGCCTCGTCCCTGGCGTCTCGGGACAGACTCTGGGAGTCGTCAGGGGGACCGTGGGCGGGACCGAGCAGGACAGGACGCCCTGCCTGGCGTCGGCCCCGGAGAGGCCGGCCACGCCGCCCGGAGGCGCTCACACCGCCGGCGCTCCCAGGGCCAGCTCGGACAGCGCACAGCGCGGGCTGCGGCCGGCCGCCCTGCCCTGGGCGGGTGCCGGCGCCCCCGGAGGCAGCACAGGGGAGGGTACGGTCAGCGCGGATGGCCACAGGGGCCCTTTCCAACCTAAAAAACCTGCAGAAATGAGTCCACACTCTGCGCACAGCACAAAGGGCCCTGTGGGGGTGGGCGGCTGTGAGCCCGGCCCCCGCCGTCCCCGAGATGCTTTACGGACGGGCTGCTGCGGTCAGAGAGGCGGGTGCCCGGTCCCCGGACAACGGCGGGTCCCCGCCCAGAGGCTTCGCGCCTCACAGGGGTCTCAGAGCGGGACCCCGGGCGGCTGTGGTCGGCGCCTCCGCTCGGAGGCTCCTCCTGACCCGAGGGGAGAGGTCGCAGGAGACACACCGCGGGGTCCCACGGCCACGCCCTCCAGGACTCCAGGTCCTCCCCGAGGCTCGAGGACGGGAGCCTGGCCAGCGAGTGCGGCTGGTGTCCGGCGGGAACGAGAGGGGGCGCCCGCACCACGGCCGCAGCACGCCGTGTCCCCCCTCACACCTCGGCCTGCCGTCCCCGATCCCACCCGCATCCCCGGCCCCGATCCCACCCGCACCCCCGGCCCCGATCCCACCCGCATCCCCGGCCCCGATCCCACCCGCACCCCTGTCCCCGATCCCACCCGCACCCCCGGCCCCGATCCCACCCGCATCCCCGGCCCCGATCCCACCGCATCCCCATCCCCGATCCCACCCACACCCCCGGCCCCGATCCCACCCGCATCCCCATCCCGATCCCACCCGCACCCCCGGCCCTGATCCCACCGCATCCCGGCCCTGATCCCACCCGCACCCCCGGCCCCGATCCCACCCACATCCCCATCCCGATCCCACCGCATCCCCGGCCCCGATCCCACCCGCACCCCCGGCCCCGATCCCACCCACATCCCCATCCCGATCCCACCCGCACCCCCGGCCCCGATCCCACCCGCATCCCCGGCCCCGATCCCACCGCATCCCCGGCCCGATCCCACCGCACCCCCGGCCCCGATCCCACCGCATCCCCGCCCCGATCCCACCGCACCCCCGGCCCCGATCCCACCGCACCCCCGGCCCCGGACAGACGCCCACGCCGATGGGGGCCGCAGGAGCTGGCGGCAGCCGGAGGCGTGGGGGGGACGCACTCAGCTCGCACAGGGGGCCGGGCCGGCGTCTCAGAGGCCACAGGGCGCCTGCGGTCAGTGGGGGGACGCGGGCGGCAGGCAGACGGGTGAGGACCGGCAGAGCGGCCCATGTGCCGAGAGCCCAGGAGAAAGGCTCGCCTTTGCCGAATCCTGGCCGTCCCCGGCGCTCGCCTCCTGGCTGGCTGGCGTCTGGCTGAGGCTCCCGTCTCCGGTGGACGCCTCCGGCCGTGGCGAAGCCGCCTGCCACGCGCCCGTGTTCCCCCACACGTGCCGTCCGCGTGTGCGAAGGGCCGGCGCTGGCCCCGTGAAACCCCAAGCTTTTTTTTATGGCGAAGCAAAGAACTCCACTGATGGCCTCCCTGAGCGCGCAGAGGTCTGGGCCATGATCGGAGGCGAGGCGGGGCCGGCAGGCGGAGGAGGCGGATTAGCGTGTGCTTCCCGCCAAAGCCCGCCTCTCCCGGCTGTGCTAATGGAAGGTGATCACGGAGCATTTTAACGTCAAAGGTTTGAGAGCCGTTATGTGTCCCAGCAGATCCCGGAGCTCTCTGCTGATGACTGGAGCCTGGGTAAAGCGGCGTGCGTGCTCACAAGCACACATGTGCATGTGTGTGCACAAGTGCATACAAAGCACACATGCTCACACAAGCGTGCGCGTACCGCACACACGTATGTGCACGCATGAGCACAAAGCATGCAGGTGCACACAGGAGCAAACAATGCACATGGGTGCGAGTGCGTATGTAAACGTGTGCATACACCTGCACACATGCACACACGTGTGCACACACTCTGGATGCAGCAGTGAGGAGCTGGCTGTATTTCCTGCTAGGCCGCCCCCAGGCCCCGGGCTGCTCCGCCGGGCTGCTCCGGGGCGATGCTGGGGACCCCCGGCACCCCCTCCCTGAGGCCGCTGAGACGCACAGGCTCAGGGGAGGGCGCCAGCGTCATTTCTCAAAGGGAGACTTTGCTTTCTTTTCTCATTGTGTGTGTGCGCACACATGTGGTTGTGTGTGTGCATGTGTGTGCGTTGAGAAGCAGGGACAGGCTTCTGGCACAGCCGCCCCGCCCCCGGCAGGCAGCGCTGTGTGTGGGATTGGCCGGATGGAGGGGCCTGAGGGACCATCCCAGCCTCTGGGCAGAGGGGGTGGCGTTAACCCTGCCGGTGCCGGTGCCTGGGCCGAGCGTGAGGGCTGGGGCGGGGACCACGGCCGTGGTCTCAGGATCTGGCTGGAGGAGGAAGGAGCCCTGAGGATTTGAAAAGTGACATTCGATGCATTTCTGTCTGGAACCCTCACCGCTGACCAGGCCGTGCTGGCCCCGCCCGCCCGTCCCCCTCCGGACAAGCCGCTGAGGACGATTTCTCCGCTGGAGGAGCCGCTCCGTGTGTCTCCGCCTCCCGGGCTCCTGGCGGCGGGCCGGG